>JASCZW010000126.1:0-570645 GCA_034211315.2 Aedes japonicus
TATATTAACCAACCATATGTGTTTTGATATGGGGAATGTAGCTCATCTACACTTCCGGTCCGCCTCTAAGCATCTTGCTATGAGGTACCAGGTGGTTACACACCGATTACCTGTCGATCTTCCAAGTTTGGAAGACGTCTGTATTGAATTATCTCAAATTGTAATATTCCGCCCACTATATCACAAAACATTGCGATTTGTTGAGCGGATTGGAGATAAGGAAAGCATTGGGTACAGGACCAAGTCTCCCCGGTTGGTGCTAAACAGATGAGCATGGAAATCAATTGAAGCTTAAAGTTGACAATAGACGCGGAATGTTTCGCGAAATCCTTCAATCGTGATTCAAAGTGGGACGTTCAGCTTGCTTATTACAGATATCGGTTCCAGTTGTGAAATAGTTTTTAGACTGTAGTTGTGCAAGTTAACAGTTTGGAGCCAAACTCGGACATCAGTTGTAAATATTTTTGTCGAGAGTGTGTTGCGCAAAGTTTTGTTGTCGGGAATATCGCGTTTTCTATTGTTTCTGTTAACCTATTGTTCGGTGGCGCGAGTGGTCGAGTGAACAAAGAAGAACAATAAGGCTGCTTCCCCGTGAGATGTGTTGGTTCGCCGGGTGTGGCGGGCGGGTGGTGGGGATCATAATTAATTGTGATCCATAGTATTCATTCGCCGGACTCGCTGGGCCACATATCTAGGAACCAGCCAATCACTATTACATTTTGTAAGTGGTTGCAACAGCGTCTGTACTATTAGTGTAAACTGATCTAAATTGGCTCTCATGCTTTAATATTAATTACCTTGTTTTCTCAATGAAAATCCACCATCACAATTTGTGAGTGGCCCCAATAGCATCCTTACTGTTGGTGTAAATCGGTTCAAATCGGAAATCGGTATTAAAATTAAAATATTTAACCTTCACACAAACACATGATAAGAAAGCGTATTGTATATGTTAGCACTAACGAATATCTTTATTATGTTTGCTATCTTTCCATTATGTAAATGCGTCCCGCACAATATAAGAGCGGTAGTGGAAATCACAGAGCAAGTTGACAAACTTGCACTTGTATCAGTGCAAAAACAACCAATAGGAGAAGAAACAGATGAGAACTATTCATACTTGAACTTATCAATTACAATAATCACTAAATCATTATTTCGTTTTCGTTTCAGCATTCAAACGCCCCTCTCTCTCTTGCTTCACTTTCTGCCTCCTACTATCCTCTATGTAATGAATCTAACACTTGTTGGGACTGGTTAGTTAATAACCGGCGCCTGCTTGTAGAAGATCCCGGTGTGCTATATGGTCTAGGGCATATCAACGGGTAAACTTGGTAGGTTCTCGCCTAGCCCAAACGCAGATGGGCGGACAGTGGTCTGCCAGGGTGGGGACTGAGAAATTACAATTACAACCAACCATATGTGTGTTGATATGTATAAATAAGATACATCTGTTATCACTATACACCAACGCGGTCCTACGTGAACCTTGCGGTTATATCCCTGATATAATCCACCTCTAATTTTTTTCTAAACTATCCAGCCGCTGGTATTAACTAGTAAAAAGAATCAACTTCAAATTCTTTACAGATCTGCTAAAGACCCAATTGACAATCTTGGAAAATCCAGGGTCTAGAAAAACACTTGTGCGCATTGTGGACAAATTTACATGGGTGGAAAAAATTACCAATCGTACTCTCAAAACTCGTTTCAAGGAGCATATCGAATAGGTCACTAAAGCAAACAATGACGCTAACTAGAGGAATATACTTAATTTCTAATCAAAATTAGCTGAACTTTTGGTAAACTATGGAGAGAGGGAGAGACCAAACTACTTCAGTTGAATGCTGATGAAAATTTGATTTCTTGTTTCTTGGTACATTATTAACGACACTCCTCCACTACAATATCTTGTAGTAGTCCTATCTTATCTATTAACGTCTTCAATCGTAGATGTTGCAGCGGCTTCGTCAGAATGTCAGCTAGCATAAACTCCGTAGGACAATACTGCAGATCGATTTGCTGCTGCTCTTGAAGATCGTGAAAGTAGAACTATTTGGTTGCGATGTGCTTAGACCAAGTTTTCCGTTTTTCAAGTTTTACACTTTTCTCCAAACGAATACAGCTTCGTTTGTATTCGAACGTCGGTACCGGCGAAATGTCGTCCTCACCAAGATCGACCATCGGTTTCTTCAGCCGATTAGTTCTTGACACGCCTTGCTTGTTCAGCTTCCGTTGAAGACAACACTGCAGAGGTATGCTTGCAGGATGCCCAAATTATGACTCCACCTCCGAGTCGTATCAGAAAACCGGAATTGGACTTCCTATCGCGATGGTCTCCAGCCCCGTCTGAATTCAAGAAGCAATTTATTGTCACAAGTCGACTTCAAGTCGACCTTGAAACTCGCTTCACCTCCTGCCAATCTAAGTGCGTTGGGCAGCTTGATTTTTGGGCCAGTATGAAAACGCTCTCTGCTATGGCAAGCTGGGTTTGAACCGCAACATACAGCAGACCACCGATGAGACTCAGGTGTTGGGTGTTGCTCGGCAGACGAAGTTCCTTCTTCAGAAGGTAACCAGGATCTGAAGGTACTATTGCTGGATGATAGTGATGGATAGTGCTAGGTTCAGCAAGAATATGTTACCATCCCTCTCGATCTCGATTCCAAAGAATGCTGGACTTCACCTAATACTGTTAGTTTGGAATTATATTTTTTTTAGAAGATTATAGCGAATTGCAACTAAAAGGATAACATTCGTCACGATTTGCTTTATGTATTTTATTCGCTCCGTAGAACGATGATTTTTATGCGAATTGTGACATTCAATTATCAATAGAGGGTATCAACGTAATGCAATAAGTTATCTTCTAATCTAATCTAATCTAATCTCACACTAACGCAGCCAATTCTTGAAAGCATCCTGGAAAATTATGGTTTCTTGAATACATCATTTTTCTTGTCATCGGCCAAGCCAACTGCGTAGTATGTGTCGCAGAGAGGATTTCAAGAAATAGAGCGATTCCAGACAAATCTAAAATCGCTCCACTACTTTGAATCAAGGGAAGGATAAAAGCGTGGACCTCTCGTTCCAAACACTATCACGTAGAGTTAAACAGTGTGATAATTTGTACCTTATCGTTGGGAGCAGAGATGCTAGAAAGATTAGTTAATGCTCCTTTTACCTGTGGGTGAACTTTTGGCAAAAAGCCTGGCAATAATTGCCAAGGTTATAGCACCTTTTCTCGCTCACTGAAATTTCTTAAGTGATGTAATGAGAGAAAGTTGATAACCGGGCAGCCTAGCAGAATAGCAAAGAAAATTTAAGCAAACAGTAAGCCGAAATAAATTTCATATGATTATGATTAGTGCTTATAAACGGAAACTTAACAAATCCACAAAAGGTGAAAAAAAAGGAAAAAGGAAATTTGAATTATTCGAAAACTCTTGATTCCTACAAGGCCCATGAATATTTTTATATATCTGTGCAATAAAATATGAAGGATCTAAAACAATTTTAGTTGTTGAGTCATTAAATTTGTTTGAATAGAGAAGGAAAAAAAATCTTGTAGAATACGTTGGATGATCTCTTCTAAAAAACCTATTGCTTCAAAACCATAACGTGGGCTAAAACTAACGAGGATGCATAAATGTGAAGCTGAAAATAGCATACAAAATATTGTGAAGCGATGTTACAATATAAAATGATAACAAACGTTATATCTGCACTATCTGCATGTCTGCATTATGGTCCTGCTGCAACTGTGGGAAAACATGACAATCCATACAAGCGCACGCTTTTTGCGACTCGCCATTTTACAGCCCGTAATGCTATAAGTTATCTAATTTTTTAAATCCGAATTAATCCACCGTTGGTGAGACACTTTACAAGATCTTTCATATATTCAGTTTATGAAAGGAACTATTCGCCATTCTTTACCATCAATTTTGATTGTCTATATAGATTCAAGATGCTAAATAAATACATGTTCCTTGAAAAATTTCAAGTTATAGAAAATGGAGACTTAATGTAATTTTTGAATATACTCGTTGCAGTTCAAAGCCGGACACTTACCACTTACGCCAATAGATCCTGCTCTAATGCTATAGAGTCATAGTGCATAGTGTGCTTCTAGTCCGCTGTATGGTATATCTGATGTGCCATCCAACGCAGCAAACACAATAGAATACAAGCGGCATCGATTGGTGCGAGTGGTTTTGTCCGGTTTTGAACTGCAAGGAGTATATTTGCATCTCACAATTTTGTGCTCTTAGGTATTGTTTTGGTCATTCCAATCATAATGACATTTTGACCAGTTATTTCAATCGGTACACAAACAATGCCGAAATTGTTCTCCGATGTACAGTTCAATTGTACTTTATTAAATTTTGGTGCATTTATTTTTCCACTTTTCAATTAATTCTTATATTTCATAATGGCGGTTGGGAAAAATCACAGTTTTGCCAAAAATCCAATTTATCTCCGCAATTGCTACTATAAAACTATTTGGCCGCTTAATGCATTTACTGGAGGCAAAATATTGTTGACTGACCTTAATAATATAATATAAATGAGTCCTAATACGGCATTTCAAACAGCATTTGAACAGTTCATCATGTCGAAATAAAACCTTTGATATGAAGGTGAAGGAATTTGAGAAAATAAGGTTTTACGTTCGTTGTAAACAAGCTGTGTAGGTTCTCACAAATCTGTCTAAAATATGAAACCTATCGGCATCTCTTAGTGATATAATAAATCCAAATTGATTTCTAGTGGCTTTCATAAAACTTTATAAAGCTGGATGATATTGGCAATGTTACTTGGGATACCACCCAGGGTACCCCAGCTGCGCCCAATAGAAAATTTCTGGGCGAACCTAAAGGGGGATTGATTTGAACAATTTTGTGGTGAAAACCAAAATCATACATATCATGACCTTCATATTTCAGGATACATTCATCGACTAATGGTTGTGCTGCATCTTTTATTAATTATATATCATTATTATTTTCACTACGAAGAACAATCATAAAGGAAATTTTATCTGCTTCAAGGTTCTATTGAGGGTGATTCCAGGTAGCGTAGATGTGTTACTGTTGTGTAGCATAAGGTTTTTTTTTTTTAATCACCAACTGGCCCTAACAGCATTCTTGCTGTGGGTTTAAATCGGTCGTCAAATTGGATATTTCAACATATTCTTGTATTCCATTGAAGTAGACCAGCCTCTTGTGAGCATCCTTAAAAAAGGTCGTCAAATCGAATATTTCAACATATTCTTGTATTCCATTGAAATAAACCACCCACATTGGTGAGTGGCCCCAACAGTATTCCTACTGTTGGTTTAAATCGGTCCTCAAACTCGATGTTATAACATATTCTTGTATTCTGGTGGAATAAACCAACCACACTTGTGAGTAGCCCCACCAGCATCCTTACTGTTGGTTGAAATTGGTCTTATATTCCGGTATAATAAACCATCCACACTAGTGAGTGGCCCAAAAAGCATCCCTGCTTTTGGTTTAAGTCGGTCTTCAAACTTGATGTTTTTAACATATTCTTGTGTTCCATTGAAATAATCCACCCACACTCGTGAATGCCCCCAGCAGCATTCTTGCTGTTGGTTTATATCGATCGCCAAATTGTATATTTCCGCATATTCTTGTATTCCATTGAAATAAACCACCCACACTTGTAGAGTGGCCCCAACAGCATCCTTACTGTTGGTTCAAACCAGTTCTCAAACTCGATGTTATAACATATGTTTGTATTTTGGTGAAAAAACCATCTACACTTGTGAGTGGCCCCAATAGCATCCCTACTGTTGGTTCAAGTCGGTTTTCAAAATCGATGTTTTTAACGTATTCTTGTAATCCATTGAAATAAACCACCCACATTTGTGAGTATCCTCAACAGCATCCTTACTATTGGTTTAAATCGGTGCCAAAACTTGAATAACTTTAATGTGCATCTCTGTACAGAGAATAAATCAGTTAAATTTAGTTAAATATCTCATTCGCTGCTGACATCAGTTGAATTCAGCACACCGTTTACCAAAACGGATCCTGCTGCAACCTCAATCATTTTATCCAACATCCCAGTGATTTATTGTGGAAGTGTAGAAGTGTTCTCGGTTTCCAATAAAGCGAGTATCACGTCAACATATTCCTACACATTCCCTACTTGAGCTGCATTCGGGCGAGGCCGGTCCGGTATTGCCCTGGTTTGGGAGCACCAGTTTTTACACATTGAGGATGTATGCTTCTCCCAAGCATCATCTGTTGATTCTCTGTGTAATAACAGCTCATCTGGAAATAACGGAGTAGCAACATCGGGCGGTCAACCCAAATATTCCATCTATTAACATGAAATCCTAAAAGTAACCATCATTTTTCTTTCTATTTATTGAGTGTGTGCGGATCGCTAACCAACAAATTTAATATTCACTGCATCTCACATTGAGTCGCATTGATTCATTGATCATGTCTCGAAAGCCTTTCATCAATACCATGAATTGGAAATTAGAAATCGAAAATAAATCATAAAAAATATTTCAAACTTACGGATTTCCATGTCCACATGAGGATTGAATGACGTTGCACATTGGTCCGAAAGGGCGATTTTCAGGAATAAAATAAAAAGTGCACTTAGATGACGTGTAATCGATTTGGTGTCTTCAAAGAAGTTTTTGATAAGATTAAGGCGCATCTGAAAAAGGGGTCGTCCATAAACTGCGTTCATCGGGGCACGATTTATTCTTTTTAACTTTTTTGTGTGACGTTTTAGGCTTTTGAAATATTCTACAAAATTGTAGAACTGACAATTTCCATAAACTTTGCATAAAACATCAACTTGCTATCTTGTTTTTTATTGAGATATGAAGCATTTTATATGGGAACCCCTTAAAATCGTTTTTTAGCTCTAACTTTTCTTTGATTTTTTCTCGGTCTACTATGTTCTAAAAGTTTTCCTTTTATTTAAACACACAACTTTTTACGAAGACAGCAATACGCTATCTTTTATAACTGAAATGATACAAGCGTTTTGTTGTTCAAAATATGCCATTTTCCAAGGGTTATATCTCAAAATGGCGCAAACATTTTGGAAATAAAATTACGTGACATTATGGTAAATATTTGACTTAACATTTATATGTTTTAATATATGGGGGGTAATTAATAATTACTAGGTGGGCATGTATCGAAGAAGTGTGGTTTTCGGTAAAAATACAGTCTTCAATGAGCTTTTCAATTGTAATTTCTTACTTTGAGTTTTCCGCGGCATTCTATGGTGAAGAAAGTTTTTCTTTTCACAGAAACACACAAAGTTTTGGATGATGGCTGTACTCTAGCCTTTAAATTTGAAAAGATTTCAACAATAACAATGAAGGGAGGCGACATGCGACATACTATGTGTTGAGGAAATCAAGTAAGCCATGGAATCGCAGGAAGAGAAAATAATTCACTATCCTAACAATCGTTGCTGAGTACGGTAATAAAAAACAATAATTATCAATCGGAAAAGTGTTTAAAGAAAACTTCTTGCTGAAGAAATAAACAGCTACAAAACAACGAAAACAATTTGTTTTTGTCGTAGCCAACAGATTGATCCAAATTGAGACCGAAACCTCTCTAGTCTCCTCCTTCCTCCACGCCCGTTCTGCAGAATCATTGACAATCGTTAAGTTTTTTTAATTTGCGGAATTTATGGGAACGGTTCATGATAAAACATTACCCTAGTAAAGTAAAATAACAAACTGATATAAAATAAGTAACCAGTTTTGTTATCTCAGATATCTTTTTGAACTCACCTGTTATCACATAACAAATTTTGTTATCATCTGTTATCAAGTTTTAAAGACAATTTTTGACAAAGGTTACTGAATTATACCAGCATGCCGAAGAATGCTGCATATTACCAGCATATGATGGATATGAAATTGAGCTTAACACCAGAAGCACTACTTCAGTTATTAGTGTATGAATTTGATATCATGTTCATAACATAATTTGAAATTATCTCTTCAAATTTGTTCATATCAAAATTTTATTATCAAAATGAACTCAATGACAATAAAACTAGTGAATAGTGTGATATCCAACGAATTGTAATTTGTTATCTCTTTTGTTATTTTGACTGTTTATTCAGCATAAATGATAACATATTTAGTGATCAAACACTGATAATCTGATATTAAAACTTGTTATCAATCTGGTATAAACCTTTGCTCGGGTAATCAAACTCCATTGACCAATATGACCTCAAATACTCAAAGACTTAAGCTTTTTGATTTCTTTTCTGCCATAGTCATTATCAAGTGATGTTTCTATTGGGTATTTTTGGACTATAATTTTAATGTATACTTTAGTAAAAAATATTAATTCTACGAATTAACAGTAAGCAAGCCACATATTCTGTTCTCATAGCTGGGACTTTTAGCATTCTACAAAATATATGAATTGGGTTAGATTTGACTAGTTTTAAAAGATTTATTTTAACACAACTTAAGGAAAAGGAACCAAAAGCTATCATTTCATCATCACAATCTGATTACATCATTAAACCATTGTCAATCCATTCCCAACGAAGCGCAAATCAGCTTCACTCCTGCCGAACCGCCTCGTTAGTGAAAAAAAAACAGAGGAATTTCAAGTTCTTGTCCCATTATCCGTCTCGTCTCCCATGGGTCTTCTTGCATTGACGTAGAAATTCTTAAGCAACATGAATCCCATCAAGATAACATTAAAAAAATGACCACGCACCAAAAAGACGTTCTTCGATCATTCCCAAAATACGAAACCATCAGTTCCAATCCGTTCTTCGACGGAAAAGGCCGCACGTTTAGTGGGCACGAAGATTAGAACATTTTAGGAGGTGGTGAAAATGATAAGCTTAACCGTGCCGTTGATCGTTCTACTGGGGTTCAGCTCAGCTTCGGAGGTATTTGAAAATGCAGAATTTCAATGCGGTATCCCCAAAAATGCCAATACGCTGCTGATCGTGAACGGTATGGATGCCAAGATCACCGACTGGCCCTGGCATGCGGCAATTCGGCACCACGCCGCAAACGATAACCCGGAATACGTTTGCGGAGGAACGTTGATCAGTGAGCGATTCGTAGTCACGGCGGCCCACTGCACAATTGACACGGTAAACCCGAATAAGCGACAGAAGCTATCGGTACAACTGGGTGTGAACGCTGCCGGATCTCCTGATGGGAAGGTCTTCAACGTTCTGAAGGTTCATCGACATTCTGGATTTTCGTTGAATGATTTGAGAGACGATATTGCACTGTTGGAATTGGAAAATCCAGTTCCGTTTAGTGAATCGATTTTGCCGGCTTGCGTCAGCCGAAAGACCGATTTGGAGCCAGGTAAGGTTGGTGCCGTTGTGGGATGGGGATTCACCGAGAATGATCTACCATCGACTATGCTGAAGCTGGCGAAGTTGCCGGTTGTTGATGAACTAGAGTGTAAGCGAAAAGAACCAGAATTGTATGGACGAGTGTTGACTAGCAAGGTGTTCTGTGCTGGTTATACGAATGGTACTTCAGCCTGTAATGGAGATAGTGGTGGGGGAATCGTATTTGAACGAGGTGACGCTTGGTATCTCGGAGGTATTGTTTCCTTCACGAAGGCGAGAGATGGTGATGAACGTTGTCTGGCAACAACCTACACCGTATTCACCAAACTGAAGCCGTATTTGGATTGGATCGAACAAATCACCAACACCGACTTCAGCAACGAGTACGGCATTGAAAGTGAGTGTTGTTGGGTCATTCATAAAGTTCAAGACTAATAATTTTGCTTTCAGAAATCGTACCTTGCTCTGTACCTGGTCAATCAGACGGAAACTGCGTCCCCGTTCAACAGTGTAAAAACATCTTCGACGAACTGCGATCTCCCGTGTTAACGAAGGATACGGCCAACACTCTTAGGCAGAAAGTTTGTCAACTTCGTGGAATCCGCCGCAGTGTCTGCTGCGATCCAAATCAAGTAGAACGAGTTCCCATCCACCGGAATGCGATTCTGCTACCTCTGGAATGTGGAGTTTCCAAGCGGCCTCAGCCAACGAAAACAGCTTCCCGTGCCGGTGTTTTCGAGTTCCCATGGATGGCTCTGGTCCGATCGAGTAAGGCCACCCCGGATAAGGACCCTTACTGTACGGGCACGCTGATCAACAACCGATACGTGCTTGCCTTGGCGTCCTGTCTGAAGTCTAAGGACAAGAAGGATTTGTATGTATACCAGATGTACAGTTACTCATGCTTATTTACTAAAATCACTTCGATTCCAGGGATTACGTCCGACTGGGAGAGCGTTCGCTGAATGAAGCTCGTGATTGTGATACGTTTACCGATCCAAGAACTCTCAATACCGTTGAAGAATGCTCAAGTCCAGTTGATATCAAGGCTGTACTTCCGTTCACCTTTCATCCACAGGCTAATAAACCATTCCTTGCTAATGATTTCGGCCTAGTGCGGTTAGTCGACAAGGTTCAGTTCACTGGTAATAACGTTAAACCCGATTACCTCACTAGCTCCTACTTCTAACTCGGTTGCTTTCTTCCAGACAATATTCTACCGGTTTGTCTTCCGGTTCGAGAGGATCTCCGTAACAACCTTCCGAATAGCTTTATCCTTACCATGTTTGAGATCATCTTGAACAACAATCAGTACTCTATGGAGCTGTACAAAACCCGCTCCGAGTTCAGAGAAGTGGAAGAATGCGAAGAACGCTACGAAGACTACGGCTACACTCCGTGGGTATCGAACAAGATGTTCTGCGCTCTGGCTCAGGGACCGAACTATGTTTGTGCGCCTCACCTAGGAGCGCCGCTGGTGTCGATGGTGCCCCAAGGCGGTGTTGAGCGGGCAGTTTTGTACGGACTTTCCTCACAAGGAGTCACCAACTGTACCATCGCGCAGACCATACCTAAGGTTTACATTCGTATTCCGTTGTATGTGGATTGGATTCTGGAGAATATTAGTCGTTGATGGTGGCGTTTCCTTGGAATGTGAAATTCGTAAGAATTAAAATGGAGGAATTCTGTGTAGGCGATTCGGTTTTTGCGTTTGAGGTTATACTACGTCCGAAATACTTGTTTTTGACCCGTCACGCTGGTAGATCACCTTTTCGTGGTGCGTTACGGGTATCAGATCTACCACCGAACCCTAGTACGAATTAATTCAAACTAGGGAACATATTTGTTATTTGTAGTCAAAGGAACATATTTTAGTCCTTATTACATTTTATGTCTTATGAAAAGTGACAATACTCGTTTTGCAATTGTGCGAGGATGAGCTTAGAATAAGTAAAACATGGTTAGTCTTCATTTATGTGAATTCTCATTGACTATTTGATGTTCTATAGTTTGAATTGGTTATGACTAGGGTTCTGATGCATGGTCAGTATCGGAGTCATAGTTTGTTTTCTTTGCAATGAATCTGATTTTGACTGATAAAGGGGCGCGCTTTTGAAGAGTGCTCACACTCCTCAAAGGGTTCAAATAGCGGAAACTTTCAATAAAATTTGATTCATTGCCAACAAAACAAACAATGACAACTGTAACAACACCGAATACCTCATCATTTCTCAATAGTGGTGAGGTAACTCGACATGCACTAAACAAAGGATACGGGATATACTACAATAGATCAAATTACTAGTCGCAGTGGTTTATGTCCCGAACAGAGGAAAAAGAAGAATACTTGTTTCCTGGGGACAGGGACTTAAGATGAAGAACTACATATTAAAACCATTGATGATGACTGATCTCATAGTTTGTAGAACCGTAAACAATTGAATTCTGAAAACATTTATAAATCAATGCACCTTAAATCACCACTATATTGATAAGTATAACAGCGAAAGTGCTCAGTAGTACTTCAATCTTATCTGGAGTCCCAAGCCACCTAAAATCGTCATAATTTGTAGCAGCAACTTGACTGTGACTTATATAATTCAATACGGATTCTTGAGTTCAGATCTTGATGCTGTACATGATCCACAAGGAGGTATAGAGTGTTTTGACCGTACTGCTTGGCTGTAAAAGCTTCAAGAAAAATCTTAACACCGTTGCAGACATGTTATAATATCCTCAGAATACCTACGGTACTACAAACTATTTTTGAGTTCAGATCTTGGTGTTTTGCATCATCAAAAACGCGATTTATGAGATCTCCATCGTACTTATGAGTTGGCAAAGCTCCATGGGACATCATTGCACAATTATAGTTATATTGTAGTATTCTTAGAATATCTACCGTATTCCCAACAATTCTTGAGTTCAGATATTGATGTTTTGCATGATCAACAAAGTGATTGACGAAGTCTCCATCGTACTTATGAATTGGTAAAACTCCATGGGACATCATTGCACAATTTAAGTAATATTACAGTATTCTCAGAATACATACGGTACTCCAAACTATTCTTGAGTTCAGCTGTTGATGTTTTGCATGATCAACAAGGTGATTTACGAGGTCTGTGGACGTGGAAATGGGCAGAGATGATTCCCATTCTCTATCGATCGATATCACACGTAATACAGTGGAGAGATTGTAAATCGGCGTGTTGATCATGTAGAACATCGAGATCTGTATTCAAGGATAATGTTGAGTATCGTAGGCATTCTGGAAATACTGTAACATTTCTATTACAGTGTTGTGATGCCTCGTTGAGCTATTTCAACTCATAAGTACCGTGGAGACATCGTAAGTAGTCTTGTTGATCATGTAGAACATTGAGATCGGAATTCAAGAATAGTACTTGATCGATCCTACTTTCTCGTTGCGCTCATCTTCTTCTTGTACCCGTCGGTTCGTTTTCGATAACCATTTCAACAGGGCTGTCGTCCGACACTTTTACGACTTGCTCAGCCCATCGTAGTTGACCGATTTCAGCGATGTTTACGATGGGAGGTTCTCCCAGCAACTGTTGCAATCCGTGGTTCATTCGCCTCCTCCATGTTCCGTCTTCCATCTGCACTCCACCGTAGATCCTACGCATCACCTTCCGTTCAAAGACACTAAGGGCGCGCGTTGGTCCTCCACTAGCATTGTCCATGTGTCATGGCCGTAGAGAATTACCGGTCTAAATAATGTCTTAGAGATGGTCAACTGTGTAGTTCGGCGAATTTTGTTCGATCTTAGCGTCCAAAGTAGGCACGATTGCCCGCCATAATACGCCTCTGTATCTCTCTTCTGGTGTCGTTATCGGTGGTCACCAATGAGCCCAGATTGTTCCAGTCCTGCTCATCCCATAGCAGCTCGATTGGATTTAGATCCGGTGCTTGCACCGTCCAAACCATGTCAGATTCTTATTCTTGTTTTAGCATTTCAAGCTTATTACTTTCACAGTTGTTAATTGAGAGTCTTCGGTGCCAGGTACCATTATTTCATTAGTATGATTGTTTGGCAAGTACAATTATACCTAATGCCCAGGGAGTCGAGAAATTTTCCTGAACGAAAAATTCCTAGACCAGACCAGGAATCGAACCCAGCCACCTTCAGCATGGTGTTGCTTTGTAGCTGCGCTTTTACCGATTGAGCTAAGGGAGGACCCGATGTCAGCCTTTTTTGTCCAGGTCTTGAACGAACCTAGAATATGAAGTGAGTCAGTCTTGAGTCACTTAAAAATGAAGTGAATTAGACCCGATTCACTTAACTATAAAGTGAACCAGACTTCGAATGTGTGGTGAGTCAGTCCTGAATCACGTAAATTATGAGATGGGTCCGTCCTCAATTACTTGAGGTCCTACGTCAGTCCTAAATTACTTGATTTTGCGTGAGTCAGTCCCGCATCACTTGAATTTGAAGTGAATCCGACTTGAATCACTTGAATATGATTTGAATCAGGTCTGAATCTCTTGCATATGAATTACATCAGGCCTTAATCACTTGAATATGAAGTTATTCAGCGTTAAATCACATGAAGTGTGGGGAGTCAGTGATAAATCAGTTGAATTTGGGGTGAATACATACCGAATCACTTGAATATTATGTGAATCATACCTAAAAAATAATAAATCAATTGAATGAGAAGTCCGTCAGTCCTAAATCACTCGAAGTTAAGGTGAGTCAGTGTTGCATCATTTGAATATGAAGTGAATCTGACTTGAATCACTTGAATATGATGTGAATCAGGTCTGAATCATTTGCGTATGAAGCGAATCAGGCCTAAATAACTTGAATATGAAGTGAAACAGCGTTTAATCACATGAATAAGTGGGGATTCTGTTTTAACTAAAATGTTCGACTATATGTGAACTTTAGAGGGAAAATACAAAAAAGAAACATCTCGATTTCGAAGAAATTTGCGGACTTTTCCCAGAATACGTTTCATCAACCGAGGCACATTATTCTCATCAATCGTTTTGGCAATATAATTCCACTTGGTTCTCAATTCACTTATGCTTTTGACGACACTGCTATTCACCTTCAGCTTCCTCTTCATAATAGCTCAAAATATCTCTCTCGGTCTGAGCTGGGGACAATTTGGTGGGCTGAGTTCATTCGGTATAAACTGAATCCCGTTGGTTTCATAGCACTGTGACAATGTTTTACTGTAATAACAGCTGCAAGATCTAGCCAAAACATGACAGGTTCATTGTGGGATCTGATGAATGGCAATATTCGCTTTTGGAGATATTCCGTTCTGTACAAGTCTGAATTAAATTTTTTATCAGTGATGAAAGCCTTGGTCTTCCTTCTGCAGCTACAGATGCCTTGCCATATCATGTATTTACGTGCAAATTTATCTGCAAACACTAACTTGAATTTGCACGAAACATCTCCCCGAGCCGTAGCCAAGTAAAATTTGAGTAGATTTACATCTTCTATGTACAAGTTCACTGGTTCATTCTATTTATAGATCAGTACCGGCGCCGGCCACGTCCTCATGGTCTTTGGAGAGGGGGGAAGGATGATTAGTTTGACAATCGTTGGTTCGAGACCGTATTGACCTCTGCGTCTCCACAATTGTCAAGGGAAGGATAGTTTTGTATTAGTGAGAAAGATTGAATCTCAGATCATGGATTCACTGTGATCAATTATGCGATCAATGAAAGCGCAGTTCTCTGCTTTGTATTTTAAATCTAATGGTGATAGAAAGAGGCAAGTGACAAATGGCAAGGAAGGGGACGGACCTAGGATTGAACTCCCGAACATCTGCTCAATAAGCAGAACGGGTGACCACTGAGTTATCCAGCCACATCTAATCTAAGAAATCAATAATCACTTGAATAAAAAGTCAGAATACGAAGTGCATCCGGCCCAAATAACCCCCCTCTAAAAAGCTTGCCCAAGGCTAGAATTTTCTATCTTCAGAATCCCGAGATAGAACGAATTGAAAATGCTCAATCCTGAATGCTCACTAGCGTCACGTAGGAGTGGAATTCCGAACAAAACGGTCCACCTTCCGGATGCCTTTGGCCTTCTAAACAACTTTGTCGAAAACAATAACATTCAATCGTATCAGAATCCCGAGATACAGAAAGTTGAAAATGCTCTATATTGCATGCTCACTAGCGCTACGTAGCGGTGGAATGTTAAATCAAACTCTCCACCTTTCGGACCCTTGACCTTCTGAATAACTTCGCCGAAGACTAGAACTTTACATCTTATCAGAATCATGAGAAAGGAAAAGTTGAAAAAGCTCAATTTTCCATGCTCACGCGCGCATGTTACGATGAAAATTTGAAAAGAACGGTCCACTATTCGGATGCCCTTGACCTTACGAATAATTTTTCCGTAGACCGAACTTTCCACCTCATTAGAATAACGAGATAGAACAAATTGAAAATGCTCAATTTTGCATGCCCGTAGCGCCACGTAGCGGTTGAATTCAAAACCAAACGGTACTTTTTGTCCATTATGTCGAATATCCTTGATCTTCTGAACAAAGTTGCTCAATCTATGCAGATATTAAGGGTTTCGAGATACATATAGTTTCATGAATGTACCTGTATTTAGGGGATGATATACTTTTCGCGGTGATGCCATATTCAACTGAGTGCTGCAATACTTTTCCAAGCGAGTACGTACCTATGTAGACAGTCATAAATCATTGAAAAAAAAATTACGATAATTTTATGTTTGTGTTACAGGGTGTTTAAATCTATAGTTGGACTGTTATGCTATTAAAGGGTGTTCCACATCAAATTGTATCACGGAAAAAACGCTGTCGAAAATAATCACGGAAAAAACCCTTTGAAAATAATCCATTGGGTATTTTTTCTTGAAAATTTGGGTAGACGTAGTTTAGAGTGTTTTTTTTTTTTGGTATTTTTATCGCTGTCAGTTTTTAGAAAATTGGAAAAAAATGGCGTCCCCGAAAAGCAACAACGCTAATTGAATTTGCGCAAGCACCTGGAAAATCTTCTACTCTCTCATCGGGACATCGGAATACAACTCGAAATCTTGCAGTCAACGGTGAGTCGTGTGATTAAACGTTACTACGATACTCTGACCATCGTACGGAAAAGAAATGCGGTCGAAATGGTTGTTCTATTCGTGATCAGGACCACAAGCGTGTTGTTAAAGCGTTTAAACGGAATCCCAATGCTTCGGACCAGGATGTGACCGGGAGGAACTGCATATGTACAAAGTGCAGAAGGCTCCAAATCGTCACGGGGCCGAAAACTGAACACCAAGATGCTGACGAAGCCTCAGTGTCTCATAATCGATGACGAGACTCACGTCAAGGTGGACTTCCGGCAGCTTCCGAGGCGACTGTTCTTCACCGCCTGGCACAAGTGTGATGTTCCGGAGGTAGTAATGAAACAAAAACATTCAAAGTTTGCCAAGAAATACATTATTTGACAAGCGATCTGCTCATGTGGCAAACGGAGTGCGTCGTTCGTGGCTACTGGGACTTTAAAGAGGAGATCTTAGGCGTGTCGCATTTAGCAGCTTTCTCAACTTCAAACATCAATCAATCAATTATATTTACATCTTTTGGCAGATCTCAGAATTGCATGGTACCAGAATACTTTTCATTTTTTTTAACTGGTTCATCAATTTCGAAAGCTTAATCGGTCATTAATTTCGACTTCGAAAGTCGAACATCATGATAAGCGGACAACAATCGAATAACGTCATTATCACAAATTGAAGAATGCAAGACTCAATAATCAAACAAAAACCGATTACCAGTTCAAACACCCATTAAATCTCAACAATGCGCTAATCAACTTAAGATCCACCGAACAGCTCCACACAGCAAATATACAAAACTGTCCCTTCTATTCTGGGTATTTCCGTTTCCAAGTCGATATTCCTGTTCAATATGTTTTTCATCAAAACATCATCATCCAGCGCAAAGATGCCGGGGAAGGCCCTCGATCTTAACAAGCAAGCCACCGCAGCCAGCCACTTTCTACGACTCGTTTGGTCAACTATCAATTAAAGTGATAAATATCACAACAACCCAAAACCGGTTCGACAGAACAAACTTGTCCACTGAGCAATAATGCGATCAAGTCTTCCGTGACGAGACGGCGGCAGAATCGTTCTGAGATTATCTCGACAATGCGCCACGCTCAGTTGCGATCCGGTGCTCGACGAAAACACACTGAGCAGATCGAACGGTAGTGGCGGTGAAGATGATAAGCTTAACGGCGACACTGTTGCCATTGGTTCTAGTGCTGGGCCTCATTTCGGCGGCAGAGGTGTTCCAGAATGCTAAATTCCAATGCGGTATCCCGAAAAACGCCAACACGCTGCTGATCGTGAATGGCATGGATGCGAAAATCACCGACTGGCCATGGCATGCTGCGCTGAGGCAACACACAGCCAGTGGCCAACCGGAGTACGTTTGTGGAGGAACGCTGATCAGTGAGCGGTTCGTCGTCACAGCAGCCCATTGTGTAATTGACCCGGAAAATCCTAACAAAAAAGTGAAACTGTCCGTTCAGCTGGGTGTGAATGCAGCTGGATCTCCCGACGGGAAGGTCTTCAACGTGCTGAAGGTTCATCGACATTCTGGTTTTTCGTTGAGTGATTTGAAGGACGATATTGCGATTTTGGAACTTGAAAGTCCAGTTCCATTCAGTGACTCAATTTTGCCGGCTTGTGTCAGCAGAAAGAACGACTTTGAACCGGGCAAACTTGGCGCCGTTGTTGGATGGGGTTTCACCGAGAATGATATTCCTTCTACGACATTGAAGTTGGCGAAACTTCCGGTGATTGAGGAAGTGGAGTGTAAACGAAAAGAACCGGAGCTATACGGTAGAGTGCTGACCAGCAAGGTGTTCTGTGCTGGTTATACGAATGGAACCTCGGCATGCAATGGAGATAGTGGGGGTGGAATCGTGTTTGATAAAGGTGATGCCTGGTACCTGGGAGGTATTGTGTCCTTCACCAAAGCAAGGGATGGTGAAGAGCGATGCCTAGCCACAACATACACCGTGTTCACGAAGTTGATGCCGTATTTGGATTGGATTGAAAAGGTCACAAACACCGACTTCAGCAACGAGTATGGAATTGAAAGTGAGTATTTAGTGTGTGTCCATTTTTTCAGAATTTAATGAATACTATTTATTTGAACAGAAATCGTACCTTGCTCCGTACCGGGTCAAACTAATGGAAACTGCGTCCCAGTTCAACAGTGTAGGAATGTCTTCGATGATCTGAGATCTTCCGCATTGACAAAGGAAACAGCCAACAGCCTTCGTCAGAAAGTATGTGAGCTTCGTGGAATCCGCCGTAGTGTCTGTTGTGATCCGAATCAAGTTGAACGAATTCCCATTCACCGAAACGCGCTTCTCCTCCCTCTGGAATGTGGAGTTGCCAAACGAAGTGAACCGACGAAGACAGCTTCCCGTGCGGGAGTATTCGAATTCCCATGGATGGCACTGGTTCGCTCATCTAAGGCCACCCCAGACAAGGATCCTTACTGCACAGGATCATTGATCAACAACCGCTACGTGCTTACATCCGCTTCTTGTTTGAAGGCAAAGCAACACACTGATTTGTATGTCTATGAGATGAAAGGTGTTCATGTTAACTCATCTCACAAATTTCACTTTCAGAGATTACGTTCGGCTGGGAGCGCGTACGTTGAATGAACCACGAGATTGTGATACATTCACCGATCCAAGAACTCGCAATACCATTCAAGAATGCTCAACAGGTCCGGTTGACATCAAGGCAGCGCTTCCGTTCACTTTGCATCCACAGGCTAACAAGCCATTCCGAGCAAATGATTTTGGCTTGGTGCGGTTAGTCGACAAGGTTCAGTTCTCTGGTATTGGAAGGGTTCTCATGTTGTGTTGCACGTTTATTGACATGTCGTTCTTATTTCAGACAATATACAACCAGTCTGTCTCCCAGTCCGAGAAGACCTACGGAACAATCTTCCGCACAGTTTTATCCTATCTATGTACGAGATCATCGTGAATGAAAATCGATACTCTCAAGAGCTGTACAAAACTCGGTCCGAGTTCACCGAAGTGGAGGAATGCGAAGAACGTTATGAAGACTATGGTTACACTCCGTGGGTAACGGATAAGATGTTCTGTGGTCTGGCGCAAGGACCCAACTATATCTGCACACCACATCTGGGTGCCCCGCTGGTGTCCATGGTTCCTCAGGGAGGCGTTGAGCGGGCCGTTCTGTACGGGCATTCAATGCAAGGACCGAGCAATTGCACGATTGCACAGACCATTCCAAAGACCTACATCCGGGTGCCGCTGTATGTGGACTGGATTCTGGAGAACATCAGTGCTTAAAGGATAAACTTACGGGGCGAATAAAGTCATAGGTTAAGCGAAATTAAACTAACAACAGTTTCTTCTTTTTGTGAAATCAAACCATTATTTGTTGAAAGTTTGCTGATGTAGTGACAAGCCAAATGACAATTTGTAAATTACAATGTGTCAAACCAAATGTATGAATGACCCGTAACGCTGGTAGATCACCTTTTCGTGGTGCGTTACGGAGTGTCAGATCTACAATCGAACCCTAGTCAGAATTAATTCAAACTAGGAAACATTGTTTTTGTAGTCAAAAGAATATACCTTAGTCCTTATTACATTTTATGTCTTGTGAAGGATGACAATACTTGGATTGAGCCAACGAGGATGAACTAGGAATAAGGAAAACATGGTTAGTCTATTTGATGTTCTATAGTTTAAATTGGTTATGACTAAGGTTCTGATGCATGGTCAGTATCGGAGTCATTGTATTTTTTTTTTTGTGAATTGCACCGTTTTTGTTATTCAGAAAACTTAATTGGACCGCTGCTCCGAAGTTACGTTTCAAAGTATTTTTCGAGGAAGTCAATTTTAATAACTGAACAAGTATCGGTTCTATTTGAGAGATGATTTAGAAGAGAAGTTAGTATCTTGATATCAACAAATAATTTATGCCTGGCGATACTGAAGCTATTGACAGCAATACTTCTATCAACATTTAACATTCAAAGGTTTCTGTATAGGTATGCAGTGATCAATCTTACTTCAACGTTTTTATCTCGAAGTTCTCTGACCTTCTGTTAAAGCGCTCTCGTCGGTCAAATTTTTCACCTTGTCGACGGTGAGAAGGCTTATCTCACATGCATGTGAGACCAATAATTTGACCAGTAGTGAAAGTATCACATGTTCTAGTCATTTTTTCACTGCCACATCGTAGAACGTTTATATAAAGGCACTTACATCAAGTGTGATACTGGCGGGTAGTGCCGCAATTCACTCTTAGACTTCTTATTTTCAAACTAAAAACACACTTCTCATTTTAGTGGCAATTTATGTTGTTGTTTATCTATTTGTTTTATGGAATGAATAACCAAATACCTGGTTTGCTTATGGTATAATAACTAAATGTAATTGCGCCATTTTATAAAGGAGTGTGTTGAGATTAGCACGCTGTCAAGACGAATGATATCAGCAGTCAACATCGCTGACACGATGACAGTACGGACGGTGGGAAACCTAATTGAGAAAAAGATCATCTCGCATCAGTGTCAGTGAAATCTAAAGCGTGTTAAGATGTGTGAGCTACTTGAAAACTTAAATGCTATTGATGTTAAATGCTGAATACTACTGTTAATTCTATCTAAACTTGTACGAGAAAAGTAAGTTCTTAATATAATTTTGCAAACTTAGCCTAACCTTAAAATTATATATGCAGAATCCTCGTGTTACCGGTTGATTTGCAAACCGATTTTGTAAGTAATATGTGAAATTTATTGAAAAATCTAAACCTAATTGAAATAAACTGATAGCTAAAGCTACATAACATCCTATTCATCGAGCGTTGTGATTCGCTAAACGAAATCGCCAAGCAATTATTCACCGTTAAAACGTGCCGGGAACAGGGTTTCAAAATGAGGCACATGGTCACAGCAGAGTGTTACTTAAGACTGACGATGACAAGCATGTATATTAGAGATAGGACGCGGAGGGTCCGCTTGGGAAACACCATTTGAAGCAGTAGAATGAACCTTTCCATGTGATTTGTATCCTCCTGATCTTCCAAAAAACTATTTGCTAAAATTCTGGAAAGTTTTCTCCTGAACTTTACACCTGATTTTCTTGGAGATTCAAATCTAACAATCCAACCGAACCTTCCAGACACATTTAGTCAGTCAAGTTACTAGTACACGAAACTGAAGAAGTCTGCACATTGTAGACGAAATACGCGTATCTTTCAAGATAAGCAAATGTAGTTGGAATTAAATGGAAAAACTAAACAGCTCAAACTCTCTGGGATTCACATTTGGTAAGTTTTTTTGTGAACTTAGTTACTTTCTAAACTTCTAATAAGTTCCATCCTGAACTGTGAAGAAAATTTGTCCATAACTTTGGGAAAGTTTGTGCCTGAGAAATTCCTGCTTGAACTACTAAGAAGTATCCACTATACATCTGGCATGTTTGTTCCTGTTTTCTCAGAAATTCCTACCTGTTCCTCTGGGAACTCCTAAACTTTGAAAAAGCTTCATTCTGGAATCCTGGAATTATCTTATCCGAACGTCAGAAAAGCTCTCTAGCTCTTCTGGGTAGTTAAAACTAAATTTTTGAGAAGTTTCGTCCGGATCTTCTGGAAAGTTTTCTCCTGAACTTAAGAGAAGTTCTTTCCTGAAACTTTTGAGAAATTTCTTTTGGAAATTGTAGGTCTCTGGTAAGTTTTTTTTTTTTTTAAATCTGGGAAGTTTTTTTCTGACCTTATTCTTTCGAAGCTTCTTATTAGTCCCATTTGAACTCAGAGGAAAATTGTAGCAAAACTTTGAGAAAGTCCACTCTAGGATTTATAGGAAAAAATAATTGTTGGAAATTTCTTCTGAAAAGCCCACTTCTGAACATCCAAAAGTTTTCTTCTTAACTTCGGGGAAGTTTGTTCCTGAATTTTGAGAAATTCTTCCTCAAACTTCTTTAAAGCACCCCAAATGTTTCTGGAAAGTTTCTTTATGTTCATTGGAGAGGTTTTTTCCTGAACTTTGAGAAATCCTCATTTAGACATTCTGAAATGTTCTCTTCTAAACTTCGAGAAAGCTCTCTAGCACTTCTGGAAAGTTTCAACTAAACTTTTGGGAAGTTTCTTCTGAAACTTCTGGGAAGTCCATTCCTGTACTTCAAGGGAAGTTCCCTCCTGAACTTCTAGGACGTATCGTCCTGCGCTTTGTGGAAGTTTGTTCCTGATTTTTTTAAACAATTGGCCTCCTCTGGTTAGTTTCTTCCTGAACTTTAGGGAAGTTTCTCTTGAACTTCTGAGAACTCCGATCTTCCATGGGCATTGGAAAAACCTTGTGGTAGATTGAAAACTACCAGGTCCCAGGGCTTGGACTGGATCTTTACCCAAACGGGAAAGATGCAAACCAGTGTTTCCAGGGGTGATGTGGACCAGAAGTGCATTTGAACCCACTAGTAGTAGCATTTTCACTTTTAATTTGACAACTTTCCTTATTTTCATACAATATAGAATTTGTATAATTTCAATAATATTACTATCACTCAAAGAATCGTCTACTTTTATTATAACTGAGTTTTAATATGGGTCTGTAATTTTCTGGAAAGCATCACCACACAGATTCTACATTTGGTCTGGCTGTTGTTGGCAGAGGAGCGAATATTTTTGTATACTTCTAGAACGAAAAAGAAATTATGCAGAAGATCACCATGCCGAGGCTAGGAGCTTGATGCAAATCGAGTCTCATGGCGACAAAATGGACAGGCAGGCATCTTGGCCTATGGTTGGAACAAGACCAAGTAGCCGACCAAGAAAGATACGTGGACAAGCATGCATGCGAGTATCATCTAAGGCGGTATGTTCCCAACAATCAAAGTAATACACAGTGTGGTAAGTAATCAGTTAATATTTCCAAAACTACATACACATCATACATACAAATATAACTATATATTAAACTAGCTGATCCCGGTGCGAGCGTTGCTACGCCAGCAACTAAATGTATGAACATTACATAGAACTGACGCTTTTTTTTAATGAGTTTTTTTTTGAGTAATAAGGAGCTCAAACTTCTATCAGAACATTCTTCTTACCCAGACAATACACAGTTTGTGGCTTAGTTAGCTCGATTATTCTCAAGATTGGTTAAAATTTGTGTTTGAATTCACCATAGAAACATTTCTTGCATTCAAATAACCCCGCATACCATTTTTGATTCCATTTGCTTGATTAGTTCTCAAGCTATGCAGAAATTTGTGTTTCATTTGTATGCGAGCCGGAAGGGGGAAGCGGTCTCAAACAATCATAAGAACCTTCCCCAGCCCCAAAAATACCTGCATACATATTTTCACTCCGATCGGTCAGACAGACAGTCAGACAGAAATCCATTTTTATATAAATGAAAATCCTGTTTCCAATAACCCCCACATGCCCAATGTGGTTTCATTTACTTGAATAGTTCTCGAGTTATGCATAAATTTGTTTTTCATTTGTATAAGAGCCCCCCCCCCCCTTCAGAAAAGGGAGGGGTCTCAAATCAGCATTGAAACAGCATTCATCAACAAAAAACTCCACATGCCAGATTTGGTTCAATTTGCTTGATTAGTTCTCGAGTTATACAGAATATTGTATTTCATTTGTATAGGAGCCCCCCCTTTCAGGGCGAAGAGGAATCTGAAACCATCATAGAAACCTTTCTTGCCTTTAAACCTCAAACATGCTTAATTTGGTTTCTTTTGCTTGGGGTCTCAAACCATCGTAGAAACATTTCTTGCCTACAAATCCTCCACATGCCATATTTGGTTCCATTTGTTTGATTAGTTCTTGAGTTATGCAGAATATAGTTTTTCATTTGCATGGAAGCCCCCCTTTCTAAAGGCAGGAGGGGTGTCGAACTATCATAAGATCCTTTCCCGGACCCAAAAACCCCTGCGTACAAATTTGCATAGCGGTAGGGATAGTTCTCATGTTTGGTTTAAATTTGTGTTTCGTATGTATGGTAGCCCCCCTTTGCAGAGTGAGGAGAGGTCTTAAATTACCACAAAAACATTTCTTGCCTTCAAAAACTCACCCATACCAATTTTGGTTCCATTTGCTTGATTAGTTCTCGAGTTATGCAGGAATTTGTTTTTCATTTGCATGGGATCCCACCCTTTCTAGAAGCGGGAGGGCTCTCGAACTATCATAAGATGCTTTCCCGGACCCAAAAACCACTGAATACAAATTTGCAAAGAAGTAGGTATAGTTCTCATATTTGGTTGAAATTTGTTTCATTTGTATGAGAGCCCCCCTTCTAGAGGGAGGAGGGGCTGTGAACCACCATAAAACATTTCATGCCTTAAAAAACTCGTCCATTCCAAATTTGGTTCCCTTTGCTTGATTATTTCTCGAGTTATGCAGAAATTTGGTTTCCATTTGTTTGAGAGCACCCCCTCCCCCCTTCCTTCTCATATGACGGAAGAGTCTCTTATCACCATAGAAACATTTCCCTCCTTCAAAAACCTCCACATGCGAAATTTGGTTCCATTTCTCTTATTAGTTCTCGAGTTATGCAAGGATTTGCGTTTCATTTGAATAGGTTCCCCCCCTTTAAGAAAGAGGAGGGGTCTCAAATCAACATAGAACAATTTTTTGTCTTCAAAAACCACCACCTACTAAATTTGGTTCCATTTGCTTGATTAGTTCTCGAGTCATTCAGAATAGTGTATTTCATTTGTATTGGAGCCCCCCCCCCCCCCTTAGGATGGGAAGGGGTCTCAAACCAACATAGAAACATTTTTTGTCTTCAAAAACCACCACATGCTAAATTTCGTTCCGTTTGCTTGATTAGTTCCCGAGTAATGCAGAATATCGTGTTTTATTTGTATGGGAGCCCCCTCTTTTATGACGGGGAGGGTTCTCAAGCTACCATAAAAATCTTTTTTGCCTTTAAAAACTCACACATGCTAAATTTGGTTTCTTTTGCTTGATTAGTTCTCGAGTTGTGTAGAAATTTGTGTATTTCGGTTTTTCAATCCGAAGGTCAAGAATTTGATTTTCGATTTAGTTTTATCGGGTGGGAGATGCGTTTGATCACCCTTGAGCATAAGCGTGTCATTGCCAAGCTTTGGAAAGGCAAACAGAAGCCCTGAATTAAAAACTGTGAAAGTTCTTAATAGATCAATAATTCAAGTGGCAGGTAAAACCCTGTTGGGCATTGAAAACCAAGTAGAGCAAGATTATTGGCGATTCATTATTTGGTGACGCCCAAAAACTCGCACAAAATAACAGTGAAAACTGTCTATTTTTTTAAAGAAATTATTCAAAATAATGATTACAATGAAGCAATGGATCGATTTTTGGCCAATGCGCTCGATACCATAGGGTTCGGGGAAGTGACAAGCTTTCTTGGAATAATAAATTGGCCATAATTAAAATTCTTCCCTAATGCCATCGCACACTTTGATTATGAAGCTATCAAAATGTGAAACATTGTCATGTTCTCTGCTTTTAAGCCTTCGCTGTCATCAGACAAAATTAAAAGACCTTGTAAACCTGCTTCCAGTTTTATGGGTTGAGGTACACCACTGCGAATGTATCGAATGAATAATTAATGTTTCAACTCAAAATGTAATAGAGAGTTTACCGACGTGCCAGACGAGAACGAAAAATGGTGTAGTATATTTTATTGCGCTCGCTGGCTGCTTTTCCTCGCACGTGTTGACAGCAGGGTGCAGCTTGATGCTGAAATTATGGAACATTTTCCTGTGTTCGGAAAGTGGGGGTTCACGTTGCTGAGGTTGTTCCTTGGAAGGCTTCTACTACACATATTTGCATACATACGTTCTCGAGCTTTTGTGTATCCCCACAGGGATTACCGTTGGCCTGATTACCCTTCTCTCGCTTCGGGAAAGGTTAGGATAGCTTTCGAATGGAATTAATATATCTGCATGGCTCTCGTTGGATGCTGGTTGGCTGTCATTGGTGTGGTGTGTGTAAGATTATAATAGATCCTAATTTCGTTCTAACTTTAAGGAACAACGCTCATTCAAGGCTAGAACAAAAGAGGTAATCAAGTGAGCAAGTGTCATCATTCACCAACACAATTGTCATGGCTTACTAGCACACAATTCATCACCATCCATTATTGTTGTCGTTGCTTTTGTACGGTTGGCTTACTTTCAACTCGCAAAGGTGGCCCTGGAGACAAAAACTACTTCTGGTCGGGGGGGGAACTGTTGTTAGGCGGGCAGCTGTTTGAAGTCTGACCTACACGGGAACAAAACGGTACTGGGAATTGAAACGGACCGTGAAATAGTTCACGTTTACAGGATTTAACCTTAAAATCGTGAACTAGTTGTCACGGTGTATTTCCTCAAACTCCTGAACGTTGTTGACAGACCTTGACATTCAACATTCCTCTACCACTCATTGTTTACAATTGGCCTTTAGGCGCTAACCGAGAATTATTCGAGATATTAACGGATCAGTCTACAGGTAGCGGCCATCTTACCGGCCATTCCTCTCATGGGAGGAAGTGTGAACTAGAACCTCCGAGCAAGCATTCACTCTTTTGTGTGAATTTTTCCTTCGCTTTGGTCCATCCCAGGAGGGTTGTAAGCTTCGTTTCAGAAGGAAGAGGGGAACGCGAAGTCAACAACAATGAGTGGAAAAGCACAGTATGATACTGTTTAAACATCGCCTGACAGATTGCATGATTAATGCACAGAAGCTGAAAGGAAAGGTGAAATTAGCTTTGCGTTTCTTTTTTTTTTCACAGCTCCATTGTTGCATAAAAATCTAGGTAGGAAAAAGCTTTCCTGTGCTTCTGAAGCGTTCAAGCCCTTGATGATGACGACGAAGCGAGCGACACGGTGAAAGCGTTCTCATGTTCGAGTTCCTGTGCTATAGAATGAATCGCAGTGACCCACGAGTTTTGTTTAGCGAGCACGAAAAAAAAGGGTTTGCCATGGAGAAGAAGTGAAGAAAATGAAGCATCCGTCTGTGTCAATTAGCTTTTGTGTAAGGGTGCTCCCTTGGACAGGATTGCTGCGATGAATACTTTTGAGTTGTTCCACGCCAATTGATGAGGTGATCTGACGTGGCCTTCATGGAATCAAACTATACCTGATCGTCTTTCTTAGCTACCCGGATAAAAAGAACGATACAATTACAAAACAATCATATAAAATAACAATAAAAGCTATTTAAAGCCATAAATCATATATTTAGTGTATCAGATAAATGTCATTACAATAGATTTACTATTCACCCAACATGCTAGAATTTTCATCCATTGTGAAACAATACAATTAATAGTAATTGACTCAAATTTGTTCGGACAAAAGTGATTTTTTTTCCATAGTTAAGATATGTAACAACCCCATTTTTCTATTGTCGATGTCTTAATTTACATTATATTCTTTTGTCCTATTGTCATCTTATCACCGTGAACAATACAATTAATTGTACATACTATCGTATCTATTGTATGGTTACAATACATTTAATGGGACTGCCTATTGTTAACATTTTCCATCTATTGGGTTTATTCTGTCAATCGAGGGCTCGATTCTAGTGCAGTGGGTGTGAACTTGCTTTTGGAAGGAGATTCTCTTCCCTATATTAACTGGTTTCGCGTATAGAATCCTGATCAAATCGTTTTTTAGATTATTCCACTGCTATGGAAAGTTAGCTTGCTACAATAGATGGTAGTATTTCATCATCATAATTCTAGTTTGAATTCAAAATGAGGGGAGTAACGGGTAAAATGGGACACTTACTGTGGTCAAACATCGACTTCTCGCATTTTTTTCCCATAAGATAAGCTATTGCTTAGGACTTCTACCCTCCGCTGTCTATGGGATTTTGGGTCCATTTTTGCCCACTATGCAGTGGGTTAAACATGGGGCTACGATCAAAAACTGTCCGTTGGATTTATTCTGCAAAACTTCGTCCGAAAATTATATAAGCTTCATTTATATGGTGTACTAAACTTAATGAGGTAACGACTCAAGTAAAGCTAGGTATACTGGAGAGGCTTTCCTGGGTATCAATAATTTGGTCAATGAAAAGTACATCATATGTTGCTTTGGATGCGCTTCTCGACATGTTACCTTTACACTTATTTGTAAGGAAGGGCAGTGGAAAGTACCCTGCAATTCAAACGATACAATAAGATTTTAGATATTGATTTGGTAGGACATTTAAAGACGCTTAAGAATTTTAAGTTAAACTCAGATGTTAAAACAATAAATCATTGGATGACAATAAAGACAAACCACAACGTTCTCTTCAAAGAGGTTAAATCAAGCTGTTATCTGAGGGAGAAAGGTTGGCCTAATTTGCGTTCAGGTTCCATTGTGTTTTACACGGAACGGTCTAAAATGGGAGAAAATACTGGAGCCAGGGTTGTTTATGGCTCTGAAATCAGGAAAGCTAAAACAAATAAGACATAGTCCAACGGTGTTTACAGCACAATTTCATGCCATTATTGAATGTGTGTGAGTTTGTTAAGCGAGGAAATACATATTTGCAAAGATCTGCATTTTTTCCCCGATAGCAAAGCGACTCTCAATGTGGATAAAGCTTTTATATATAAATCAAAGCTATTGTGGGAATGCATTCTTTCTTGAAGGCGATTGGCCAGTAGGAAAGAAGTAATTCTATACTGGGTACCCGGCTATTGAGGTATTGAA
This sequence comes from Aedes japonicus, assembly GCA_034211315.2. NCBI lineage: Eukaryota > Metazoa > Arthropoda > Insecta > Diptera > Culicidae > Aedes > Aedes japonicus. The sequence goes on from JASCZW010000126.1 coordinate 29,080, forward strand.
TGAAATAAAAAAGCCGACAGCTTAGAAAGAGAAGGTTCAGCATAAAATATTATTGCTCATTTCGTGGAGTCTCAGATTGTGCTCTGAAGACTAAAATAAAAAAAATAGGAAATGTCCATGTTAGAATCAAACTGGAACGCTACGCATACATGCAGACAAGCATAGAGATTTATGAAACGAAATGCTGTTAAAGCCCGGCTCTCACTAAATCTTTGTGAAAAAAGACCTTCGGGTAATTACCAGTCTGTTGACTAGTCGACTGCTCGAGTATGTATCCCCTAAATAAAATTGGAAGAATTCGTTCTACAGAATGCCGTTTTTGCCAATTTGAAACAGAAACGGCAGAACATATACTCGTCGTCAATCAAAGGATGTCAACATTTGGAAATACGTAACTAGAGTCCCTTTAAAATTTCAAAAGCGATCCTGGAAGGCTATTAAACTTTATAACCCCAAGTAGCACACTATTAGTATTAGTTGCAGACACTTGATTATGATGGAAACAAGTCACTTTCTTGTTATCTCAACCTAACGGCAACAAAAATGTGGAAACGAGTCTAGTCTAGCTGGGATCAGGGCGATGTTAACCAATGTCCATCACAGCCGAGAGCTAGAAAGTGATAGCACTACTGCAGATCCAGCAACTTATTTCAGAATGTCTGGAGAGCCATGCCCATTCCGAGGTTATTCACTTAATAAGCCCCGCCTGTAAATATTACCGATATCATTTGGATAAGGGCACTACAACACACTTCCAGATTTGAAAATGCTTAATTTCCAAAGCAGGCACGTATTTAGTATGATTTAAAAATAACGTTATTTTTATATAGTTAGCTGACCCGCCAGATGTTGTCCTGCTTATAATTTAACTAACTATTGGAAAATTGGAGAAGGAATTAGTTCAAATCATCTTAAAGTTGTTAGATGGCATTCATTTGGGAACTTCAATGCAATATAATGAGAACAAACTACACTCATTGATTCAATTGTGACTGATAAATCCGCATTGTAGTCAACCAAAGGGTCGTATTGAAATGCAGCATGTTGAAGATTTTCTGGAATGTACGCTTGCTTTCGTAGTAAATTATTAGGGTTATTTTAGGCACGATTGTCACCAAATCTTTCTGATACTTCCGGATTACGCTTCTATCGCTTGTATTTTGAGCTGCGAGGTGTCACCAATACAAACGTTCCAGTTTACACGTGCATCTACACGTTATAAATCGTTACACTGAGGTTGTTTTTTACACAGGAATAAGTACGATGTAAAAAACTACATAATAAAATAGAGTAAATCCCTGAATTTGCGTAAAAACCCGTAATTTACGAAAGCCTCATAAAAGCGATAAAAGTTATGTTTCAGACGCGTTTCTGATCAGATCAAAGCGAACGGTTTCTACTCGCGTGAATTCTGGAAACCACGTATTTTGTCCGAAAACCCGGAAAAAAATGCGAAATAACCGACGCCAGTGTACATATTATTATTTTTCGCATAACTTTTCAAAAGGTCATAAGTAACAATGAGTCATTCTCTTCTCTCGTCCTTTTTGTTGTTGTTAATTATGACGCCATTATAAAAGTTTCCAACGGTTTCTCCTTTCAAATTGAAAGATGGTTTTGCTGTCAAGCGTGCATTATGATATTCCCATACAAAATGACAATTTGCTTTCTATGATTTTTTTAAAATCATTTTCTAGTATTTTTTTCTATTTTTTTTATATAAACCTGTTGGAAACCAAGACGAACCAAATAAAAAAAAAATCAATTAAATTCATCGTGTCGTTCGTGAGTTATGCTGTCACGAACGGACAGCATTTCATTTTCATGTATATAGATAAAAGAAGAAGATAATTAGAATGATCTCACCCATGGCCGCTCCCTTAATGGCACTCGCTTGTTCAATCGTAAAAATAAAAAATAAACGACGTTGATTCATAATTACTTTCACGCACTCGCGACAATATAAGCGCAAAATTTAACGTTTCTAAACCGCCCGATAAGTATGCAACCCGCATAACAAACCTCTGTACACCATGTGGTGAAAGCATTTGAAATTATGTGGCAGCCTTTCACGCGCGCATGCACGTTGTCTACGTTTGTTGCTTCTTACCAGCAAATGATAGTTTTCTACGTGCACTGGTCTTCTTTTTTTCACTCCACGCTCTGCCAATAATTAAAACGATCGCTATGAGGCGACTCAATATCGAACTTCAAAACTGCTTATAATCGAATAATCACTAGCGACAAAGCGGAAAAACACTCAAACTTAATAATTTATGTCCGGATGTCACAATACTACCATTAATTACCAAAACTAAGCTGATGTAACTCTTCTTCCGGGTGCGGGGGCGAAGCACAAAAAACCAAAAAATGTGGAAATACTACCGACACTCACACATTTCTGGAGGGAATCGTTTGTATTCACCACGTCTTTCCCAAAGCACGTGGATATTTTATAATTTCACTGTTAGTTAAAGTTAAATTACGAATTATTGTTTGATTTATTTTCTCGCGAAAACGACGCAGCAGCAACAAAACACGTCCGTTTAAAAGCACGGCTTGCTGCGATTTTCAATAACACGCCAACAGTCAGTCAGATCGGATCGATTCTGCATTGCACATGGAATTGCTATAATGCCATGGTCTGTGAAAAATGCCACTCAATGGGCTTTAAATTGCGACCGTCTCAGTTGTAATCAACCACCAATTTTGGGCTCTTGCTTGCGTCTCCTCACTCGACGCGAAGTGTGAGTGGTGTCTCTTGTCAGGAGTGGGTTAATTTCCTTCAAACTCCCATCGTAAAACAAAGAGTTGAACATCCTTCCGCTTCCACCTGGTCCCGCCCTTGTTCCTCCGTTAATGACTTTTCCGTCAGATTCGCCGTTGTGCCTTTTCCTCTTGCTCTTCTTGAAAAAAAAACGGGAAAATAGAAAAATCTGTAATCTCCGTTTCCTTGGCCTTGGCACCGGAAGAAGAAGGAAGAAGAAAAGCTCGATGGAATCACGGTTCGCCCGCTGCTTCCGTTCAAAACTGGGTTCCCATACTTCGTCCCTAAGCACCTCAATTAGTGCGCGACGGAGCGAACCATCCCACAGCCTCGCCGAAAATAAGATTGTCCCGGTAACCTTTTTACGAGCGTCGAGGAATGCCTTTGTCTTCCTTTATCTATGTCACTTGGCTGGGTGTTTTCGACTGGCGAAATTTTCCTTTGCCTACTGCCACGCGGTTTGATGCCACCCAATAATGACAACTAAAATGGGAAAAGTGGCAAGGCACACGGAAGTTGCTTTGATGGTTGCTCTACCTACGTGAATCACACAAAGGGAGCTTTCTGTCGGCAAACCTTGGTATGAGAACACAGGCCGAAAACTAGACATACATGACAATGTATCTACTTCTGAAAGGATTTTGATGGGTAACTGAAGGAACAAGAAACGAACAAGTAGCACGGATTTATTCCGTGTTCTGTTTGCAAGCACGAACAGAAAAAAAATCCCATGGCAAAATGTGGTTGTACTAGAAGAGATCTCTGGAAATGAATAGCTCCGGGTATGATGATGGAACGAGACTGGATTGTGGGATAGAATATTATTTCGAAACGGAAGCTGCAAAAATAAGCCCAAGTCGTTCGAGCTCCGCCGGTCTGTAACATGTGCATAAAACTCGCTCTACGTGCACATAGGAGGCTTTGGTCTGTTTTTTTTTTGTTATGGAAAACGAAGATGGCTGTGTTGTAATAAGTTTGTTTCCCAACCGGCGATTGATAAACCACCTTCTATTATGGACACTGAAACGTAAAAAAAATATCCATGTCTACTAACTTGTACCAAAGAGGGTGGGGGGAAATCAAACAAAAACGTATGCACTTTCTTCTTGTTTGCCAACAAAGGAGATTGGGCAAAAGTGGGCCTGGAATGTACAGCAATGAATGATACCTCATTTGAAAGGTCTCATTGAGACAAGAAAAAAATGGTATGGGGCCAAAATAATTAACCGTGGTGGAAAAAAGTTATTGCGGATATAAAATACGAATTTAAGGTATTTTTTGTTGTATTTAATCGTTACGAGTTTAACGAATCGACAATCGGAAATTGGGTGCGCACGCGCGCGCGCGCGTGTGTGTGTGTGTGTGTGTATGTGTGTGTGTGAGTGTGTGCATGTGTGTGTGTGCGTGTGTGTGTGTGCGTGTGTGTGAGTGTGCTGATGGTTTTTTTTTTGTCTTGATTATCGAGATTTTCAGCCTCGGGCTGGTTCATCTCCCGTCGTAGTCAGTCAAACACCATTTTTGGGCATTTTCGTAACTTCTCCGGGGTTGAGATTCGAACTCGTGACATAGGCGTGAGAGGTATGGATGTTAACCAATACGCCAGGGTCGCCCCCATGGGTTTATTTCTGTTATCATACGTTCAACAAACACTTTCGTACTAAAACTAGACACCAACCTGTTTGCACCTCTATCCTTTGTGAGAGAGGAATAATGTGTATGTATTCAACAGACATAACTAATATATAACCCTCTGTGTATTTTATAGAATCAATCAGAAAAAAAACACACAGAGTGAGTGTGTCTCGTGACTTACACGTGCTTTGCAGTTCCTATTACTTTCTATTCTCTCATTTGGAGATTATCATTATCTCTGTAAGCTGATTCGTTAACAATTCAGCTACTTTTTATGAGTTGTAATTCGCGTTGTGTATTCTATCTAAACAAGACTCCATAGGATTGATTGTTAACTTTATTTTGTTTGTCGAAATTAGTCTTATCATTATACCTATATTTTGGGCCGTAGTTTGTCAGTTTTTCATGTAAGTCAAAATATTCTATGTAAAGTATCTACGAAATATGTTTTATGTCAGTCTATTCGTTGCTCTTGCAATACAGAAAACATGTTCTGCCTACTATCTAACTGTTTGGTACTTCGAAGGAGAAGGCATATGATAACTAGTGATTTCTCCAAATTACACCCTCGTGTTGCCGTTTTCATTACTAATGCAGTCACACAAAATGAGGTAAAATCAGCAGAAGATTCGTTTTTATTTTGTAAATGGCTCGCACTAATGGGAGTGAGCCATTTGACCACGGCGTGACTTTTCTCACTTCACCAAGTAACAAAAGACATTTCGACTATTGGAGAATAACCCCATATGTTGCATTGTTGAACCTTTTATCCATAGAATGTTTTTAAAACGAAGAATATCTATGTCATGCTTGCTGGGTGAGTGCCAATCGAAATACTTATGCTGAAAAATTTCATGCTGGCAACGTGGGATTCTTAGAAAATGTTTGGAATAAAAAACTGAATTTATTGACCAACGATGAGATCTGATGAATGTTATTCATTCAATGTTTGAGTGAATTTCCAGTAAATATCAAACTCATCAATCCCGGTAGCGAACCAGTCTAAGGTGTGAAGGCTCCTATACATAATAATAATAACAAAAAAAGACCTTTAGAAAATCTGAGTTTTATTTGCTTTTTACTTCTTAGGTTTTTTTTTTACGTAGTTTTACGTAGTTTTTTTTTACGTAGTTGTTTGAAGAATACATATGTTATAGACGTTCATTAAACTGGATGGACGTAAGTTTGGAATCCAGAAAGGAATGTCAACCGCAAATACAATCTGGGCTGTGCGAGGACACACAAACGCACACACACACATACACACACACACACACACACACACACACACACACACTACGTTTTTGAATGTCAATTCGTTAAGTATGTAATAGTACGAAACAACAAAAAAACACCTTATATCCGTATCTTATACATGGAATAACTTTTTTCTCCCACGCTTTATTTTTTTGGCCCCATACCAACTTTTTCTTGTCTCAATGAGACCTTTCAAATGAGATATCATTCATTGATGTACATTCCAGGCCCACTCTCCATACATTTTTGCCCAATCTCCTTTCTCCGTAATCTCGCCAACCCACGGGGATATCGGAGTCCTCTGGCAGCCAAATTAATGCAAGCAATCACTAAACTTTTTGCCCCATTTTTCTTCCCATTTCCGAATCGGACCAAGCACCAGCAGCAGCAGCAGATTGCTTCGGTTCAGCGATTCGAAAATTTACTTTTGCGGAACTGCTGAAGCGACGTTTGAGAAAAATAATAATAAAAAAAAAGAACTGCAGGACCGGCAGGAAAGTAGAACCGAACTGCATACACAATGGGAGCTATAATTTACAGCAAGCTGGGTGTGCTGGAGTTTAATGATCCGAGCGAAAGCGGGATTGGTGCATTTTATTTCTCCCCGAAGGATTTGCGTGAAACGTAAACAAGCAGACTGTGGGATTTCAAGAAAACAACGCCGCTGCTCGCCGAAGGCTTAGAGGAATAGGAAAATAGAAAACTCTGGGAGTTTTCTTTGTTCCGAACCGACGCATTGCGATCGACGACGATTTTCTGATACATGCCTACATGGTAGGGTTTGGAGAACGGAACGGGTCAAACAAAAATTGATTACATCAGAACAAACCAGTTCTGTGAATTATTGATTGGACTACCATTCTCGTGCATGAAATTGCATGACGTATGCTGTCGAATGGAAAACCTAAGTAACAGCAGCAGGCTTTGCCGTGCGATGACGGGGGGCTTTGTTCCGTCTAGTTATCCTTGAGTGCGTCATTTGTTGAAGTGTGTTGTTAGGACTATCGCAGATTCGGTTTACTTTTACTCGAAAAGAATCATAGTCGACATAAAAACATCGGGTCAACGTCTTTTGGTGATAGGCGAACGTCAACAATATGTTTGTACATCATTGCAGATATCACACTTCTGTCACATCAGTGGGCGCCCAAACTTAGTAGAATAAATTAATGAGGCAGAATACATTTGCCGAATACATCAAACTACTGATTGGTATTTTCATTGGAAATCAAAGAGCGAGCCTTGTTGAAATGTATTTATTCATCTTGCCGACCAATCATAACGAAATCAATATTCGAACCTTCTTCAAGCAAAGATATTCTCCAGAATCCAGTCGACATACAACGGCACCCGGAGGTACGTCCTCGGTACGGTCTGTGAGATTGTACAGCTGTCGGATCCATGAATCGAAAGACCATACATAACTGCTCGTTCGACGCCTCCCTGGGGAACCATCGCTACCAGAGGAGCACCCAGGTGAGGCGTACAGATATAGTTGGGTCCAAGCGCCAGACCACAGAACATCTTATCCGTTACCCACGGAGTATAACCGAAGTCTTCGTAGCGCTCTTCGCATTCCTCCACTTCGACGAACTCGGCCCGAGTTTTGTACAGTTCCTGGGAGTAGCGATTGTCGTTGAAGACGATTTCATACATTGACAGGATGAAGCTATGAGGAAGGTTGTTCCGTAGGTCTTCTCTAACTGGAAGACAGATTGGTTGTATACTGTCTGGAAGAAGAAGAAGAAGAAGAATGACATGTCAGTATACGCGCTCATAGCATGGGAATGATCAATGTTATTACCAGAGAACTGAACCTTGTTGACCATTCTAACCAATCCAAAATCATTTGCCCGCAATGGTTTATTAGCCTGTGGATGCAAAGTGAACGGAAGCACTGCCTTGATGTCAACTGGATCATTAGAGCATTCTTGAACGGTGTTTCGAGTTCTTGGATCGCTGAATGTGTCACAATCTCGAGGTTCATTGAAGGTGTGTTCTCCCAGTCGAACGGAATCTCTGAAAGTGAAAATCATCAAATAAGCAAGCGGTAAACAATTAGACTATTAGACTTACAAATCGGCATTTTTCTTTGCCCTCAAACATGAAGCGGTAGTAAGGACGTAGCGGTTGTTGATCAATGATCCTGTGCAGTAAGGATCGTTGTCTGGAGTGGCCTTAGATGAGCGAACCAGTGCCATCCATGGGAATTCGAATACTCCTGCACGGGAAGCTGTCTTCGGTGGTTGTCTTCGCTTGGCAACTCCACATTCCAGAGGCAGGAGAAGTGCGTTTCGGTGAATGGGAATCCGTTCAACATGATTCGGATCGCAACAGACACTGCGTCGAATTCCACGAAGCTCACATACCTTCTGACGAAGGCTGTTGGCTGTTTCCTTTGTCAATACGGGAGATCTCAGATCGTCAAAGATATTTCTACACTGTTGAACTGGGACGCAATTTCCATTAGTCTGGCCAGGTACTGAGCAAGGTGCGATTTCTGCCCACATAAATAATATTCATTAGATTCTGATAAATTGAACACACTCAATACTCACTTTCAATTCCATACTCGTTGCTGAAGTCGGTGTTGGTGACTTTTTCAATCCAATCCAAATACGGCATCAGCTTCGTGAACACGGTGTACGTTGTGGACAGGCATCGTTCCTCGCCATCCCTCGCCTTCGTGAAGGACACAATTCCCCCAAGATACCAAGCATCACCTTTATCAAACACGATTCCACCGCCACTATCTCCATTGCATGCCGAGGTCCCATTCGTATAACCAGCACAGAACACCTTGCTGGTCAGCACTCTACCGTATAGCTCCGGTTCTTTTCGTTTACACTCCACTTCCTCAATCACCGGAAGTTTCGCCAACTTCAATGTCGTAGAAGGAATATCATTCTCGGTGAAACCCCATCCAACAACGGCGCCAAGTTTGCCCGGTTCAAAGTCGTTCTTTCTGCTGACACAAGCCGGCAAAATTGAGTCACTAAATGGTACTGGACTTTCAAGTTCCAAAATCGCAATATCGTCCTTCAAATCACTCAACGAAAAACCAGAATGTCGATGAACCTTCAGCACGTTGAAGACCTTCCCATCGGGAGATCCAGCCGCATTCACACCCAGCTGAACGGACAGTTTCACTTTTTTGTTTGGATTTTCCGGATCAATTACACAATGGGCTGCCGTGACGACGAACCGCTCACTGATCAGCGTTCCTCCACAAACGTACTCCGGTTGGCCACTGGCTGTGTGTTGCCTCAGCGCAGCATGCCATGGCCAGTCGGTGATTTTCGCATCCATGCCGTTCACGATCAGCAGCGTGTTGGCGTTTTTCGGGATACCGCATTGGAATTTAGCATTCTGGAACACCTCCGCCGCCGAAATGAGGCCCAGTACCAGAACCAATGGCAACAGTGCCACCGTTAAGCTTTTCATTTTCACCACTATTACCGGTCGATCTGTCTCCGTCCAACAGCAGATCGCAACTGAGTGTGGCGCATCGTTGAGATGATCTCAAATGTTTTCGCTATCAAATTATTAGCAGCTCAGGTTATACTTCCGAACCGGTTTGGGCTGTTGTGGTTTCGTGTTTGTTTTTGGTGTGGATGGATCTACAGGCCCTCTCGAATCTATCTCCACTCTTCTCACTTATTGGGTGAGTCATTCTTTGGATAACATAGGTACAGCATCGGGAATCCCGGGAATACCCACAACTGGAAGTTAATCATATATTCTTGTTCAACTATTGCTGCTTCGTTTTCGTGATTTTGTGTCGGATTAATTGCTTTGAAGTAAGATTGAACTTCAATCCTTGTCAGTTGATTTATGGTGATATTCATGTACATGTTTTCATTTCAACTAAGTCTGCTTGTTGCTGACACAGTAGTCATTCTCAGTTACAGTTCTCCAAACCGGGGACATTCAAACTTGGGTACCAACTAAAATTTGAAAAACAAAAATTAGTACGTTTTAGCTCTAGCTCAGATCTAGATGAACAGTTTTTCGCACCAATAATCGAGTACAAATGTTGGTGATCTGGAATGAGCCAGTTGTTGACGCAGAAACAGACGGATAATGGTAGCGCGGTTTTGAAAATTATATACTTTGATCAATATTACTTATTATTACTATTCATATTAAATCTATTTTTATAATTCTAAATACCACATTAGTTTCAAAATTTTAAAATTAAAATTAAGACTGCTTTCAGCGGTCTTCTATTTTTTTAGTCTATTTTTATAACAGTTCTAAAAATATACACAGATAAAAAGAAACATTGAATTTTCTGCCTTTAACGCCTGAATCTAGCCTGTTGTATGAAAGGTTGTAAACATTGTTGTATGGCGCATGAAAGATTGCAAACAATTACGTTGTTTACGCTTCCTTGGCTTGAAATCAAACGAGGGAAAATTTCACGCACCTGTTAAAATGCATTTTTTTTTCTGTGTAGACCACCAAAAATAGATCAACAATTTTTCGTTTTTAAATTCAATAAATTCAAAAAAGATGAACGATTGGTTCAAAACAGCGTTGGATGCCACGGCTGCTAAATGGCATTTTATGGAAGGATTTGCTTCTTTCTGAAGCAGCCAAACGCGGTGAGAGAGAGAGAGAGAGAGAGAGAGAGAATGCTTTAATTTTTCCTCTACAAACAAATTTTTAAGTTGCAAAAGAAGTCTTAAGCATGTTTTTTTATTGAAAGAGGATAGTTTTATTAGTCTTCGATAAAAAATGAAACAAAGAAATTGTTTTTTTGTTTATTCTGCAACCAATTATCCAGAAACTGAGCAGGAAGATAAATGTTGGGCTGGAACCTTGCGTGTCCTAAAAACCAAACTCATAGTCATTACATGTGCGCAACATCATAAGGTTCTTTTGCCAGAAATACATGAGCAATAATAATTACATATTGCTTATCTACCCTCACGGTATTTACGCGATCCAGCCCTACATCCCTACATCTTAGCAACCAAAGTTCCTACAATACCCAATTCCATTTATTCGTTACAATTTGCATCTCTGTGAAGATATATGCTGTAAATACCATTTTTAACATGTTTTACTAGTAGCTACAAGCTAGTTTAAGTTCATATGTTCCTGCTGTTAAAAAATATGTGAATGATTTCACTATAACTTGGCTCACATGTTTTTTTTTTTTCATATTTAATCTTAACAATAGCAAATAATATGAGCTCACCCTCTCTAAACACGGGGAAAGTCTTGAAATTCTGGACAATCTCCTGACATTCTCAAAAAGTTGCTAGTTGCCTGTTAAAGTTGTTAATAATAACAAATTCTGATAATCGATTGGGCTGATCGGCTCTTTCATTTATATGTTAAGAAAGTCTGCTGCTCGATTGTTGTTTGTAACAGGTGGATGGAACGCATTTATGAGAGCTACTGCAATTCAAAAATCTGAAAACATATGCCACATAGCTACATTGAAGTTACTTTGGCAAAACAACTTAAATCATGCTTGAATCGCCCATTAACTACCTCAATCACCCATCGACTTATAGTGACCAACCGTGACTGATTTGCTTGCTATGTTGTCAGTTGATCTTGGTTCCTGGTTTTGGAATTTGGCATTACTGTCTCATAGCATCCGACATGGTAGCCGCGTAACCGTCTAATAAGCATTCTCTGGCTACATTGAGCAGTCGAGCAGTCAAGGTTTCTTTGGCTCATTTTAAACAATTCCCAAAGCCGTATTCGGAATGATACACCTGTTGATAAGGGACGGGATTTGTTCTAGGATTTGCTCAAACTGTTATCTATCAAATCTTACCAAATATCAAGCTCATTAGGGTCCATTTCCATCATGCTTTCAAAATCTAATCCGTTGCTCTGCAACGCTGCTCTAAAAGCATCGAATATTTCTTTTTCATGTGTGCTTTCAAACTCGTGCATTATAATCCAACAACTTTCTGGCGTTTTGTGGAACATAATAGTAATGATGGATTAGCAAAAACTTCTTAATCCCAGTTGGAATTCTACATCTTGTTACGTTGGGGTAGTCAGTGAAAATGCAGCGTTTAGTTGAATATGGTGCTCGCGAATACTCGTCAATCTCTAGGAATCCAACGTTGAAATTATGTATATTTTCTGCATGAGTATTTCGGTTGGCTCTCACCCAGCAAGCATGACAAAGATATTCCTCGTACTAATCGAATCGAAATTCACTCCCATAAGAGCGAGCCATTTTCAAAATAAAAACGAGTCTTCCGCTGATCTTACCTCATTTGGTGTGACTGCTTCAGTAATAAAAGCGACAACACGAGGATGTAATTCGAAGAAATCTATAGTTATCATATGTCTTCGCCTTCGAAGTACCGAACAGTTACTCAATAGGCAGAACATGTTTTCTGCATTGCAAGAACAACAAATAGACTGACATAAAAAAATATTTCGTAGATACTTTATATAGACTATTTTTACTTACATGAAAAACTGGCAAACTGTATTGTTTCATTTGTAGGACCCCCTTCTTAAAGTGGTGGGGTTTTAAACTAACATAGAAACATTTCTTGCTTTCAAAAACCTTCACATGCCAAATTTTAATCCATTTGCTTAATCAGATCTCGAGTTATGCAGAAATTTGAGTCTCATTTGTATGAGAGCCACCTCCTCCTTTCAGAGAGGGGAGGAGTTTCAAACCATCATTAGAACCTTTCTCGGCCATAAAAACACCTGCATACAAATTTTCACGCCGATCGGTTCAGTAGTTTCTGAGCCTATAAGGGTCAGACAGACAAACAGAAATTCATAGAAGTTAACAGGTAATATTTAAGAATAAATACTTAATACCGAAAATGTATCATTTATATTCAAAAAATTCAATCAATATAATGTTATTACAGTCTTAATAATATGGTATAGACACGTATGGTAAAATTTTCAGAAAGTCCGTCTAACTTTTTGGCGGATATGTACATCAGAGTCCAAGCCAAATCTATCATGATTAACCCTTCTTGTGCATTGGGGTCTTTTTGGACCAATCAACATCTAAAAAAAAGTTCTAACTTCTAAACGGAATAAACTAGGGATCTGAAATTTTCTGACTTTTCTTAACTTCTGAAAACAAACATATTTCTAGCAGTTACAGCTTTCAGCGACCTCTAAAAGTGAAGCTAAAAAAAAGTTACACATAGTGCATTCAGGGTCAACAATGACCCAAGACTTTGACACGCTCCTAAAAATTTATTTTTGTACCGATTTTCGACATCTTTGCCTCAAATGAAAGGTATGGATTCTTAAAACTGGCCATTTTGGGCACATATGCTCCCAGAATCGGTTTCTACATGCATCCGAAGAGGAAAATTTTGGAACTACATACGTTTGTACCGGTCGACGGTTTAAATTTCATGATTTCCAATACTGATTTTCAAAAACATCATACCTTAGACCTACCAGAAAATTTTTATACCTCAAGTTTGCTACTCGACGGCTCAAGATTCACGATTTTGGATTCTGATATCTGATGATCTTAATGATTTTTCATCTAGATGAAAACGTCATGCTACCTTTATACCCGAAGACTCCAGCATGCCGTTCTAAGAATCCATACCTCTTGTTTGAGACCAATATATCAAAAATCGGATAAAACTAACATTTTTTGAAGAGAAACAAAGTCTTGGGTCACTTTTGACCCTGAATGCACTATGTGTAACTATTTAATAATGCATTAGGAAGGTTAAACTTATAATTAATGAGTCAATAAAATAAAAATTTAAAGGGAGAGGTTTACGAGAAGACAGTATCAACGTCGTTTCTCGAGTTCGGATTATGAAATCCGAAGAACACTACGATCGAACAGAGTTCATCGAAGTACAAAATTGACAAAACCTCGATTCGACCGTTAATTCTCTACGGCCACGAAACATGGATTGCGCTTGTAGAGGACCACCAAGCCCTTGGTGTCTATGAATAGTATGTGCTGCATATAACGGGGTGCAGATGGAAGGCGTAACGTGGAGAAAGCGAATGAGCCATTATTCGCCACCCTTCGTCCGAACCGTCAACTACGATGATCTGGGCACGTCGTAAGAATATCGGACGACAGCCCGGTAAAAAGGGTTCTCAAACTACCATTTCCGCACGGGTGTCAAGGTTCCACTGACCGTCACTGTGGTCAGTAGAACCTTGACGGTGGTAACCTTGACGGTGGAACCTTGACGGTGGTAGATCTGATACCCCGTAACGCACCACGAAAAGGTGATCTTTCAGCATTACGAATCAAGGGGTGTCCGGTTAGGGAGGCGAGTAGCCTTGAGGCCATAGAATAATTCTTCTTTATGTCGGTTAGTTTTGTTTTAATAGTCTCTCTAATTAAAGTCATAAAATAGTAAACAATCGCAACAATAAAATGAAACGTGTCTGTAAGATTCAAACATCACTTTTGAATCATTTCTGTTTTAAAAGTTGCGGAATTGTGATTAACCGATTTTAGAGTTTTCTTTTGCAGTATTTTGTACCGGTCCAAAACGTCTAACCACCCACCATAATCTCTCCTTTTACCTTCCTATGGAGTTTATGTGGTCTGAAAAAAATGAAAAATGAAAAAAATGAAAATGAACAATAATATGTAAGGTCTCTTTGCTCCTCAATAGGCCACAAACCGGTTCAGAAAGGGATATGGGCACGTTCTGTCGAGTTGGTCGCGGCAGATTTCATGTGTGAATCGACCAAATGGACAGCTTGTAATGATCACTTGAAGATGCGATGAGGGATCATTGCCCTGATATTCCCAAGCGAAGCACGTTGTAAAACGTTTCTTGTATTATATAACCAAACATAATGGAATTGAGTAAACGAGCGAAAACTCAACTGGAATGATCTCTCATATGTATCCGTCGAACCATTCTGAACGGCCGTTGTGAGAATGCAGAATGAAATCAATGAAATCATGAAATCATCTCACATGCGCACAGCGTGTTACCAATCACTTATCCTTTTTCCTTTCTGTTCTCTTCCCTATCCTATGACCGCGAGCAATATCATAAGGTCATCCTAAAGTCAACTCTTCAAAAGCAGTAACATCGAGACAACACAGAGCAATAAGTAAAGAACGGTATAAACCCTAGCCAATTTTACTTTCAGCCAAATTTTCTAACACAAGGTAAGCAATGACCGCTACAAAATATACTGAATATCCACGACCTAGTATATAACGGGAAAAGGGAGGGACCATCAGGACACGCAAGTGAAACGATTTGGATAGGGAGCATGGGACTGCCTCCTCCCTATTGTTAACATTTCGCGGAACGAGGGAGGGCTCTTCAACCCCATCTATTGGGTTTATTCTGTCAATCGAGGGCTCGATTCTAATGCTGTGGGTGTGAATTGGCTTTTGAAAGGAGATTCTCTTCTCTATATTCGCGGGTTTCACGTAAGTGTATCTGCTAACGGGCCCACCCAAACGTTTTTGACCCTTCATACAGGAGCTTGATGATCACAAACAACAATAGAATCCTGATCAAATTGTTTTTCAGATTATTCCACTGCTATGGAAAGTTACCTTGCTACAATAGATCATCATTATCATCATTTGTAAACGACTTAATAGGAACCATATATTTGTTAACATTTATTTGGCCTAACTAATGCCGTTAACCTCTTACTTTATGCGCGCATTACCCCTAAATAAACACCGTAATTCATTGCCCTGTAATAACTTCTAAGCACATTGTACTCTACTAATATGTATCAGTACATAAATCTTATCTTGCTGCACAAAATCACCCTCAATTTATTACGAATGAGCGAAGAAAGATACGACTATCTTCAAGAAAGCAGAAAGTGGCCGTGTTATACAAAGTTTGCAACACTTCAGATCATATTGCCACTGATTATCGGTCAAAAGAAAACTCAACTAGCCCATCAGTTCAAATTGATGCTAAACGTCAAGAACAGGAGTAAAAGTGTCGAAAACAGAAGAGCTACCGCAAACAAAAGAAGCGCCCTTCCTTGAACGTCTCAATGCTCACGATTCATATTGGATACAAACTGAGCAATGTGTTGGAACAATTGAAAGAGCACATAAAGGACAAATGCCCGGCATCCAAGCACTGCACATCAGCTAAAGAGAACACTTTCCTCCCTTTGGAATACAAACGATGGAATTCAATACCCCCTCCCCTCCCCTCCCTTCCCTCATCACACCGGAAGCCACCACAAGACGTAACAAACGAGCCATCCCCATCGCCGCTCAGCTGACTGGAGAGCAGGAAAATGAGAGCCAACATCCGCCGCCAAGTCACAGCATCCTGCTGGCTGTCAGTTTCGAATGTCCTTTGCGCCACATCGCACCGAATTCAGTCTACACTCGACGGTCTTCCAGAACGGTTGCTCCCTTTCGAGAGCCTACTTTGATCTACATTAATCGCATGTCAGTTCGAGAAATTTTTGGCGCGCCCGTGTTCGCTTCCGTAAGTGAGTGTGAAGTTCAAACGAAAGGATAGGATACTAAACAACCGATCGGAGACGGAATGTCTCGCTGGGTTGACGCTTCTGGGAGACGCTTTGAAATTTGCCGCGGGTGGAAGATGCCTTGAATTTCACTTCATTTCGTTGTGATTTACATTTTTTTTTGCAACATTCACGCTCGCTGGATATGAACAACGGACACAAAGATGACGACAGAATATTGGTTCGCCTGGTTCGTCGCCCTCGTCTTCGCCGTCATGCAACTTGACTTGGAATGCGATTACTGCTGTTCACGCTGCTGTTGTTGTGTGCAGTTTCCGAAAGTGCCGGGCAATGTGTTACGGACTGTAAACACAGTCGCTGTGCCGGGAGAGTGCTTATGGAGATTGTATCGAAGACCGGTGGAGGGTTTCGTTTCCCATGTAGGGGGAAGAGGACCAAGAATCGGAGGGATTTGTGAACAGTCAAATTCGGTCAAATTGACAAGGATTCTTCTTTGGGTGACTACTTGCGATTGGAGCCGGGCCTTTGTCTCTTTGGAAATTACTGCTAATTGAATGGGGGACTCGATGCTATCACTGTTCGGTTGAGACAAAGAGTAGAAAGTGCATTTCAGGACCTCTCTTTGAAGTGGATAAATTTACGAAGGAAAATGGAACGATATTATCGGATTGTGGTTAGATTTTGTTTTGTTGCATGATAGCACAGTTCCGTTGGAAGTTAGTAAGGAGTCACGGAGTTAGGCCGGCCCATGGCATTATAGCTGAAATTGGAGAAGCTTCATCATAGCATCAAGATATTATGACTGTCGGAGACGCATGGTAGTTCAAATGAGTCTTTCTTTTTTAAGAATCTGTTTCCCCTCATGAATCAGATTCGAATCAAAGGATTACTGCCTTATAAATATGTGTGGTTAATGATCTCTCAAATGGAGAATCAATTTTCCAACATTTTATATTCGTTAACGGTAAGTGCATATCTCATTCGAAAGGAGTGTAATTCTGTGCTTCTGACTCAAAATCTTATGTGAATTGTCTTAATAATGGGAATCGATTTTCTAAAAATTCCAAATACAAATTTTTCAAAGAAAATAAAAATGTTTTCATACAAATGACGCTGTTCCGTTGTTGATAAATAGTGAAAGCTAGAAAGGAAAATAAACGAGAAAAATGGAAATGTTACTCCTTTCTTTCACATTGTATGATGTATAATATGTACTACCACCCATTGTACAGTGGGAAAAAAGTGCCCGAAATGCGAAAGAATCGATTTATGTAGGTTTCGTTCACCGCACGGCTCTGTGAACGTAGATATGGCTGATTTTACCCTGATTCCCCTAATAGTTTTGTGTTTATCATAAATTTCTTAGGTCGGAGTTACTTAAGTCAACAAATTAAGGCAAGTACCTTGTAAAATTTGCTGAAAAATCGTTTGGAATTGGTTTCGTTCACCGCACAGCTCTGTGAACGAAGATATGGTTGATTTTACCCCGATTCCCCTACATTTTTTGTGTTATTCGGAGATTGTTTGTTCGGTGTCACTCAAGAACAACAAAATAAGGCCTGTCCTATGTAAAATTGCCTGAAAAATTGATTGGAGTTGGTTTCACTAACCGTAGGGCTCTGTCAATGAAGATATGGCTGATTTTACCCTCATTTCCATAATATTTTTGCGTAATTCAGAAATTTATTTGTTCGGTGTGTTTCTACGGCAACAACATATAGCTAGTGCTATGTAAATTCTTCTTCAGAATCGAATGGAGTTGGTTTCGTTCACCGCACGGCTATGTAAATGGAGGTATGGCTGAATTTTCTGTGATAATCGTAATCAGTCGTAAAATCAGCCATATCTTCATTCACAGAGCCGTGCGGTGAACAAAACTAACTCTAGTCGATTCTCCAAGAAATTTGACATGCCATGTTTTGCTATTCCTTAATCACATCGAGCAAAGAAATTTCTGAAAAACACAACAATATTAGGGGAATCAGGGTAAAATCAGCCATATCTTCATTCACAGAGCCGTGCGGTTAACAAAACCTACATCAAGATTCTCCTGGAAATTTCACAAAGAAAGAAATTTCTGAACAACAAGGAAAAATTAGGGGAAACAGGGTAAAGTGAGCTTATTTGCTCCCCTAGCAGTTCCGTGTGGCCAATGAGCCTACGTCCATTCGATTTCGTGGAAATTTTCCTTCAAGTTAAGGTGACATTTACAGAAATCGTTCCACTCCGAGCTGAGTTATAGAATTCTTTCGCGTTTCGGGCACTTTTCTTCCCACTGTGCATTGTAGCACGGAAACTAAGTCTGACAGCAATGGGCTCTCCTCTCTGTAAGACTTGATCAAGCTTTAATAACCACTGATTATCCTAATCATGCCATTGTATGAAGGGCCAAAAAGGGGCTGGGTGGATCGATAGGCAATATCACTTATACGTATCCACAGGGATATAAAGAATCTCCTTCCAACAACAAGATTGAACAATTGGTCAAAAGAGCAAGCTATCTAACATGAGGATGCCCCAATGGGCGGGGTGAAGAGCCCTTTACGTCTTACAGATTAGTTCCAGATTTTGCCGCAGAGATGGCGCTGCAGTCGATCCTTTCCAAATGAAGGACCAGAGAGTTTTCGTTTTCGGCAAAGTTTCTCAGCATTTGTCGTCTTGTGAGATTATAAAATTACTTCCAGATCTAGGCTGCAGAGCCATCTCTGCGGTACGATCTAGAACTAAGGCTTGTTCGTGTCAAAATCTGTATAAAATTTGGAACAAAACACGTTTACTGTTAGTTCAATCCAAGATGCAGTTTTTATTCATTTAATTGTGCATTATTAGTCATCTTAAAACTAATTACGGATACTTACTTAGGCTGCATGAAGAAACTACGAATTTTTTAGTTTACTGTAGCCATTAGGGTCTGTGCAGACTTCTCTGCAACCGATTTAGCTGCTTTTGTCCAAGATTTTCGATTTTTTTCATTAGTTGTAGTTTCTGTTTATATTGAGAGCGTTCTCTCTGTACGAGAGCCCATTACCGCTCGATAGGTCGCAACTCCGAGCAGTTAGGTGGATTCGCCTCTTTTGGTACAACATGGACTCCATTCCCTTTATACCATTCCAAAACATCTTTGGCGTAGATGCCAAATTAGGCCAGAATAGCGAGGGAGCGTCATGGGGAGGAATGGTAAGAATCGCTTCTTTAGGCATTCTTCACGCTATATTTCCTTGTTTACCGTTCCGGTAGTAATGAAAAGCTTTGGCTTGCCCGATCACAGCTGCATATTGCCTGCCAAACCATTTTTTTTTGCCTTGTTTTCGTTCTGAAATGCTCCTCTACGCCGTTCCATTGCATGGCAGTATAATAAGACATTCCGGGAAGCTGCTTAAAGTCTTCCAGTACATAAGTTTCATCGTCACGCAGAAAAAAATCGTCAAATATTCGCGATACAACTTGCGAGCCTGGGTGCTAGCCGTCACATTTTGTTTATCATTACGATGCGGTACAGTTTTCACCTTGACGACTTCATACCTTGCCGGTGCTTGAAAGTATGAACAAAAGTTGGAGAAATTTTTATTTTTCTAGCCACAGTACGTACCGAAAGATCTAGTCCCTTCTGCAATATTTGCCTCACCTCCGCGTCCTTCTGGTGGTTCCTGAGGTCCATTTTTGTTCCGCTCCCAGCCTTCCTGGCTGTTGTCAATCGTGTATCGAACGATTTAAGAACCAAGATTTTTTTTGCAAATTTTCTTACTGATCCGGATTTTCATAGCGACCGCACACAATTGCTTTTCGCACTTGCTCTTCTTTTTACACCAACTTCGATCTTAAAGGTTGTAGTGTATCACCAAAAATTGGTTTTACGCAATGAACCGACATACGTTCATTAGTCTGCGACATATTTCACGCGTTGATAAAGTATTTCAAGAGATATACGTATTTAGGGGTGTCCAAATTTTGTCGTGAACAAGCCTTGCATCGTGTACTTCCGTTACTATTACGGTTGGTTTGTAGGGCCTGCACCAGACACCTGTCTCGCTGGAGGACCATCGTACACAGCTCTGTTTAAAGTCCCACGTTGGTAAGAGGACGATGATCGGCCGCCCCTAACATGGAGAACAGACGCCTTTTTGAGCCGCGCTTGACATGGAGAACAGTCGCTCACCTGACAGGGCTGCTCTCGGATATTTGTGGTATTTTGGTAGAAACTCAACAGAGTCGAGGAACTGCTAAGCTCCCCCACATCCTAGGCAACCCCGCTGCCTCTCCGGGAATGCTTATTTAATTCACATCTAACCTTTATATCTGGAACCCGTTCATGGTCCGCAACCTATGACCCATCCGGTGGCTTGCAGCTCAGCTCCGCCAGTTCCAACTTGTTGAACGAATTTCCGCAAAGAAAGGCTGCAGCGCCATCTCTACGATAAGATCTAGAACTAATGTGATTATTTCAGATGTCTTAATTTTACATTCTCAACAACTTTGCTCAAGACGGCAACTCTCTAGAGCCTCATTTGGCAAAGATAGATTGCGGAGCCATCTTTGCAGCGCAAATTGGAACTAATATGATAATTTCAAGTGACTTAATTGTACATGTTCAACAACTTTACCGAAGACGGCAACACTCTAAAACTTCATTTGACAAAGATAGACTGCTGCGCCATCTCTGCGACAAAATCTGGAACTAATATGATAATGTCAAGTGAAAACATTTTACATTCTTAACAACTTTGCTCAAGACGGCAACGCTCTAAAGCTCCATTTGACAAAGATAGACTGCAGTCCCATCTCTGCTGCACGATTTGGAATTAATATGTTAATATCAAAAGACGATTCGTTACGCACTGAGAAACTTCGCTCAAGGCGCCAATTCTCTACTAAAGAGTGTTCAGATCAAAATTTGGTCAAACAGTAATGTGTGTGAGTCGATCAAAGTTTTTATCAATAAGTCAATTTCATTGATTTTTCTATGTAATACAGGAGAAACATTCAGCTAAGCTTCCTTTTCATCAAATGCGAATTGCCGGGTCTTTCGTTTAACACTTGCCATAAGATTTTGTGGAGTCTCCTTGTCAACTTTATTCGCCGCAGAACGCCAGGTTGCCTTGAACTGTTTCTCGCTCACAACAGCTTACCAACTTCTTAAAGTTCCGCTTGACGATGGCCCAATATTTTTCGATTGGGCGGAGCTCTGGCGTGTTGGGAGGTTTCTTGTCCTTGGGCATCACTTGAACGTTGTTGGCAGCATATCACTCCATGGCCTTTTTTCGTAATGGCAAGATACCAAATCCGGCCAAAATAGAACGGAACAATTGTGTCGCTTCAGGAATGGCAGCAGCCGTATTTGTAGGCACTCATTCAGATAAATTTCCTGGTTGATGGTTCCGGTCGCAATGTAAACGATGCTCTTCAAGCCACAGGTACAGATGGGCTGCACACCAGATATTTCTTAGCGAACTTTAGTGTTAAGTTTAATGTGCTTGAAAATATCTGCCACCTTTCCCCGTCCGATTGCCGTATAAAATTCCTATCCAGGAAGCTGTTTGGAGTCTGCATTGACGTAAGTTTCATCGTCCTGTAACACGCAAGCAAATTTCGTCAGCATTATCGTGTACAACTTTCGCGATCGTGCTTTGGCCGACGTGTTTTGTTTATCGTCGCGGTTTGGAGTTACCACTTTCTTGTATGTCGACAGCTCGTTTTAAAGCTCTATCCACGGTTGTAGGCGCCACTCTCAGCTTCTTTGCGACATCTCGGACGGAGAGGTTGAGGTTCCGCTCGGGCAGAAACAGCGGGCAACTCTTTTTGTCGTCGCCTGGCTGTCGACAAACGTTCACCGAAAACTTTTAATGCGTTGGTAACAGTTGATTTAGCCAGATTCAACAATTTCGCCAATTCGGCGTGAGAGTAGTTTGGATTTTTGCCATGCACGTGCAAAATTTTGATGCGTTGCTTCTCTTCCTTCGATGACATTTTGATAACTGAAGTGCTAATCTCAAAATCAAAACAAATGCATGAGGCTACACGCACCCAAAATGAGGGGTGTGCAAAGTGTTTTAATGCACGATGAAAGGCAATGCATCAAGTTTAAGTCGACCAAATATTGATCGAAACACCCTTTATAAGTCTGGAATGTTTTATATGCATTTCTGTTAACACAGCCAAAACAAAACTTCCTTCCCTTTGTAGCAGATTCCCGAGGGACGGGTTTTATTTAGTCCCAATGCATTTTTAGGACCACAGCCTTTGAAATGGTGCATTGACTTTAAGTTAAAATTTCGCAATTCTACGAAGGGTTGCAATCATATTGACCCTAATGACTTGTGCGTCACTTGTTTTATATAACCACCTTAAACCAATTTAAAAATAAATGTTTATGCAATAATGAAGAATATTGTAAAATATTAAAAGTCAGAAAATTTCAGCTCGATTGGATTAAAAATAAAAAAGAAAGCATTCATTGAAATTGTGCCATGAGTCAGAATTGAACGCAATATCTCAGGAAGGTTAAGAAATCAAATTTCATTGCTTTGTTGTACTTGAATTTCCTAAAAATTTGGAACAGAAATCAATGTATAATGTCATATAGTTTTTTAACTCATACCTGCTCATAACATTGTTTGAAACTTACAAATTTAAGAAAATTAAATTTGTGATCAACGATAAAAAAAGACTCGTGTTGATATTTCAATACATTTTTAAATAAAAATGTGCAAACATGTCTGTGATTAACCCACTCAAAGTTACACATATTATAAAAAAAACACTGGTTAGAAGCGAATGAATTCTTAAAAATGTAAAGCCTCTCTAATAAAAAACAAAAAAAACTGACAGACACTTCTTCTCACCCTGTATATTCAGCCCAGGCTCACCATATAATGCATACATGAAGTCCAAAAGTGTAAGTAAATTCTATGTACAAAGTAGAGGGCAGACAGTGAAGTATTTTTATAAGCAACAAGTTTGAAATACTATGAAAGAAACCGAGTAGCCTATGGGTTGTTGATACTTAATAAAAGTCTGAAAAAAAAACTATTTCATGTTGTTTCCCGATGTTAACAAGCTGTACTTTTCACATATTTTCACCAGATCACATAGCGACATAAATGCATCTCTGAATTTTGATTACTTTTAAACAATCATCTGGCGAATTAAAAAAAAAACAACTTTAAAGACTTCACAGTACTGTCGGTAGCCTCCACTGCGAAACACTCAAGTTTTGTGTTGTTCTCTTTTTTTGGTCAGCAAAGTTTGCAAAACGAAAAACACTCAATTTCAATGACTTGCAGTCAACATTTATAGCTGTTTGGAGTCAGTCCATCAGCTGAGAAGTTTCCCGCCACGGTGAAAGATAAAACCAAACAATATCAGAACATCCTCCGCTCCTAACGCATTCGTAATACGGTTCCCCAGACTTCCAACAATGCTCCGCTATGAGTCCATTTATCATCCAAACAATTACTATAATCGCCCTAAATTCCGCCGAAAGCATCCCGGTAGCAATTATAACAGAGTTGGCGACGCTTACGCTGACACACACACACACACACACACACATACACGTGCTTTCACACTGTCGCCATGGCAACGGTATTTAACGTCACTGAAACAATCGTTTCGACACTGGACAACGCACTCACCTGCACAGAGGACAGGATGCCACGGCCTTGCGGTCACCGGAAACTCCCGGTTTCCCAGTCTGACTCGTTTCGCATTTTTATCCCGGAATAAAAACACGCTCCACAGTGGCCCCTTTTTCGCACGCAAATAAAATGTAAAAGCCATTGGCACAGCACTTGAATCGGTCAGGGCCGGACTCTGTTTCGGTTGGCGGTCAGAACGATGAAGCCTTTGCGTTTTGACAGCAAACGACGACAGCGACGTGCGCTTTTCCCGTGTGAGCTACGTGATCATGTTTATTCGAAACCACACCGGAATCGTCACGTTTCGGCGCCAACGAATGTAGTATTTGCGAGCGAACGGCAGGACCCCGGAGGCGAGATGCATAATTTATCGTTCCCCGTAGTGTAATACGATAATAATTAAATTTATCTCGATGTTCTTTTGATTGCAAAAATATGGTGTCAACGAGAACGGAAACCGACAAGCAGACGAACGCCAAGGTAAACCGATGAGAGGAACCAATATGCTTGAACGCTTTCTGGCTGATGGGTGCTGATAATGATGCGTCGTCCTTTCCTGGATGTGTACTTGGCCAGCAACCGATGCCGTAGACATAATGGAAGCACGTTTGTTAATGGCAAAAGCGGCAATTTATTGTTTCGATGAGAAGGGAGCTATTATCTGCCGATAGGGTTGTTCCAGGGATTTTGTGTCATCAAAGCACTCCCTGGAGGCAGTTTTGACATTCTTTATTTGACATTTTATTCGAAATTGTAATTCCAACCGTGTTGGGATGAATTTATTCAAATTTGTTATTGCTCCTGAAAAAAAAATGCAAAATATTTTCTGCAGTTGACACTAATGATGATCATCATAGTCGGAAATAGTACCTTCACCGGGGAAAGTGAAACGACACAACAGGGGATCAAATAGAGTGCAAACAGTTGCTTTATGCGAAACAACAGCAATGTCAGCAGCAGCATCAACGACGTCATTCGAGTTGCTATGACAAGTACTAACGAGGACTACGATTCACACTGATTTACATAAAACACGTCCCCGAACTGGGAAAGAGGAGCAAAGGAAAGAAAAAGATCAACAATGGAAAACGTAGCGGAAAATATCGTCACGTACCCGAGGGAGGCCATGCATATCATATGATGACATATCGCTCCCAATCGAAGCAATCCAAGTGAGGAGGAGAAGGAGGAGGAAATCTAAATAATGTCATGTTTACAGATCATGCTCATCGTCTGGTGCTGAAGTGATAGTGGCCTAATGAATGCTGCGACAGTTTTCCGAGAAACGTCAATAGTGTGGGAGTAAAAAGTGACGGAACCGATAGAGTGGTATTCGCTGATTTTATATTGACAAAACATTCAAAGTGCGGTGAGTGGTGCAAAAAGGGAGGGAGGGTGTGAATAATGAGATATAATCATCAATTAGTGAAAGTGACAAATTTTGTGCTCTATCTGGCACTGGTGCTCCCGGGCGGAACGTTGGTGGGACAAGGACATCATAAAGGAACGGTTCGAGCGGAGGCCAGCGATTCGTCCGGCAAAGGAACGGCGGCTGAGTTTCTCCCATCGGGAAATTCAGTGGCAGCAGGAAACATCGTCGGCAATCATGGAAAAGGCTACTATCGAGGTGAGTGGTTGCGCTGGGATTTGGGAATTAATTTGGAAAGTTTAAATTGACATTTTGTGCTACTTTTGATGGGGACGTAATTTCAACTAGATATTGATGGGAAGTGGTTCATATTTGTATTCTCCAAGGGTCAAATGCAAATTATGAGTTTTGTAATGTGTGATCAAATAAACGTTAACGAGTTTGTCGGAAATTTTCCCAGCTGCAACTTACCAACAAGCATTATGATTAATTTGAGTCGAGAGAGGGGACGAGAGAGTTTTATTATCGCATATAATAGCAAGTCAGAAAAGTGGAAACGATACGTGTGCATGGTTCCAAGTATTTTATCAGTCACCTCCACTTGTTTTTCGGTTCCAAACGGTTCCAAAGAAGACCGATCTCACATGAAACATTTAAAATCTTTCCTTTAAAGGACGATCAATTAAATTTTCCCAGCTTATCGGGAGAACTTGAGTCGCTTGTGACTGGTTTCTCCAACCTGCAGCCTCGTAAATATTTACGATGAGCTTCGTCGACGAGTAGACTGGAGAAACAAGTCACAAGCGACACAAGTTCTCCCGATTGCGCTTTGCACGGAAAACTTCTGCGGAGGATAACTTTACTGATATGATGAGAGAAGCTTTGACTTCGTCTGATCCCTAGATGACGTATCTATCGGTCAAATCAAGCGGCAAAAAAACATTCTGAAAGCAGGACCCAGGTTCAGTGTATCTGACGAACAGGAACACGAAAACATGCCCCAATCTAGCGAAAACGATGACGAATATAGTGAAGATGAGCGACAATTTTGAGTGAAGTTGAATTATCTGATGGTAATGGATAATATACATTTTTGTGGTGGTCCAAAGGGGCCCAGTTAACTTGTTTTATTTCAAAGACATCTGTATAGCGTATGGATAAATGGGCAATATTCCGAAAATATGTGGAAGTGGGGTAAAATCAGCAATATTTCCGTTTCCCGACTCTTGCAGTGGTTATAACTACCTCCATTCGATTTCTAGGAAAATTCTATATAGAATAGGCCTACTTTGACTACCGCAGACCCCTTCGATCATAGATTATTCAGCAATATTAAAAAATACAGGGAATTTGGGCAAAATAAGCCCAATATCTCTGTTTCCCGACTCGTGTGGTGGCTGCAACCACCTTCATTCGATTTCTAGGGAAATTCTACATAAGAATAGGCTTATTTTGACTACCGCAGACCCCTCCGACCATAGATTAATGAACAATATTCGAAAACATGGGGGAAGTGGGGTAAAATCAGCAATATCTCCGTTACCCGACCCGTGCGGTGGCTGCAACCACCTCTATTCGATTCCTAGGGAAAGGCTTCATAAAAATAGGTCTATTTTGACTACTGAATGTTGCGGCAAGTGAGACCCCTTCCATTCGATTCCCCAGGAATTTTCACATAAAAAATGCTATTGTTCACGGACCTTGTGCTCCTTGGAGCTGAACTATCGAATTCTTTCGCGATTCATGTTCTTTTTTTCCCACTGTGCAGCGGGGGCTAAACTAGCTTCAGCTTTCCTTTCGTCGCATACCTCAAATCGTGTGGAAATTTCGACGGTCTCCGCGTTCCGAAGCGCAAATATAGAGCACGGTTTCGTCAAGAGTAACATGTCAAATAGAAACTTTACAAAGGGATTTTCAGTTTTAAAAAATGAATCAATTTTTCAGCATAAAATAATTAAAAAGCCTGTATTAGGAAAGAGGCGACATCTCATCCATCCTGCTTGATTGGAAAGACTTGTTGTAATGCATTGACAGATAACCATTTGATGATGTAGAAGCAAATATGCTCTCATCACCATGAAGCCTCAAGAGTGGATAGTAATTTTGTTGGCATGAAAGATATGAAGAAAAATTGTTGATAGTTCCGTCAGTATACGGCCGGCTGTGAAAAATCTATACATTCAAAAATAAATTTCTGTCTGTCTGAACCTTATAGAATCGAAAACTACTAAACCGATCGGCGTGAAATACAATATGGGGCTATACAAATGAAACACAAATTTCTGCATAACTCGAGAGCTAATCAAGCAAAGGAAACCAAGTTTAGCATGTGGGAGTTTTTGGAGACAAGAAATGTTTATGTGGAAGCTTGAGACCCCTCCCTTTATTAGAAGGGGAGGCTCCCATACAAATGAAACAGACGTTTCTGCATAACATAAGAATTAATAAAGCAAATGGAATCAAATTTTGCATGTGCAGTTTTTTGGAGGCAAAAACTGTTACTATGGTGGTATGAAACCCCTCCCCTCTCTTCTGGAACTAAATTTCGCATGTGGACATTTTGAAGGCAAGGAATTATTCTATGGTGGTTCAAGAAGTCACTCCTCTTCCTTGTTAAGGAGAGAGGGGGGGGGGGTTCATACAAATGAAACACAAATTTAATTTAAACCAAATAAGAGAATTAACCATATTGTTATGAAAATTTGTATGCAGAGGTTATTGGCCCGGAGAAGGTTGTTATGATTATTCGAAACTCCTTCGCCGTCTGAAAGAAGGAGGGAGAAGGTAAGAAATGTTTCTAAGGTGACTCAAGACCCCTCCTCTTTCTGAATGAAGGGCGCTCCCATACAAATTTCTGCATAACTCGAGAGCAAATCAGGCAAATGGAAACAAATTTAGTATGTGCTTGTTCTGGAGGCAAGCTTTTTTTCTATGATGGTTTGGGACCCCTCTCTCTTCTAGAAAGGGAGGCTCCCATACAAATGAAACACAACTTTTAAACATACATGAGAACTATCCAGTCATTATAAACAAAAAAAATTGTATTTCTCGGGTAAGAAGTATGTTCTGATAGAAGTTTGTACCCTTTCTTAGTAAAGAAAGCGGGATGCTTTAGCTTCTTTCAGTTCCAAATTATGCACAAGAAATCTAATCTAAGGTTATGTAAGGGAAAATTACATTCACTCTGACAGGATACGGCATAGTTTAGAGATAAAACTTTTGCCTATGAAATGCTTCTTCACAGAAAGAATAACCATAGTAGTGACTCCCGTTGTCATAAAAGAGGTAAATATGTTTTCACCTGTTTTATCCTTAAACCCATAAATATACATTAATATTGCCTCGTTGACATATCAATATGGAATTTTTTTTAAGGAAAGGTAATTTTTATCGATAGGCCGAATTCTAGATCCATAGACCTACATTAGAGCACTTTCCTCTATTTATGGAGAAAGTAGGTTCTAAAACTTGTCAAAAATATGCTATATACTGGGAAGAAGAAGAGGGAGATTTGCAGTAGAACAATATAATTTTTTTTCATTATTATATTCAAATAATTTTCATTATCTAGTAAAGTGGCCGTTTTTTAAAACATTAATAGCAAGTCTAAATGTTTATTAAAAGAGATGAAAAAATCACAATAAATGCAACATAATATAATAAAAAGATTAGTTTCTATTTTGAAATCACCCTCTTTGACACCCTTAAAATCTGTACATCATTTAAAGGGTATCAGTTACTGAATAAATTAGCGTTAAGTTTAGCTGCTATTACCTGAATCCTAGAGGGTTTGAGCTGTTTAGTGGAATACTTGTAACTATAATTTAGAAGAAAAATTAGTAATCTTCATTTAATTCCAACTACCTTTGCTTATCTTCGACAGATACGCGTATTTCGTCTATACGCGTATCTGTCGAAGATAAGCAAAGGTAGTTGGAATTAAATTGAGATTACTAATTTTTCTTCTAAATTATAGTTGCTATTACCTGCTAACCTGTAATCTACACATTCTCGAAGATAGCTTAAAAAATCATTAAAACCGACGTAAATTCTTTAAATGAAGAGATAATGATCAGCTGTCTTCTACACAGAAATGTATTTTTAAAATACCTAAAACTTGGTAGAATATGAAAAAAATGAGAAAATTCAAATAAAAAAGCTATGGTAAAAAAATGATTTTAAGGGGGTATTACATTTTTCATTCCTCTTTCACCCTGCAATTTCATCCAGTCTTCTACAAAGTTTCATGAAATGATCTGATCTACAATGTTACATGGTCATCGACAAAACCAAAAATAAAAAAGTTAATTATTTTATCTAGGTGTATACACTCCTGAAATAAAATTTTATAACACAAAAAAAAAGTACTTGAAAAATGTAGAAACATTGTAGCAGAAAACAATGAGTCACACTTTATAGTTTCGTGGCAAATATCAATGTCCCGCTTTTTTTGTCCCTTTGTGCGCCAGTAAACCATAAAAAAAAATCTCTGTCAAATGCATCCAACATTAGATAATCAACATTAGATAATCAAAAGAGTATTCAAAACATACAACCACTGTAACAGCAAACGAACCGAATTCTCCAATCATTCATAAAAATGCACATTATGCAATTACAGCCGTATATAGCCTTGCCAACCAAATAAATCATTTACCTTCTCAGTCATTCAGAACAGCGGACCCGAATGCGCGAATCATGTTTCACCGTCCAACGCGCTAAAAAGCAAAATATGCACATTTATACCATCAACACCCAAAAACGTCACGCCAGTAAAGATATCCTATTCTAACTACAGTAATTAAATGTAAATCACACCAAATCAATGCAACAATTGTAAAATGTAGCACGACAACAATTCCATTTATAAACCCCATCGATTTCTTGAAGAAAGACCAGAAACTTTCGACTAACGAATCTCTTTGGATTGCGATCCGCTCCTGTCCCACAGGGATACACAGGTTTGGGTACCGTATTGAAAAAGAAAATCGCTCAAGGTTCTGCGATCCTCTCTTTCCCCTTCGGGACAAGCAATTGAGGACACCGCATTCACTCTCGTTTATGCCATGAGCCTGCAGAAGTTAGTAAAGGCATAACATCTCTTTCAGCTCATTCTTATGTGTTACAGGGGACAGAAATTTACATGACCTTTCGGTAGTGTGTACGATCTTGTGTTTACTAGAATTCTTCAAAGAAATAACGTTAGAAAATTTGACCATATTTCGCATAGAACACACACGCTATAACGACGCGGTTGATCAAAGCAACGATGGATCGAGTGATGTGTGTCGTCCGAGTATCCGAAATATGGTCAAATTTTCTAACGTTATTTCTTTGAAGAATTCTAGTAAACACAAGATCGTACACACTACCGAAAGGTAGTGTGCTCTCGAGTCCCTTAGAATCTCAGAGAGAGTTACGGCAAGGTGATGGATTGTCGTGTTTGTTGTTTAACATTGCACTGGAGGGTGTGATTCGAAGAGCTAGGATAGACACGAGTGGCACGATCTTCAGGAAGTCTGTCCAACTATTTGGCTTCGCCGACGACGTTGATATCGTAGCACGTAACTTTGAGACGATAGCGGAAAAGTACATCAGACTTAAGGCTGAAGCTGGTAAGATTGGGCTTATGATTAATGCCTTTGAAAACAAAATACATGAAGAGAAGAGACTCACGAGAAGACAATGTTAGCCTCCTAGCACAAGTTCAGATCGACGGTGATGAAATCGAGGTAGTAGACGAATTCGTGTATCTGGGCTCATTGGTGACCGCCGATAACGACACCAGCAGAGAAATAAAAAGGCACATTATGGCTGGCAGAAAGTAGGCACTTTTGACTCCGAAGGACGCTAAGATCGAACAAAGTTAGCCGAACCACAAAGTTGACCATCTACAAGTCATTAATTAGACCGATTGTTCTCTACGGCCACGAAACATGGACATTGCTAGTGGAGGATCAACGCGCCTGGAGTCTTTGAACGGAAGGTGCTGCGTACCATCTACGGTGGAGTGCAGATGGACGACGGAACGTGGAGGAGGCGAATGAACCACGAATTGCACCAGTTGCTGGGAGAACCTCTCATCGTACACATCGCAAAAATCGGTCGACTACAATGGGCTGGGCATGTCGTTAAATTGTCGGATGACAGCCCTGTGAAAATGGTTCTCGAAAACGATCCGACAGGTACAAGAAGAAGAGGCGCGCAACGAGCAAGGTGGATCGATCAAGTAGAAGGCGACCTGCGGATCCTCCGCAGACAGCGAGGCTGGCGAGTGACAGCCATAGACAACCTCTGTGTACAGCAGAGGCCACGCCGGCCATTGTGTGATTGGTAAGGTAAGGTACACACGCTATAATACACACAGCACACATCCCGTTGTACTATTTAGACAATAAGCGGAAGAAGCATAAACAGTCGGACTCTAACATCGTTCTCAGTGCCTCCCATCGATTAGATCACTTCCGCTAGCCAATGCAATACCGAGATGAAAAAGTGCCAACATGGAACTGCTTGCTATTCACCAGTTTTCTTCGACGTTCGATCATATCGGACAGTTCGCATATTGGGTGAAAATTATATCTCATATTTTTATAAAACTTTGCCCTCGCATAGAAAAGATGTATATGAACGAGAATAGTTAACAAAAAAAACTAACAAAGATTTCACGTTATAAATCTGAACTATTATACAACACTGTTATACATCATAAAACCTTTCTTCAAATGTTTGATCGATCCTACATTATTTGCTGTTCGCAACCTAGTAAAAGAAGCGTAACATTTCCAGAGTTCTTGAATTTATACTTCATTTGTATACCAAAAAAAACCATAAAATCAAAACAAAATGCGAACAACCTGTAATTCGATTGAAAAACTGCAACCATTAACGTTGCATCGTAAACCAACGGTGTGTTTTCGGGCGCTTGCTACTGATATCCCAAAACTCCGATAGTAAATGCAGTACCCACAAGGCCTACTGTGTTGCCGTTCGAAATGAAGCCTTCATGCAAATTTGATGTAAATTTGGAACCGCCTGCTTCGACCCTTTTCACATTCCGTTTAATGCGACACAAAAATGTTCCTAAATCCGGCAATGCAATTCAGATGTGAAAATTCCCACGCTTCCAACATCCCCCTCTCTAGCCTAAATATTCGCCATGCGAGCATACCAATTAGGTTTCATCATCATAGTGCAAAAAGCGTTTCATCGGAATCGATTGCATAATTAGCAGAGATTCGTTCGATGAAATTATTCGCTCAAAGCATTAGTGACCGGCAGTGTTTCAATTAGTTGTAATGGGTCGAAGTTTCATTCATTATTCCACATCATTGTGCTCCGCTGTAATATATCATTATTTCTGTTCATAAAAAAACCACTGATAACTCACACATGCCCCCGTGGGAGTTGAAAAGCATAGCTAAACTAGTTTTCCATTTCCCTTTTTTTTCTCCTCACATTTCTGCTGCGGAAGAATCACGCTGACTGTCGTGATAAGGTTCCTGAAAGGTAACTATTGAAGTTGTAAAACAGAGTTTTATCGACTGTGTGCGCTGCTCTCGTTCTACGTCGGAAACTTTCCGACCAGTATATGAACATCACAGTCGACAAGCGTACAATGTAGGTGTTCATTCGATAGCTGGCAGCGAAGAATGTAGGACAAGTTTTTCATTCAACCCCCATCGGGCAAGCGCCCGTAACTTTTCACCTCTCCCAAATTGGCAGGCAATCCGCCGCAAAATGCAGAGCCAGCTGAGATTCAGTTTACCGTGCGTTTCCCTCAGGCGATCCTTGACCTACTGCGATGGGAGGTTTTCAACCACCGCGAATTTCGTAGCAAACGAATTGTGTTAATAGTACTGTTTTTTTTCATTATCTGCATTAATAAAAATGTGTGGTATCTTTTCTAGGGATTTTCATAGAAACCCGAGCAGGAGACAACAACATATGAATACTTAATTTTGATCTTGATAACTGGCTTTGGTATTAAAGAGCTCAGATTAAGAGGTAAAATACCTTAACAAAATACCTTAGAATTGCAAGCAAAATATCTCTCGAATAACAAAACCTGTTATTTCGGATACCTGGGAATACCTGAGAGGTACTATTTGGGTATTGTCTTACCTCAATTTGGTATTCGCATAACATTGTGGGAACAATTTTATGGTATTATCCTCAGGTATTTTACCTCCTAAACTGAGCTCTTAAATACCAAGGCCAGTTATCAAGTTCTTCGTTCCTGTTCTGGAAGTGATCTAAAAACAAACAAAAAAAATGCTTTTTCGAGCATATTGGTAGAACGGTTTTAATTGGATAACGCGGAAAATTTAAATTAACGCTTCAGCCAATCACTTTTAAACATATTAAAACTTTAAAAAAAAAGGTTTTTCATACGTGGCATACGTGTTTTCCCCGGCATGAATGTACCCCTTGGAGAAAGTACCCGATTTAACGATGACATGAGCAAAACGCATAATCCCTATCTTGTACATGAATTACATCGATCCATGCTGCAAAACAACCCGATGAATTCCCGATGAAACATATTTTCAAAATTTGAGCCTGAAACGAATATTCACATTTACGTTGACTTTAATCAACAGGCAGCAAATTTAATTGTTGATGACGAAAATGAATCATTTTTTTTTATATCAATTTCGGAGATAATAAAACGCTCGGCGCTCTATCTGACAAACCTTCAGAGCTCGTTAATTCGTAATTAATTTCATGCACGGGAAAATACTACCAACACTCACACATTTCGGCAGGTAATCGATTGTATTCCCTACGTACAGGGTGCGGTAGAAAATAATGCAAAAAATTGTTCTATTTCTTTCAAATCCCATTTTCAACTAATTCGAGCAATAATATCAACATTTTTGAGTGCAGTTATCTTTATATTTATCTTTTAAACAAATTTATTCAATGTGTCCTGCCATTTTTATTAATAACATCCTCGAGCCGACGCCGGAATCTAGAGCATGCTTTTCGGACGTAGTCCTCGGACTTGCCATGTGCGTGTTATGGTTGACTTCAGGGTTTTCACACTAGGGTGTGATGTTTTGCAGTCTCGTGCTTCAACATATGCCCAAATCGAATAATCCAACGGATTAAGATCTGGACTGCTAGGGGGCCACAAATCCTTCGGCCAAAACTTCATGTTATCGTTCAACCATTGTTGGGTTCGATTGGACGTGTGACACGGCGCTCCATCCTGCTGTAGGACAACGTTTTGGTCCTCGGAAGTTGACCTTCATTCAGGAAGCGGTCCACCGATTCTCGATTGTATTAACTCCAGCATCAATGAAAACAGGCGGCATTTTCAAACCGTTGGATGCCACCAAGCCAAACATCCATGACACAAGCCGGATGTTTGGTTTGAAATATGAATTTCACTTCTTCGGAATGTTCTCCATTTTCTGCGGTAAAATGAACCGGTCCGTGCGGCTGTTGGCCACAGCATCGATGCTGAAAAGCTTTTCGTCGGAGAACAGGATTATCATTTTTTCATTCTTCAACAAGGAAAGCAATCTCTTGAAACGAGTCACTCGTAGTTCCTTGACCCGGTCCGTAATCAAGTGGCGTTTAACTTGGGCTCTGGAAGATGCATGCAGGTCTTCTTTGATGATTCTCCGCATGGATTTCTCCGAAATATTGGCTTCCTTTGCAAGTTTTCTTATGGGACGCACCGAGTTGCGAGCAATTTTTGCACGGAACGATTTGATCACGTTCGGCGTGCGTGAAAAGCGCGGACGTCCGCTTCCCGGCGTCCGCTGCTTAGGACCATCCTGCAGGGACTTTTTTATGCGGTAAACTGTTGCCAAATGGCACCTACCACTGGCAATCTTTTTCAGCTTCTTCTGGCGAGCAACAAACTGTGATCACTTCTTTCGTGAACATTTTGACGAATTTGCAATAAAACCAATAGAATGTTTGGATGCAGCACTTGAAAGTTAAACATAAATCAAATACACTTTCGACAGAAATTAGTCATTAGCTACATGAATTAACCCAATACTCAAGTTAGAACATTTTCGCATTATTTTCTACCGCACCCTGTATTACACATAACACGCTGAGATTTTATGATTTCACTGTGAGTTTAAGTTAGATAACGAATTATTGTTTGATTATTTTTTTTTTGCGAAAACGACACAGCAATACGAAACACGCCAGTTTCAATTTACGGCTTGCTGCAATCCTAATATTTTTTTCAGATTTTTTATTTACTAATAACCTATGATTTCTGCCTGACGGAATCACCTGATCCTATTTTGAAAAATGAAGTTTTCCACACCGCGATTGAATACTGCATATTTATACATGGCAACACCACAATGTTGAATAGCGATAATACCAAACATTATTAAGACTTTAGACATGAAAAATACGACGTTACCATAAACAAAGTAAGCTTCATCGATAGGAAATTTGATTCGTAATTTGAATATTAGGCTAGCTGTGAATAAGTTCTATCAGATTATATACAAAATTTCAGAGACGACAGTACCTAAGAAGCAAAGCAAATCAAACAAATCCAAAGCTCCAGCATGGTATAATAGAAGAATGATCAACCTGAAAAATATAAAAATAAAAATGATTTAAACATTACAACACATTTGACTATATGCGACCAACTGTACTTAGAAATAAAATAATGCTGATGAGGATTTCAACATTAAAGTCGAAAATAATATAAAGTCAGACCCAAAATCTATTTTTCGGCTTCGTTCGGGCCAAACAAAAGTCGAATAATTTTCATCAAAAATACAATTTGACAGTAAAATAGGCAGAGCCGCTAACGAAATAAGTAATTTATTCGCAGACTTCTTCGAGAATGTTTACACTACTTATGAGGACATGATGGATGTTTACACTACTTATGACGACAATTATCATATTTTTCGAACCTTCCTGAATCAATCAGAGGTGTAACAGTTAATAAAATATCACTTGGCGAAATTCTACTTTCAATAAATAAAGGGCGATACGGTCAAAATTTGGTCAATATCAACTTGACGTATTTCTTTCAATTTTGCATTTAAAACCTGAACACCCCTCATTTTGAAGGTGTGTGTGTATAATGTTGTTCCTATTTTGATTTTGGAATTCACTCTTCAGTTGTCAAAATGCCGTCCAAGCAAGAAGAGCAGCGTATCAAAATTTTGCTCGCGCATCGCGAAAATCCGAGCTACTCGCACGCAAAGTTGGCAAAATCGCTAAAAGTTGCCAAATCAACCGTTACAAATGTAATTAAAGTGTTTGGGGAACGTTTGTCGACAGCCAGGAAGTCTGGATCGGGGGAAATCGAAAACTGGAAGCCGCTGAGACGACAAAGAGAGTTGCCGGTAGTTTCAAGCGAAACCCTAACCTATCTCTCCGAGATGCCGCAAATAAGCTGGGTGTATCGTCTACAACCGTGCATCGAGCCAAAAACGAGCCGGACTATCGACTTACAAGAAGGTAGTGACTCCAAATCGCGATGATAAACAAAATACGACGGCCAAAGCGCGATCCCGGAGGCTGTACACGACGATGCTGACGAAGTTTGACTGCGTGGTAATGGACGACGAACCTACGTCAAAGCCGACTACAAGCAGCTTCCGGACAGGAGTTTTATACGGCAAAAGGAAGGGGAAAGGTAGCAGATATTTTCAAGCACACGAAACTGTCAAAGTTCGCAAAGAAATATCTGGTTTGGCAAGCCATCTGTACCTGTGGCTTGAAAAGCAGCATTTTCATAGCTTCCGGACCGTCAACCAAGAAATTTACGTGAAAGAGTGTTTGAATAAACGTCTGCTGCCTTTCCTGAAGAAACACGGTTGTTCCGTACTGTTTTGGCTCTGGATTTGGCATCTTGCCATTACGGTAAAAAGGCCATGGAGTGGTACGCCGCCAACAACGTGCAGGTGGTTCCCGGCGACAAGAACCCTCCCAACACGCCACAGAGCTCCGCCCAATTGAGAAATACTGGGCTATTGTCAAGCGGAACCTAAAGAAGACCAAAAAACTGCTAAGGACGAGCAGCAGTTCAAGGCAAACTGGCTTTCTGCGGCGAAGAAGGTGGACAAGGTGGCTGTACAAAATCTGATGGCAGGGGCCAAGCGTAAGGCCCGGCAATTCGGATTTGGAAAAGCGGAAGCCTAACTGAATATTTTTCCTGAATTTTATACTAATTGAACTTGAAAAAGAAATTTAATTTGATTTTTTAAATAAACGATTTCACCGATTTACACGCGTTTTCCCTTGACCAAATTTTGACCGTATCACCCTTTACCTTGGATGCTTCCAAAGGAGCAAGACAGCTTTTCGAAACGCAGTATCGAAAGAGCTAGTCAAACCTTTGTTTTGGATATTTTATTCATCCCTTGAATCTAGTATTCTTCCCTCTGTCTTAAGGAATCTTTTTGATGCCGGTTTTCAAATGTGGCAAAAAATCAGACTTGGAAAATTATAGTGGAATTGCGTGTAATCTATTCCTAAGTTATTTTAATCGATATTCAAACAACATATTTTCTTACAAGTTAACCATTTCTTTGTTCAACGAACAACACCGTCGATCTGAACTCGTGGTAGGAGGCTAACATTGTCTTCTCGTGAGCCTCTTCCCTTCATGTATTTTGTTTTCAACACATTAATCACAAGCCCAATCCTACCAGCTTCAGCCTTAAGTCTGATGTACGTTTCCGCCATCGTCTCAAAGTTACGTGCTAATAGTTGGACAGACTTCCTGAAGATCGTGCCACTCGTGTCTATCCCAGCTCTTCGAATCACACCCTCCAGTGCAATGTTAAACAACAAACACGACAATCCATCACCTTGCCGTAACCCTCTCCGAGATTCGAAGGGACTCGAGAGCGTCCCTGATACTCGGACAACACACATCACTCGATCCATCGTTGCTTTGATCAACCGCTCCAGTTTTTCCGGAAATCCCAATCAAAGATGTAACAGTTAATAACATATCACTTGGCGGAATTCTACTTTCAATAAATACCTTGGATGCTTCCAAGGGAGCTGGTATCGAAACACAGTATCGAAAGAGCTAGTCAAACCTTTGTTTTGGCTATTGAATTCATCCCTTGAATCTATTATTCTTCCCTATGTTTTTAAGGAATCTTTATGATTCCGATTTTCAAATATGGCAAACAATCAGACATGAAAAATTATCGTGGAATTACTATATTATCTTGTATTCCTGAGTTATTTTAATCAATATTCAAACAAAATATTTTCTTACAAGTTAAACATTTTCTTTGTTCAACGAACAACACGGCTTTATTTAAAGGCGATCAACGACTACTAGTTGGTTCAATTGAAAAATGTGTGTAATTTCTATAAAATAAAAAAACCTCGACTTTTCAAATTTGGTTCCATTTGCTTGAGTAGTTCTCGAGTTATGTAGAAATTTGAATTTTGTTTATATAGGAGCCTCCCCCTCTCCAGTCGGGGAAGGAGTTTTTAATCATCATAAGAACCTTCTCCGGCCCCAAAAACCCCTGCAGATAAATTTTCATAACAGTAGGGATAATTCCCATGTTTGGTTTAAATTTTTGTTTCATTTGTATGAAAGCTCCGCCTTCCAGAAGGAAGAGGGGTCTCAACTTACCGTAGAAACTTTTCTTGCTTTCAAAAACTTCCACATGCTAAATGTGGTTCCATTTGCTTGATTAGTTCTCGAGCTATGCAAAAAAAATATGTTTCATTTGTATGAGAGCCATCCCTTCCTGATACGGGAGAGGTCTCACACCACCATCGAAACATTTATTGTCTCCAAAAACTCCCACATGCCAATTTCAATTCCATTTGCTTGATTATCTCTCGAGTTATACAGAAATTGGTTTGTTCATTGTATGGAAGCCCCCTAAGAACCTTCTCCGGCCCCAAAAACTCCTGCGTACAAATGTTCATATTAGTAGGGATAATTTGGTTTGTTTGGTTGAAATTTGTGTTTCATTTGTATAAGAGCCTTTCCTTCCAGAGGGAAGAGGGGTCTCAAATCACCGTAGAAACATTTCTCGCCTACTAAAACTTTTAGTAGGCTAAACTGCTTAATTTGGTCCCATCTGCTTGATTATTTCTCGAGTTATGCAAAAAAAAAAAATTGTTTCATTCCTATAAGTGCCATCCGTTCCTGATAGGAGAGCAGTCTCATACCACTATAGAAACATTTGTTGTTTCCAACAACTTACACATGTCAAATTTGGTTCCATTTGCTTGAGTTGTTCTCGAGTTACGCAGAAATGTGTGTTTCATTTGATTGGGAGAACCCCCCTTTCCCCCCTCAAACCATCATAAGAACCTTTTTCGACCCCAAAAACCCCAGCATACAAATCTTCATTACAGTGGGGATGGTTCTTATGTTTGGTTTAAATTTGTGTTTCATTTGTATGAGAGCCCCTCCCCTCCTACCAGAGAAATATTTCTTGCCCCCTGAAAAACCGACATGCCAAATTTGGTTCCATTTGCTTGATTAGTTCTAAACGCGAACAAATTCCTTTGAATTCCGCTAGCAAAAGCTTATCCTCTGACAGATAGGCCTATTAAGTCTGCAACTTACAGATTTGCTGACTGCCAATAAAATGTCAGGTAAACTGAGAACAGCCAAAAATTGGAGGAAAACCAAAAAAATCAACTAATCGGTACTGTCTCATGAAAGACCTGATTTTGCATGTTTGCAAACTTATCAACACAGGAGGAATAAGTTTGTTTTTGTTATTCTTTTGATTCGAAAAATGCTTGGCTACAAAAAAGGTTGCCCGACTGCTGTGATAACCGCAAAATTGAGTTGAAAAACAGTTTGCATTTTTTTTTTAATATTCCAGCATTTTTCCGGAAAAGTGCGGAAAGAAATAACTGTTTTGCTATTTTAAGCAAATCTCATCGTTCGTGATCTTATGTTTGCTTCCACACAAAAATCCAACTGTTTACATTCTTCGGAAAATTAATTCAAGCACCGAACGGCACTCGTCTATTTGCGGGCCACTCGTTCGAGCTCCGGCGTTTCCAATTTCGACATCATTAGCAGTTTCGTCTTTCAATGTTCTCTCTCGAAAAAAATGGCACTTTGTTAGTC
Organism: Aedes japonicus; assembly: GCA_034211315.2. Taxonomy (NCBI): domain Eukaryota; kingdom Metazoa; phylum Arthropoda; class Insecta; order Diptera; family Culicidae; genus Aedes; species Aedes japonicus. The sequence goes on from JASCZW010000126.1 coordinate 69,252, forward strand.
CGTTAGGGCCGACTCGGTCTTTCACTCGACTCGGGGAGCTTTAATTGTAGATTATCAAGTGCCTTTGACGCTCTCCATCTCGCCGCTTGCTGGGATCGTCTGCCAGTATTCTCTTTTATTTGCCTCCGAGCAGCTGCCAGGCTCTAATGGGCGAAATAAAATGGTTTTCCTAGCCTTGGAGGAGTTCACTGCCGGAGGCGATAAAACCAACGAACAATAAATATGAAATAAAATTCAATAACACAATTGTCACACCCACTGTGAGGAGCAATTTCACACTGCGAAGAAAGCATTTCATCAGGGTGAAATTTATTTTGTGATTGCTGTTGAAATGAATGTCGATAGAAAATAATTTTCGCTCTTTCATGAAGTTGATGGAGACTTGCTCTGTATGGAGTCATCATTGGAGTCGGCTGCCCTAGGGGGATCTTTGTCCTGATCCTGATCCTGCTGCTCTCGCTTGCTCGATGAGGGAAGTGAATCGAACGACATTTAATTTTACCATTAACTTTTTCCCTTCCAGCACATTTTCGTTCATTTTCATTTTATTCTTTCCACTTGCTGCAAACCATGGAGTGCTGCGAGAACGATGGACACTTGCCGGGCTTCGCCTACTTTGATGGGGCGTCTTCAATCGAATGACTGACTATTAGATTCCGTTTCTGATGTCCACTTCTAAAACAGTGCACAGTTGAATGAAAAACAGTTCTAGTGCACAGACCACGGAAGAAAGTGGACAACCCTTTTCCAAGGCCATTCCAAATAATCCAATGATAATCATCTTTCTCGAATAGGACCCAACACCACCTCAATCGATTCGCCCATCAAAAAGCCATCAATTTTTTTTCTGGCCCATCAAATTCCATCCGAAAAATCTGCAACGGACAGTTAACGAAATCGAACGAAAGCACTGGTTCTACATCATCCATAGCCGGAGGAAGTATAAGATAAGATTTATTCCCTTTCCCTTCAGCCATTCCTTCCGAATTTGACGCCTCAATGGGCTGACACTCAGTGGTGAAGACGTATGAATACAACCGAACCCGAGAGCAATCTGAACGCACAGGCAGGATTATTCCCAGTAATCTCTTCTATCTCACATGAGGAGAATTTCCCTGCGATGGTCCTTCCTTTCAACATTGTTCGGAAAACTTTCTCCGGAGTAAGGGATTGGACCTGGCATGTATCGTGAAACTTTGCTTACACCCGAAATGTGGGACACGCATTATGGCTTTCGGCATGATTTATCCACTAAAAGTATTACGATTTCCGTGCAACTTTTTCGCAAAAATTGGCAAAGCCCTCACGTGGTTTGAGGAATTCATTGTCGATTGGACAGTTATCGATTTGCCATAAAAAATTCTCGTTATTTACCAGTAGGCAAGCAATAATTCCATGAACTGATTGAATAAATTACAACCTGCAACCGAGATAATGTATCCATGCAGTTCCACCTAATCGAACCGACTGCACTTGAATGTAATGTCGTTTTTCCACGCGATTTCCCAGCGAGAATGTAGCAAACCCGGCTCGGGATCGGAAAACTTCAAATGAATTCCGGGTAAGTGGGTGCAGAGTGCGAAACCATTGCTGTCAGAAGCAGACAGGTGTGCGCACATTTGCTCCACGGTTCTTCCGAACTGTTGCCGCTAGGTTAGGTGACTATGGAGGGGAATTTGAATTTTAAATACACAGGCACGTTGGAAGTGCTGGAATTGATGGCTTCTTTGGAAAGCCGAGTGCACTCGCATCGTAGGAGGCTCTGCACTTGCTTCGCCGAAAGAGGTGAAGGTTGCAAGTTTCAGCTGATGTCCAGTGGTTTAATTCCGGGGGGCTCACTGATGGGAATGTCGAACATCTGCGGGGCAACCTTTTGATTTGTTCATAGATACATTCGATCGAAGGCAGAACGTCATATCCCGTAGTGTTCGAGCAACGAAGGGCGAACGGTACCAATATTGGACGTTTCAAAATTACTCTTCTTGTATAAATTCTTGAATTTTGAGCCGTAGGGTAGTACAAAAATTGGTGGATCCAGAGTTATCCTCTCAGGACCCTACCGGAACTGGTTCTGGAGTATCTGGATATGACCAAATCCCCTGTTCCATTAGGTTGTTTCGAAGAGAAAAAAATTGAATTTCCTTAGGGTCTGTGCATAAACCACGTACTCATTTTGAAAATCTCATAACACCTTGTACAACTTCCCTTTTTTTCAAAACAGTTTTTTTGTAAATCATTTCTACGAGTGTAATAGTAGAACGATTGTAATTTGAAAACTAGGAAAATTCAAATTAACACGTCACTTAATCACTTGAAAATACTGAAACACTTTTTAAAACTATCACTTCTACACTTTGATTGTTGTTCTATGTAACGATCTATGATGAAATTTGTCATAAGTAGATAATTTCTCATCAACAATGAGGCCACAGGCTCTTGGTGTGGACAGTAATTTTTTGCTAGAACGAAGAAATGAAGAAAAAGTATTGATAATCCCGTTAGAATACGGCAGGCTGTGAAATTGAAAGATGAAAGTTGAAAACAAGCGGAAGGGCATTTGAACAGTAGTATGCGATCGAGCACACATTTTTTTACCAAGTTACCCCAGATGCAAGGTAGGCAAGGGGGAGGGATACCCCCTTGACTGGCAAAAGAAAGTACAACCGATCGTGCTCACATTCTACTTTTTGCTTGATCTGGTTCTAGCGATTTGTTTGTTTCCCTTTCCCAATGCCTAACATGGTTGAGAAATTATTTCTCATTTTGTCTGCGATTTTCAAGGGCTCGAGTGTCAAGGGCTCGACTAAAATGATTTTTTGGGTACCTAAAATGTGTGTGGTGTTTGTGTTCGTTATACCTAAGAGGTGTGTCTGTTATGTAAACTTGTTTGTGCTATACTTGTCAGATGACAGTTTGTCGTTTACGTATCTTAAAAACTATAAATTCTTTTCTTGATCGATAGTTTGTCAACTGTTGTGTCATGTAATGTGTTGTGTAGGCAACATTTTTTTTTTAAACAGCTATTAATATCAATTTAGTTAGGCAGTTTATGGTTGTTGTGTAGTGTGGTGTGTTGTTTTTGTGATGTACGTATATATTTAAACAGCCACGAATACCCGTGTCCTTGATCTTTGTTAAGTAATTTTTATGAATTTTCATTGTAAATTTCTACGCTTTCCGCTAATTTCCGAGGGTTTGTGATGTGTTTTAAAATTTGTGTGTTGTTCTGTGTTGTTTATAAAGTGTTTTTCGTTGAACATGTGTTCAGCTACTTTTGATTTGAAATTGTGTATGAGTCCTTTGTCGGTGTCTTTGTTTGCTTTAGTGACTTTTGCGAGTTTATTTTTAGTACTTTTGGTTTGTCCAATGTAATTTTTTCAACAATTATCACAAGTTATTTTGTAGATCCCGGATTTTTCTAAGATTGGCAAGAGTCCTTAGCAGAGCCTAGGAGAGTAATTTTTACTAGTGAAAGCTATTTCAAAACCAACGTGGGTGTCATATGTCATTGCTATTTTTTGGAATTGGGGTTGTGTTCTCGGTACTGTGGTGAGTGATTGCTTATATTGTTTTCTAGTTTTTTTTTTATTGATTATATTTTCTGTTGCTTGTTGTGAGTAACCATTTAAGTGTGCTGTCTCAAAAATGTGTGCAAGTTCTTTCTTTTGTGTATCATATGATTAACTTATGCTAATTTGTGTTTATATGAGTGATTGAAAGTGTTTGGTGTTTTGCATTGTTTATTAGTCGGTTTCTGTAAATTTCAAATGATAGTTTAGATAGTTCTTTCACTGCAAGCAATCCCAGGAATGGTGATTTTATTTCCACTTTGTAAGTAAATTCGATGTTTTTGTGTGTGTTATCTAAGGTAAGAGGTTTATTTTTAAAATGTTAAATTCACCTTTCACGTATCTACACCAGACGGCAGGAGTTGATTGGAATCTTGTAATTGTAATACTACCGTTCAATGTCCTCCGCTCGATTTCAAACTTGTATTTTTCAATTTCAAACCCTGCCGTAACTCTATACGGAACTATCAATACACTTTTTCTTCATTTTTATTCGTTCTAGCAATAAATTACCGTCCACTCCTAGAGCTTCGCATGAAGATGAAAAATTATCTGCTTCTGACAAACTTCATCTTGAAATTGTTTTTTGGAAAAATTGTCATGACAATTTTACTTAAAAAAGTGGAAAAAGGGTTCCCCATAGGGTCCTTGTTTATAGGATTCATTTCTGAAAGAAAAATAATTTCCTTCCATGCAAAGTTGTGTAAGTTTTCAGTATGACCGTACTTTTTTTTCATGTCATGTCGTCATTTTGAGCGAGTAACAAATTTTCTAACAAATTTAAGGTATCTTTTACTGAAATACTAAGAAATAAAGATTTTACGTCAAAAGAAACTGAAACATCATCTTCACATGTATGTCATGAATGAGTTCTGTGAAATGTTGTGAATTTTTAATTTATCGACTGCGAAATTGTTTTGGCATGGATATTCGATCGGTAACAGCCCATTCAGGCTGGAAATCGATACCCGATGTAATTTTTGAATTCAAGGTGGTGGCTTCCGTGTCGAAAAATGTGCAAAACACTGTCATATTCTCCTACTTATTCTTCTTTCTTGGTGTTTCAAGTTTTTATTGTTTTCACAAGTTGCTCACAACTTAGTGTTCTAAATGCACTGCCACAGTTATTATTCGAGGACACAAGGATATAAAGAATCTTCTTCCAACCACAAGATTGAACAATTGATCAAAAGAGCAGTATATCTAACATGAGGATGCCCCAATGGGCTGGGAGAAGAGCCCGCCCTCTATTCACAAACTGTTAGCAATGGGGAGTTGGAATTCCCAGCTCCCCCCCCCCAGAGTGCTTCAATTGGGTGCCCTGATGGTTCCTCCCATTCCCAAAAATTATTTATATAATCCGTTTTCGTTCGTTTTCACCGTTCGTTTTTCGTCACCAAATTCTTGATATATTGAAATGAAAAGATTTTAAAATGTTTTATTCCCTCAAGGTAGGGTAAGGGGATGTAAGGTTAGCCTGGCACCTTCATTCGGCCTGTGTACCACATGTGTCATTAATTTAGCGATAATCAACAAAATTATGTTGCTATTAGGATGACCGATGTAATCCGAAGCAATTGAGACAATATTAATCAACTTATAGTGGTATACCAGAGCTAAACCAGCCAGTCAAGGTGGTGCATTCGATTATGCCTTGACCTACCCCACATGGGGATGCTTGGCAAAAGTCTGTGTTTCCTGTTTCGGAATACTACCTCACAATGCCGTCCGCTCAATTTCAAAACTACTTCTATTCAATTTTCACAGCCTGCCGTGAGCTAACGGAACTATCAATACTTTCTCTTCACAACTTTGTTCTAGCAAAAAAAAAATGCTGTCTACTCCTAGAGCCTCTTGGTGATGAGAAATTATTTCCTTCTCAAAACAACATCAACTTATAGTTGTTCACTTCCGCGTAATTTTCGATTTCTTTAACTTTTGGGGCATCATTATCTCACTGGTTAAGCTTAACAGATGATCTACACGATCTCCAAGTGATCTAAATTTGACTTAATTGAATCGATAAAACAAGTAATGCAGTCTATATGTGCAGAAAATAGTTACACGTAATAATCTAACGTGTAAACATAGCTAAAATAATAATGATTTTACTAAATAATCGTAGACCCATTGTTGGGGACATATGTTTTTGTATGTTCCCAACTTTGGCCTGTTGTATCAATAACGTAGTAAAAAGGTAGTTATTGGTAAAACTTCAAGTGGAAATGCATTAATTTGCGGATGTTAATATTCAAGTGGCTCATCTGATGTGATGTGTAATAAGAACCCACCATCAGTGCAAGGATTACCTATGGCTGCAGGACTATTCTCAGCAGGTTGTTCTGAAAGAATAGCCTACGTGATGGCTTCTTGTAGCAGGGTCAGCCGATCTCAGTGAGGACCTTCGGAAGACTACGGCCAGAGGGCCGCGTGTCTTCGCATGACAAGGGACTGGCGACTCCACGAACCCTTGTCCAGTCAACAAATCCTTCGACTGCCTTAGGCTACCCCCCCAGGGAATCCCCGTTATATAGTTGTTAAAGGAACAGTAGGCATTTTTAGCATAAATGATTTATAAAAAGTTAAGACAAAATGAAAATTTCACGGCTATACTGAATTTTAGATTCAATTAACACATTTATTTTTGTTTTTATTTGCACTAGTAAATGTACTGGGATATTGCAAATTTCTACTGTTCCTTATAAAATAGTTGTGGGCAATAAAATGAGGAAAAATCTCACAAAATAAAGAATACTTACATTTTTCGTGATAGGGTAAGACTTCAGCATGCTATCTTACCGCGCTGGCTACATTGCGTTGGTGGGACTGCCTCCTAAGGTATAGCTGACGAGATACAGCGTTTCTTACTCAGCCGCTGTTTGAGCCGCACCTCCTTGGTGGACAGACGCTCAGCACGCACCTCCTCAATCTAGCTGAAGTCAGAAGGACAACAGTGCCCAGGCTGCACTACCAGCTAAGTACGCAACCCTTAGCTGGCGGTCTTTGTCATCTGTTGACCCGTGGAAGCATGAGGTAGGAACTTGTGAGGACCAGAGCTATGTTGCGGGGACGCACGCTCCATCACAGTTGTCGACTCACCATTTTGCAGCCCTTAATATTCAAGTGGCTCATCTAAACACAAACCGAAGAAACAAAACTTATTGTATAGTGAATTATAGTGTTTTCATTACGTGATTGTATAGGCCGTTTGTTTCAGGAGTCATCGGGCCGGGATCTTCGTTCGCTTATACTGCAGTCCTTGGAGTGTGACTGGAGGAGTGTAGGAAGGAGTTTAAAAGAGCAACAAAGCTTCAGAAGGGAATATCTTTTGCGTCATGTGATTGAGGTTTTGTCTATGATGAAGCATACCTGATTTTATATTTCAGTGGCAACCCAGTGGATGTCGGTTTTATTTTGTACACACATATGTTATATTTTAGAAAAGAATGTATATTATTTACATTAATTGTTATGTTATATATTCTCCGTGCGAGGAGTAACGATTATGATGTAGAAGGAGATGTTCGCTCATCACCATGAGGCACCAAGAGTGAACAACAATGTTTTTGGCTAGAATGAAAGATATGAAGAGAAAGTTTTGATAGTTCCGCTAGTGTGCGGCAGGCTCGGAAATATGACAGATGTTTTAGCGGAACTATCAAAACTTTCTCTTCATATCTTTCATTCTAGCCAAAAACATTGTTGTTCACTCTTGGTGCCTCATGGTGATGAGCGAACATCTCCTTCTACATCATAATCGTTACTCCTCGCACGGAGAATATATAACATAACAATTAATGTATGTAAAACCAAAAATGGTGGTAACCATTAATTATACTGGTGGGGACCAGTATCGCATCGCTTCGCGGTGTTTCTCTCCGAGGTCTCTACGTTGGAGACGACGAGAAAAAACTTTAGTGATCGTCAGTCGGTGCGAATCAAAACAAACCCAAAAAAGGAGAGAGTTCCTCTCCCATGTGCGCATCGGTAAACAGAGTGCACACAATAGATCGCTATAACAACTATACAAGCCACAGTGGTACATGAGCGTCTTCCAACCGGACATTTTTGCCTGTTGAAGTGGCGGACTTAGTCCGTGCTCCTTTAACCTACCCCGCAGTGGGATGTTAGGCAAAAATGTCCTTGGTTCGAGTACCACTGTATACATGCCCTTTTCGCTCATTTTTCCTAAAACATCTGTCATATTTCCGAGCCTGCCGCACACTAGCGGAACTATCAAAACTTTCTCTTCATATCTTTCATTCTAGCCAAAAACATTGTTGTTCACTCTTGGTGCCTCATGGTGATGAGCGAACATCTCCTTCTACAGTATATTATTTATTATTTCATTATAACATCGTATTATTTTCATCATAGTCATTGTATATTACTTGTACTCATATTGGATTTTCTGGAGTCACAACTTTTATATACATTTAAGTGTATTTTCGTTTAACATATTTATATATTCTTGATAAGAGATATTATTACATACAGGTTTTCATATACATAAATTCATGTTTAGGTTGAGGAAACCAGCATCAATTGTAGTCATCGTTGGGTGCTCGGGACGGTTCTTTTCCTGTCTCATTTTTTGCATGGTGTAGCATACATTTTAGATACACTATTCTTTATATTAAATTTCAGGTCATCCATGGAGTTTCCAAGTTTCGTAAAAAAAATCGTGGCTATGATACATTGTCTAAGCTTTTAGGTTCATCATAGATGCGCAAATCCTTCTACAATTGCAGCAGGACAGCTATCTGCAGACTTGTATTATAATTATTTTCATTGTACATTATAATAAACCTTCTCTTATTTTCTATAAAACATAGCATATTGATTTTTCATTTTCATCATTATCATTACCATATTCTTCTTTCATTATTTGGATTTTCATTATTTATTTGAATATTATTTTATTATTCTTACCTCGGAGCGTATGGTACGGTATGTCCACGCATCCTTCTTCCCCTGTAGATTCTTGAAATGCGTTGTGGTTCAAATCTATGCATATGAATCCAACTCATTTTACAGAATCATCTTTTGCGGTAAATGCAACGCAGTAGGCCTGGCCGCTTTGACGCTTGTATCATGTCTTTGATATGCTGCAAGCATCAATATTGACAAAAAAATAATTGGGCGTTATCTAACCCAATTATTTCCAGGATGCTTTCTCGTACTGGCTGCGTTTGTATTAGATAAGATAAGATAAGATAAAATAAGTGAATTATAGTGTTTTCATTATTAAATAGCTGATAAATCAATAATGAACATCACTTAAATGTTTCGAGGCAGTTTTACTTTAGCTTGTTTTGCGAAGTGTTGTATTAAGTAAATAGAATACAGCTAGCAATCCATAAAGCCATATCACCTTAATTCATAAAATTAGAAAGAAAAAACATCCAAAGACTGCATTTAGTACTAAATCCATCGAATGGGACGAAGTTGCATCCATGAATAGACCCAAATTGGTTCTTATAGACCGACATTAAAACCATATCCCTCGAATGTTTCTGACTTTATAAAAAGAGTTGTGTAACTTTTCTTGATATATACTACCAAATGTCTTATCAAACTTATCTTAACAAGTGTATAACTAGTTGAATCTCGCTTACAGCTTAAAAACTGTATGAGTTATAATAAAAAATGTAATCCACCATTGCATAATAGGCTGAGTTAAGGGACACATACGCTACATCTCTATTTGTAGAGCGACGGCTATCGTAGTGAACTTGTAGGATTATGCTTGAAAACTGTCGAGAATTCTCCTCGAGTTCCTAGTATGTTTTTTAGTTCGAATATAATTAATTAGCGTGACATAGCCCTCTCGTGGGTCAAATTTTCCACCTTGGCGACGGTGAGAGGGCTTATCTCATGCTATAAACATGCATGTGTGACCAAAAATTTGACCAGTAGTGAAAGTATCACATATTCTAGTCATTTTTTCACTGCCACGTCGTAGAACGTTTACATAAAGGCACTAACATCAGGTGTGATACTGGCCGCAATTCACTCTTAAACCTCTTACTTTTAGGGAAACGACTAAAAGTACACTTTTCATTTTCGTGGCAACTTATGTTGTTGTTTATCCATATGTTTTATGGAATGAATAACCAAAATACCTGGTTTGATAATGGTATAATAAGTCAATGTAATTGCAACATCTTCGAAAAGGGTGAATGTTTTGATCGGGGTAATTATCTTACTGTTCGAAGTGAAGCACATAGTCATAGAAAAGTTTTACTTAAGACGGACGAGGACAAGCTGCTTTATTAGACATAGGATGCGGAGGGCCCGCTTAGGATACAGCATTTGAAGCAGTAGATAAACCTTTTCATGTGATTTATATCAGTACAAGTGTTTGATAAGTCATCCACAATATCCTAGGGCTATCGTATTCTAGTTATCTCCTTGTTTGCATAGTTCAAAGATTTTAAACATGGCACATCAAACCGGTCGCTCTAATTTAAAGTTTATGGGTGGGTGTAATGCGAGGCGATGAAATTGTATCCCTCATACCACACTATAAATTAACAAAAAGGAAAACAAATAAAAAAAACCGCTACATAGGAGGTAGACCAGTTCTCTTCGATGTTTCAAATTGGTTCTTATTCAAAATATTTTAAATTTGGGATAACTAGATTCCAAGATGTAAAGACTGTAGGGTTCATACAAGTTTTTTTTTTGTTTTTTTTTTTTTTCCGTTTATGATTGAATGACTCAAACTTTTTAGTCAGGGAAACGAAAAATCGTAATGAGAATATCACCAATAATCTCACTAAAATATGTTTCTTCTCATTTTTATGTAATTCACTCTCTGCTCGCGGTTTTGCAACCACCATGACCGCAAGCGGATGTGAAATTGAAGTACCTGATGGAACTCAAGCCAAACACACGCGGGTAACGTAACACCACGAGGCAACGAGTGTTCATTCCGGATTTCAAGAGTTGAGTGCTGCCCTAGTCAAACTCGACAAATCAATAATGGGAAAGAAGATGGATACAGGAGCACAGGAAGAGAAGTATAGCCACGACCAAGTAAGTATATACTAAACCAAAATTATATTACTCACAAATTGCTTTAAAAAGATTTATGGTAAAACACTCACTACTCGTACCGATTAATAAAAAAATTAAACATTTCAGGCCATTTTGTAGCAGCGCAATCATCTAAATCCAGAGACACTACAAACCCCTCCCCCAACCTAATCCTTATCCCCACCCATGGCGATCATGTAGCCTGCATGTGGCGAGTCAGCCATTACCCCTCCTTCTCTATCAGCCTTGGATTGACTTGCGCTCTTACTGCCCCACCCTGTGCTGCAAAATGAAAATGAAAATGAAAATGAATATAATTAATTAGCGTGACATAGCTGTAGTTGTATTCTTCTTTGTCTCTGTGCTCACTCGATCACACGCTACCTAACCATAGTAAATCGAAACAATGGATAACGCGCTAAGCCCGGTAACAAAAGAGTGCGCAGCATCGTATCGATACAACCGTTCAAAGCTGATGCTCAAAGCAGACTGACAATGAGACTACCATTTCGTTTCCATAAATAATGTGCAATTTTTAGGATCTGAATTTAATTTTTTGATGTACGGCTTATTTTAACATCAGGTTACTATAAAGTTCATCAACATGTCCTAAGTAAATGGCCTGGAAATCAAAAATTGGTTAACTATTTTGTCGAAAGTGGTGTCAGGTTATATCTAGGCTGTAGCCAAAATTCCAGCAAACGGGCAAATAAAAGACAATGTAATGACTATTTTGGATGAAAATCGGTCTTTGTTCTCATTGTATTGTCCATCACTGTACATCAATTTCACAGATTTGTGAAACTTTTTCCAAAAATGGTATCGATAGGACATCATCCAACACATCTTTGGCGATCAGAATCGCAGATTTTTTTAGTAACTGGCAAAGGAGGCGGATAAAACGCACATTCGGCGCAATCGTAGGTAGTTATGAGAATTGATTGAATTTAAATTTGTCTAAGCAAGCGTTGAATGTTTGCAAAAATAACAAAACAAACAAAAAAACAGCGCAAAAATAATCCATCCCAACTTACTTGTCTCAACATCGCCGAAATGGAAACTGACAGTGGGTACTGGAGAAGTGCCGTCTGTTTTCCGCAAGACTTACTCCGAACCATGGATGGTTGATATCGAACAGGCAATCATGATAAATGTTACATGCCAAGATAAACAGACACAGAAGCGCTCGGTGCGACAGCCACGCACACATGTTTTCATAAAAACGCACTTGCCGGCTGCGATGTACGCTTGATTGATGATGATAATGGTTGCTGTCAGGGCGCTGGATGAATAAAAGGAGTTGGAGAAGGCAAAAAGATCATGTCAAGTGCTCAAGTGCTCCAAGCCAGAGGACCATGCATGACTTTGCGTTCGTTTCTTATCACAACAGCAGCCACAGGCATAGCCTCCTTCGTCGACCGCAATAAGACGAGAATCCATTTACCGGAAAGCTTTGTTTACTCAATCCTTCGGAGGGGGGACAATCAAAGCAAGCGTGGGAATTGATCGAATGTTTTGACAAGAAGCACGGCAAATTTGACGAATCCGAAAAATGTGACAAAAGCCTTGCTTTCGTTAGGTCATAAAATAACAGCAACTTTTAACGGATCATTATTTGCTGATTTCCCGCCGGAAGTTCGTCCTTTGATTGAAATCTATTTCCGAATTCCAATTTCCGTGCAGCCAATCGAAAAATCTGCTCAAGGTGGAGGCGGCAAATGTCAAACAGCTGCAAACACTTGCCTTGGTGTTGCGAGCCGGGAAAAGCGTGAAATTACGACAGGAAACAATTTGTCTTTTTCTCCTCGGCATTTCCTCCCAACACCCAGCTCCAGTACAGGGAAAGAATGCGAATCCCATAGTAACTCGATTCCAATTCGCTGTGTTTTCTGCTTTTTAATGGTGTTTACTCTGCCCTTCCTACGGACTCCCGTCGAAGTCGAACGATCGTGACGTCCCGGTTTGGCATCCCTTCACGGCACCGCCTACTACCACTACTCCCTTTGCAGCCAATTTCCAGCTTATCTGTTTGTTCAGTAGCTGACTGCGCCTCTGCAAACATCACCCCGAAGAAAGACGACAGAGACAAAAGTTGGAACGACAACCGGGATAGCATTCGAGATGTTGAATCACTTTTATTAATTTCCGCTTCTGATTCTTTTCCGCTCTGCGTCCGCCCACGATGGCAACGAATTGCCCGCCGTCAACCCGCCATCAGCCTGCTTAGGGAAATCGCTTCGATCCCATTTCCTTATTCTTCTTCTTTGCGCAATTCATTTAATTCATTTGCTACTTTTCATCGAGTTTAGTCCATTGATTTCAAACTTCTCTCATCCTGTTGCCATTCGCCGGTGGCGCCTACTATTGGATGAAACTATTTTGAACGTGTCTAGCCGACAAGGGTTCAGTTTTATTGGAAAACAGCTCAGAGATCCGATGCAGTATGTTGCATGTTTCCTCTGCTTGTGCCAATTTTATTGAGAGTAGAATTTTTGCCTGCTTCAGTAATCAATCACATGGAATTGAGGCTCGCGTTCGGAGCTCAAGTGCTGACGCAAGAAAGGCAAGATATTTTATATAGACATTGTTCAATCAGGATTCTGGCAGATAGCAAGCTTCGACTAGCCGTGGCATAAATTTTTCGTAATCCTTGTTAAATGTTTTGCCCTTTTCCTCTGCCAAGGACCAAACATAATATTATAACCATCATCCGATTCGGTTCAGCTGGCTCATTCATTCGGCTACAACGAATTATGTGGGTTAATTAACTCGAACATTGTAAACCACCAGAGCTGCTGGGCTGTGGGACTAATCCGCCGCACAATCGAAACTAACCGGACTTGTATGCGGATATATTGAGCCAAACACAAACCCAGCCACAAAATTAACCTCTTGAGAGAACCAACATTGTGGGTTGTTGGGGTTTAATCTGTTGCTTAGCCATACACATACGAAACCTAGCAACTAATTAGCACGGATAATTAAGTCGTACGGTGGGAATGATACCCCAGTGTTGTTGTTGATAGCAGAGTAGGAAATAACCTAAGCAGGCGAGCTCCATTTGGTGAAATAAGAAACTTTCAGGGTAGTCAATTGTAGATTGATTCCCTCGCGAGTAGCTAAGATAGGACTGTTTGACGGTGCAAATCAAGTCAGACAGAAAAAAAAACAGAGCAAGTCATGACCAGCTGGTAAAATCCTCGAGCGAAGAGCACTTGTTATCTGCAAACAGATGGAACGCTTCCTTTGCGCTATTAGGGAACGAAAACGACGAGAGTTCATCGGGGAGTGTACAAGGGTAAAAGGCCGTTAAGCTGGATTGGCTCGCTTTTCCGCTTCCACTCACTGGCATCGCCATCATTGTCGTGATGGAAAGTGATGAGAAGCCTTCAACAGTTTGATTTCGTTGAGAATCCGGAAGCCGGAAGCGTACTGGAACCATTTTACCAGAGCTACGGATGCAAAGATTTTTTCCCCGGGCTTTGAATTCAAACGTAGACTGGTGCAAAATTTGAAATATTCGCCCCATAATGTTGAACCGATTGAAAATTGCATCCGGATCACCCAATGGAAGTTTGATCTAATTTCGTTGAAAATGTATGCGGGATTAGCCATTTGATGTTTACGTGAAAATTACTCTGCGTTTAAGAGATTTTTCGTTCATTTTTGACTACACCGAAAAAAATAATGAATTTTAACAGGCGCGTAAAATTTCCCCTCGTTTAATTTACAGCCAAAGGAAGCGTAAACAACGAAATTGTTTGCAATATTCCATGCACCATACAACAATGTTTGCAATCTTCAATACAACCGGCTAGTACAGGCGTTAGCTGGCATAGATTTACATGAAATATTCCATTATTTTCTGTCAAATCTAGCATACCCTCTTTGTGAATTAGATAACGCAGAACATTAAATATTTCTTTCTATCTGTGTACCATAATCGCAAATGCTTTTGATAAAAAATTATATCACAACAGATTTGTCTCATTTTTTTTTTTCAGAAAAACGTCAAAATAAATAACTAGTAATTAATTCAAATATCAATAATATTCGGGCATTATCAAGCAACTGGTTAGTCAGTAACGGTGAAAAATGTACTGTGACATAGCAGTCATAATTTGTTGGTTTATTCTACGTGGTCTAATTCGAAATACCAATGTTGTCAGCAGAGTAACTATTGGAGCTGAACTGTCTGCCAACAGCAACTCTTATGGATAACACCCACAGATTTAAAAAAAAACATTGCATTTTTTTGCGTTTTCGAATGCACATAAAGGGAATGCTAGATTTGGCAGAAAATAATGGTATTTCAAGTAAATTTAAGCCAAACAACGCCTGAATTTATGAAAGATTTTTAACACTGTTGTATGGCACATTAAAAATTGCAAACAATTTCGTTGTTTACGCCTCCTATGGCTTGGAACTAAAAAAGGGAAAAATTAACGCACTTGTTAGAATTAATTATTTTTCGCTGTGCCTTTTGTTTCTTACATTTATTCAAAAAGTGATGTTTTGCAAAATTGTAGCTCATACAATTGTCTAATTGCCATTTACAAAATTGATTCATATGGTGAATTGATAGAGTTCTGCAAACACAACATTTGGGCGTCCCATAGCAATTCTCATACAAACTTCAAATAGTTTATGCAAAGCCAGTTTCAAACAAAATGTTTTAAAATTTTCGGCAATCTCATTTGGGACATTATTTGAAGCTGTTCACTTTTGGAGCCATGTTCTATAAATTTGCACCAGTCTATTGAGGTATCTTTACTGATGGAATGGTTTCTTCGTACTGCAAATTTGCCAGGAGAATAATTATGGGAAAGGAAAATTCAATTTCAGGTCTGGGTGGCCAGAGGGCTGTTTCGGAATGGGGGAATCACTGAGGGTACGATTAGATTGAATGAAGTTTGCATTTGATCTTTGATAGGGACCTTTTGTTAGAGCGAATCCATCTGCGATGGAAAATACATTAGCACCGATAATAATTCTTTACGGTTTTTAATTATTTCGCTTCTGTTTCGGCAACGAATAAATTCGTTCATTTTAGAAAGCGTTAGAGAATGACGCATTTGAGTTTATTGGACATTTCAAAATAATTTGATATTAAAATAAATGTTGTCACCGGTTAAGCGTTCCAACCGTCGAGCGCCTTGTTTCCTTATATTGTGCAATCTATTGTAGTTCAAAGGAGGTTGCTAGAAATGAATAAATGGTGGCTACCAATACCACGACTAAAACAATTTTTTTTGCCAATTGAACATTCCATCGCATCTCAAAGTGATCATTACAAGCTGTTCATTTGG
Source organism: Aedes japonicus (assembly GCA_034211315.2). NCBI lineage: Eukaryota > Metazoa > Arthropoda > Insecta > Diptera > Culicidae > Aedes > Aedes japonicus. The sequence continues at coordinate 85,171 of JASCZW010000126.1, forward strand.
TCCAGGCACTTTTGAACGTCGATTTAGCAACATGTTCACACATGAAATCTGCTACGATCAAGCTGACACAAAGCGCCCAAACCGAAGGGAACACCACGTAACATCTAGTTACAAAGATGACTCCCGAAACCCCATGAAGGACAAATGCTGGGTGCAATCAGCAAAACTTCGAACATCGGATCATTCCAAGCTTTGGATCATAATTGGGTGAGATCTTACCATTATACAAATATTTAAAATATCAATTATGTTCTATTTGAGAGAGATAACTCAGAGCGTATATGTCCACGCATATTTCCTCCTCTGTAGATTCATAAAATGCGTTGTGGCTCAAGTCTAGTTATTTGAATTCAACTCATTTTACTGAATCATCTTTAGGGTTAATGCAAAGCAGTAGGCCTGGCCGCTTTGATGCTTGTATCTTTTTTTTAATATGCTGTAAGCATCAATATTAACAAAAATCAAGGAACAGCCCCCTGTTCGTCCCTTGATGAAGGACTGAAGGGTGTCCCACATCAAATTGCATCACGAAGAAAAAAACGCTGCAGCTAATTACCCGTAGGGTATTTTCTCTTGAGAATTTAGATAGAAGTAGTTTAGAGTGTTGTTGGATGTACTTTTGTCGCTGTAAGTTTTTCGCAAATTGGAAAAAATAGCGTTACCCGTTCCATTCAAGATCACAAGCGTGTCGTGAAAGATGCTGACGAAGTCTCATCGTCTTTTCATAGATGCTGAGACTTACGTCAAGGCGGACTTCCGGCAGCTTCCGGGGCTACTGTTCATCACCGCCCAACACAAGTTTGATGTTCCGGAGGAAGTAAGGAAGCAGAAACTATCAAAGTTTTCCAAGAAATACATGATTTGGCAAACGATCTACTCATGTGGAGTGCGTCGTTCGTGACTACCGGGATTGTAAATGGGGTGATCTACCTAAAGAAGTGTCTACAGAAGCGTCTACTTCCTATGTTGAAGCAACACGAGGGTCCTATGATCTTCTGGCCGGATCCAGCTTCGTGCCACTATTCAAATGTTGTCCGGGAGTAATGCGAAGCCAATGGGATTACTTTCATACCCAAGGAAATGTGAACCTAACCGGTTCACTCGTGTTGTCCGCGGAAGACATTCATTCGATAAAGCAAGTCAACACCTTGTTGGCATCCATGAGCATTAGAGAAGCCAGGGTGGACAGCGCTGCTCGAATATCAACGATCTTCGGACTTAGCAGTACGAGCGATCCACTGTAAAGTCCCCACTTGAGACCGCTTACCGTTTCAACAACCTCGGGAGGATTTGTCCATAGTGGTGCGATGGTCGACTGCGGATGAAGACTGCCGAACAATTGCCGGGGCATTTGACCGCACGTTTTGACCATAGTTTCCAGAGCGAGCTTTTCAACCGGGTCATCGATGTCTGTGGCGTTGAAGTTGGCATATGTTTCCGGGTGGAACACATTGATTGCCTCGACAGCAGCCGAGCGCGTTTGCTTGTAACCGAAGATAAGGTCGACCCATTTGGTAAATCATTTACGCACATGATCACACTCCAATGCTTGCCGATGAATCAACAAAAACAGTCGCGTTGACCGATTGTACCAAGCCGGCAGTTCTACATGATCGACGGGCTCACCGGATTGACGAAGTCCAAAATCGAATACTTCGGAATTTTCCAGAAACTCTGGGCAGCAGTTAAATTCCGGGATGAGTTCCTTCACGTCCGTGGTCGAGTCCCTGCTGGCCAGCTTTCAGGTTGTGGCCAAAGAATGGAACGTTCTATCCGGCATGTCGAAGCTGTCATCCTGGTATTGCAAGAACAGTGATGGGAACGGAAGCATTCGAACCAAGAAGTGCAATACCGTTCCAGAATTCGAGTAATGAGAACTGTAGTGGTACGGCTGAATCCGTTGCCGGTTTAGGCAGTCGTTGTCTGCTTTTTTTAAGTAGTTATAATTGTTGATGTAATGCTTCTCCAGATCCTTGTACTGCACGGCTATCTTCAGATTACGGAACGTCCTCTCTGCAAGAAGGTCCAGCTTTGAGCTTTCATAGTCAGCCAATATCTACGGCAATACCGGATATTCCATCAGATCATGATAGCTTCTACCGGAAATTTGATTCAAATGAATCAGATATTCCCAATTGCTAAAAAAAAACCTTCCCTCCAAACTTGCGTTTGTGCTTCCAACTCTTGTCGGCCCTCTCGTTGAGAGAAAAATCCAGCAAATATCTCCCGTTCTAGAGAACGGTCGAAAACCAGAAACAGTGATTTGTCGCTCCCGAGGAAGATGACCATTGCCGTTTCTGATGTTGATAACACTTTGTCCAGATTTTTGTGATATCGTGTAGATCGTAGATTACTATATCGCCAGAAATCGGGCTCAACACCAGTTCGGTACTGGTTAGAATACACTCACTATCCAACTCCTGTTTTGGTGAAATCTTTTTTGAGCTGGATGATCAGCTCCTTGCGTAACTTGTTCTGTTTCTCTACGATGTTTCTGGTGAACTCCATGGCAGCGATTGTGCAGGTATGAATCAGTTTTTCCTGCTTGTTGATCGATTTGAGGATCGTTTGTGCTTGATCGTTTAGATTGACCGTCCGGAGATAGTTGAACTCCTCCAGTGTCTGGGTTAACTTCCAAGTGTTATTGTGCGTTCCGTCGATTACCTTGCAGAAGCTGTTCACAAATGTCAGATCTTCAACGTTCAAAACATTCTTATTGAGCAGATGTATGCTCTGACTGAACACTTTCAGCATGCGGATATCGCAGATCAATGACAGATAGTTTCCACTGTCGATGTATTGACCAAGTTGTCGGATGGTGTAGAGCCTCAGGTAGGCTGGACGTTTCGGTAGAAGACACCAGAGAATTATATTTCCGCCGCCAGGGTTGCTATTCATAGTTCTATTCATGAGGCTTTTGATAAGCATGACTTCAGCATCGAAGACTTGGTGGTCGGCATCACAGTTGATGATGAATTGCACGGCTTTGTCGTGAATTTGGTTGAACCGCGTGTTCACTTCTGTCTCCGGGATCGCACTGCCTGGGAGGTCTACTGTGAAAGCTGTCAGCGAAGTGTATCTGTTAGTCGATGTTCTGTGACTTGGTTTTAAGAGACCTTACAATTATTCTTATGACCTATGATGAAATCCGTAACGTTTTGATCCAGAATAGACCACACATTTTCGATAGTGCGGGCTTTGAAGTGACGATTCTAATAGTTTGACACAATAAGTATGGGAGTAGACAGTGATTTTGTGGGCGCTGTTCTTGGGGTTGTTATCTTGTTGAAAAGTAAACTTATTCTGCAAACCAGCTTTACGTGCCGACTCCTTCAGCTTTCATTTTAGAATGCTGATGTAAGAATAGGCAGTCATTATTCCATCTATTTTGATAAGTTTTTCAACCCCAAACCACGCAAAGCACCCGCACACCATGATATTGCCACCTCCGAGCTTCACTGTTTTTTGAACATTTATAGCGATTCAAATTTAATTACATAAGGTGCGTACTTTATTTTGTCCAGAACTGTATATCGTTTTTTGCTGCATATGAGGCCTCCGTTACATACATTTGAAGTCTGTGGTAGGAAAAATACTGTGCATTTAGTAAATTTACTCGTCAATTCGTAACCATAAGACATCACCTCATATTTGCGTTATGTTCTATAGTTTAAGGTTCATAATCCATAGTTTCCAATATTGGAATCGATAGGAATATATCAGATCGATTAGTGCAAATATTTTAAAATCTTCGGAGGAAGGACTGAGATATTAACCCTCAGGACTTAACCACTTTTTGTGATTCGCAATTCGATTGTTTTTATTGTACCCCAGTATAGAAAACGAAGACGTAGTCCTACGTCAAAAATAATTGGACGTCTTCTAACGCAATTATTTTTAGGACCCTTTTTCGTTTTGGCTCCATTTTTATGACATTAGAATAGATTAGATTAGCGGGCAACCCTTGCATGGTAGCAGAATAATTAATTCGTTAAATTCTACGAACTACGAATTATTTTGCGAGGGTAGTTAGACCAGCAATGCCGTTCTACGCATAATTGTCCATATTGCTTTTTGAAGATTTTCATTTTTCTTAATAAAACGGTCTATTTTCACGTATGTTTACAGCAAACACAAACAAAAAATATTAGTTATTCGAAAACTTCTCGAAAAAATACCAAGTCTGTTTGTCCCATTGTGAAATTCTACGCATAATTGTCCCACTAGCGAAGTATCCAAAAGCAATGTATTTTACTTCAATTTTCACAAGCGTATTGTTCAGAATTATATAAAACTAGATGCTAAGGACTAAAAATCGATGTGAGTGGAAAGCGGGAGGGGGCAGAGCGTCTCCGTTCAAAAACGTAAGGATGAGATTTCTAACAGTGGGTTCACAAATATAGGTCACTTTAATTTGCACACAATTATGGACACTTTCATTTTATTTGCACAGTGAACGGACTGGCCAACAATGGTTACTAACTGACAAAATTATTGTGGGCTAAAAAAATGCCGAAGTTTTTCAAAAAACAAAAAGAAATTTTATTTAATGCCAAATACATAAACATAGCTCATAGAAAAAAAACATGGTTATTGCTCAGTTCCTTTCATTGTAGGCAGGTTCTCAATGAATTTGAATTTTTGTTCTGGAACATCTTTATGCTGCTTTGACAGCAACGTCTTCTTTACCGTCGATCCCTCAAGGAGAATTCTACCATGAGACGTGTTGATTCATCGTGAAGATCTTATTTGCGATTATTTTTAGTTGCTTCTTTTAGAAGTTGTTGAAATAAATCATGTGTTGTCGTCTACGGAATTAGTGTATTCTATGTAGTAACGCCATTTTTCGATGTTCCAGATACTTTCAATGTACGGTCGCGAGTGAATCTAGTTCAGTGAGTATTGACTAACTGTTAATTTCGTTCGAGTTCATAATGATGCCATTCGCCGCTTTTCGTTTCTTGGCAAAATTCTCTTCCTGGATTTCTTATTTTGTTTTATTTCTTGGGTTTCGTAAAAGCTTCCATCAGAATCGTCACTTATTTCTAAAGATTTCGCTGGAAAGCTTTTCGCATTCGGTGCTCGGCACTTACTCGAGCTGCTGAATCGCTCTCCCGATCCGTCAATTTGATCGAACCCGTAAAAATCGCCATAACTATTATCACTTTCGTATGCAACACGGCCAACGCATCCATTTCCGATTTCGAGTAAAACTTTCAAAATTCTCAGTGGGACTCTTATGCGTAGAATTGTTCAATTTATTCCATATTTCTCGGCATAACAATCCCACCGATCATTTTTCGTTAAAAGTAACATAAATTGAATCTACAAACGAAAAAAAATGATAGGATTCATTGGATATGATGGTTTCCAACCTTATTTTGGACATAAAAGCATTATTTATTATGCCAATTCTTTCCCGATAACAAAAATATGTTTTAACTATAATTGCATTTTGCTCAGTTGTCTATTTTTCATAATGGGACAATTATGTGCAGAACGACAGAGCAGGTGTGCGCAAATATAATCCAGTTTCCCTTGTTTAAAAACCATAGTTTTTGGTTTTCAACAATCAAGCTAATCCGAAAGTTCTCCACACATTTTATGCCAGCAGAATCGACTGCTTTCCTTTTTTTTAGAATAAGGTAATAATGAGCGGATATGGCTGCATATTACGAGCACCACGATCCTCTATATTTATATACACTAATTGTGTTTGTGACAAGCAAATTTTGGAAGCACTAGCGAACCCACTTCCCGTCATCCGATGGACCTGCATGTTTTAGATTAATCAGCAAGTTATTACTCGTAAAGAAAATATTTTTTTTTAATTCAACCTAATGGAAGTTGTGGTGATATGAGTGATAAGTTTTAGGATTTCAACGAAAAATAACATTCTTCACTACATTGCATTCCAAAGTGAAAGAATGCAGTCAAAACACTATTTTGTTTTTTGCCTTTTTTTGGTCTTTTTTATTGAACTCGTATTTTTGTCATAGTTTACAGCCTTGATTACAAATAAAACATTAATAGTACACATAAAATAAATGAAAAGAAAAATAGTGGATCCTATACATCTTCCACAATATCTGCGTGTTCATTGTTTTTTTTTTTTGTTCTTTCTATAATTATTAAACTCTGTTCACATTTTTCAGTTTTTTTTCTAACTTCTGTAAGTATGTGTGTGCCATCTTAAAAATAATGGGTTAGTAAGTTTTTTTAATTTTTCTTTTACTGCGCATCTTCTTCTTCTACTGATTCGTCGAACTAAAAAGTTGCTGTTACGTAAAGCTAAAGTTAATAGTTTTTCTTTGTCTTCGATACCATGAATTCTGATTTTCTAGATGTTGTTGTCAGCTGCTATTGTTTGTTGTTCTTGTTGTCGCCATAAAATGATGTTGATTGTGTTTTCTTGGAGAGGAGCTACCACTGTCTGTGTTTCGTCTATTTACAATTTTCCGTCGAATTTCGGTGTTGTTCGGTCTACTCTTCTAACATTTATATGTCTACTATTTCAAAATTGGCAAATCCGAGAAAAATGAGCGCTGTCAAAAGTTTGACGAAGGTGTGCAAATTTACCTCAGAGCTGGCAATATCGAGTGGATGTTTATATTTGCTTCTGTACGCTTTGTTTTGAGTCTTATTGTTCTTGGCTCGAGAACAGTTGATCGATTAATTGATTGATTGATTGTAAGTCATAGTGCGTTGTCACGATTGGTCGATTGTTTGTTTCTTCTTGGTCTTGATTGTCTTATTTATTGAAAGAGAGATAAACCTCGATTGAAAGTCCTAGCATTTGCTGTTTGCAGTTTGCTTTCTGCCTTCGTTGTTGATTTCATCGATGTTGATTGTTATTGGTTGTTGTTACTGATGTTGTTCTTGTTGTTGTTGTTGTTGTTCTTATGAGGGAGGTCGCCAAATAAAGTCATTGGTAAGGTTTTCTATCATCGAATGTCGAAATCCTTGGTGCTGTTGTCTAGTTGTTATTGCTTTGAATAATTTCACTTAAGCCTATATCCTGGCTAAGACCAAACCATCTGCTCGTCGGTTGCATATTAGCGCTAGAAATTAAAGAAAGGAATCAATTGTTTGTTTCTCACTCGTCGGTTGCTAGCAGAACTTACACGGACAGCGAAGTCGCGGGTGTACAGCTTCCTGGGGGTGACACCATAGGTATCCTTGCTGACGGTGTTGTAGTGGTATCCGGGGGAGTTGATGCGGTCGACGGCGTGCAGGGAGTCAGAGTAGATGCTCGAGCTTTCGTAGGACGAGCTGTAGGTCTTCTTCTCCTTGGCCATGATGTCCTGGGATCCTGTGAAATGTTCGGGGAATTAAAACGAAACCGATTGTGATGAACGAAACAATTTAGAAACTTACCCTTCAGGGACTTCAGGTAGGTGTTGAAGAAGCGAGCCTTCTTGCTGATTGGCTCGTAGCTTCCGATCATTTCCAGGTGTTGCTTGAACATTTTCGTTTGGCTTTAGTTACTTTTGGCTAAAAAAAAAAGAAGAAACAATTAATATCTAGAACTAACTAGCATCAGAAAAACATTCAAAACGCGACGCAGTGCAGATGGAGAAAGATTCATTAATTCCTGGGAGCAAAGCGGCAGCCACTTCGCTAAAATCCATATTTACATTTTCAAGCATTTTTGACTACCTGAAAAAGCAACCCGAAAAAGGGATAATAAATCTCGGAGCTATTTTTCAGCACGCCGCACTTAATTTACCCCCCTCGAAACAAATTGCAGTCTCAGATTTCACGGCACTTGCCAGTTCCGCATCCAAGTACTTTCGCCTTCGTGTTTCGATCTTGGCCCCGTCGCAGCAAAGAAGAAAAAAAACAGTGTACAGACACCTATGTCTAGCTATCTGGGTGCACTTTTCCTCCCGGCCGTGACAGAAACACAAACTTAAAACGCACTCTCATTTGCTAGGGCGAGAGCAGCCAGCAGCCAACCGAAAAGAGGAACGACTCGGTCATTAAATGTGTCTGTTTTGATGTTTTCTCTCCCCTTTTCCTTCACCCCATTTACGTTGCCGGGCCAGGCAAGATTGAATCACTCGGGACGCCTAGGGCAGGGCGAAGAAAAATTACATCATAGCGCCATCTGCCTCTGTGCAAAAGTGGCATGACTTGCTGCGACTGGTTCGCAACGACGATGAGGTTTTTAAAATTCCAACAGAAAAAAGTTATTCGAATTTTTCGAACGATTAATCTTTTCCAACTCTGTTTTTTTTTTTCGTCTCGCAAGAGAAACAAAAATCCATATTGAATGCATTGTTTTATTTCCGTTACCACTGCTGCGATTCGCAGAATCGAAACCCCACCGCCAAATTCTTGGGAAAAATCGTTTTCCACCAACATTGTACACAATGCGGTTGTACCTAGCTGAAATGTGGCAGGGAGATCGGCCAACAGACAGACCCGGGTTGTCGGGACGCACACTGCAATTTATGTTATTTTTAAAGTTATGCAAAATCTTGTTACGCTGCTGCCAGTGCGGTGCGGCGGCCATTCTTCGGGCGCTAAAAAATTGTATGCATTACGTTGAATGTATGTTTGGCCCCCGGGTGCGGCGTTACTTGTTGCCTTTTCACAAGTCTGCTGACGCAGATGGCTAGCTATGTAACAACGGGGGGGTGCAGAGATTGATTTTTCTTCTAGCTGAATCGACTGACGGCCACTCGTCTCGGGTTCCTTTGGCAGCTGTGCAGAATTTCTTTTTAAAATGATGAATCATGCCTACTTAGGTTGCAAAGGAGTTGTTGATAATGATTGAACGTATGTGCCCTGCGCTTGCTTGTTCTCGGCACGATTTGATGGGAACGCTTGGTAGTTTCTACTATTAGAGGCGGATATCGAATGAAATTGTTTCTTATGTATAGAATTATACATCTTGTTAGTACTACAGTAAGGTGTCCTATAGTATGGTGGGTTGTACCATTCATGCGCCTAGCTTTTTAGGCTATTCTGCAATCAATTAACCGATGCTAAAACTTTTAGTTCCACGTTTTATCAGCAGGGGGAAACGCCCTCCGTTGATGACCTAACATGATTTTGACGTAGGGCTACGTCTTTGTTTTTCTATACTAGGACACAATTTAAAAAAAAAAATAATTGCAACCTTCACAAAAAGTGATCAGATTTTGAGCGTTAATATTTCAGTCATTTTTATAAAAAAAAATTCAAAAAATTTCACCAATTGATCGGAAATATTTCTACGCTTCGATTTCATAAGAGGACATTTTTGGTTTCTGGCCGCATACTATTAAAAATCTAAAAATGTTAAGTCTTGTCTTAAACAGTATATTGATTCAAAGAATATTGCATTGTATAATCAAAACTGCAAACATTCAGTAGCATAGTTCTATTTCATCATTTAGAACAGGTGACGAACATTTCGAACAACCTTATGCCTTGTAGTTTTTTAGTTTAGGAAAAATCATTGATCCATCCAATTTTCAAAACCTATAAATTGATTCTTGAGGGACGATAGACCATCAGGTGTGCAAAAATCATATCGTTTTCCCATTTGGATAATTATAGTGATAAATGGATTTTTTCAACAATCGTACAAAAACGAAAAATCTTCACACATTTTCAAATTGAATAGTACAAAACCCATACATGTTGGCTGTTATCGGTAATTGGAGCTGATTTTTTGTTTTTAGTTGGTGTCTATATTAAACTGACTACTAAAATCATCATAATTGGCACCATACTATAGAAAACACACACAGTAAAGTAGGTACTGTGGAAAAAATAGGAAAATTTTTGGAAATCATTTCTTATACTCGCTATTTTTCAAGGTTCTTAGCAAAGAAAGTTAAATAGTTAGCTCCAGGATTTGAAATGCGTTGAGCAGTGTTCTTCCAGTTTGGCTTCATTTTCCCCGATGCCCATCCGTGCAGCATGATTCTAAGAGAAGAGGTAGTCAAACCATAGAATGGTTCTGGTCCTGCCCGACATGATACATGAATTTGCCTATAGATTACTGCAATCTGCATTACAGCAATCCAAAAATGCTTTAATATCAGCTTAAAATACAGTTTACTGTTTGTTCATAGGAATTCCTGAAATTTTGGTATGGAATACAATTGATTCTGGACGAAAATTGAGATCATCACAATCCCGAGAACCGCACTCATGATCAAATCTAAGGTTTTTTTTTCATTAGGGCGAATCTGAAATTGAGAGACTCTCTTTGATTACTTTCTCTTTCGTACATATTTCATTCAGCTTTATGTTTTTCATTCTACTATTTTTAGAGTATGCTAGCCAGCACTGTTGTGTTTCTATCTGTACTAAAGAATCCCTCAAAAGTTTTATAATGGCGCTGTTATAAATAAAAGAGAGCGAGAGAGGAGAGAATCTCTCATTGTTAGATTGGGCGAATAATAGGGCGTATTAAAAAAAAAATCCTAGAAATACTCGATATAGTCAATTGATTTTTTTTTCATGTAGTCTTCGTTATTGATTACTAAAGAATTCTAATTAACAGTTTTTGGACTACTAACATAAATTATCCGGTCACCTGCAAAGAGGTAATCATTTAATTATTAGAGCACACTTCCCGGCTTTCCATTATATTGATGCACATCCGGTGTACTTTTCAGTTATTGAAAGAATTGCCAGCCATCTATACTCGTTTGAGCAACGCTCTCTTTTATTTTTGCCACCAGATCACCGGAACGTAAGCAATTTTGAGTTTCACAAAACCTGCCTTCTAAGATAATCAGGATAAAGTTATAGATGAACTCCTAACTTCCTATAAATTCTCCCTTTTCAACGCTGTTAATATTTTTTTTTCTCCCTCCTATTGGGTTCCTAAATTTGAAGACAAATTATTCCCGAAGCTTCAAAAATATTTTTCAGTCATCTTAGGGGATTTGACCGATTTCTGACAACCCCCTCCCCCTCCGTGGACAATCATTCATATAATTTTTCAATAGACAAATGATGATGGTAGATTGCACCTTAAGGAATCTTATTAAATCAATTGTTTAACATTTCAATGAATCTGAATGATCGAAATCATAGTAGTCATTGGTAGTCGAAATGAGTAAGTTCATTTGTTTACATCATGGCTTCACTGGAACAAGAATATATTGGTCCTTTCGCTTGAGAGTTACTTTTGATTTTTTTGAAATCCATGGTGCGTGACGTGACATTCTGAAACGGTTTTTGGTAAAATATTACCAATACTCGGGAACCCGAAAGTGGCAGATTGGCAAAGCTAGCGAACCCTGAACACACATGCTTATGTGGTGGGTCTTATCTTTCAGAACCCAACGCTGTAATCAATGGTTAAAGGCAAGTGTTTCACAATCCAAGCGAAGAAGAGGGATGGATTAAAAAGTTTTGCTGTCCAGATTGTACCAGACCGGAATGCAGAGCAGCATTAGTAGGCAAAGAATCGCATAAGGCAACTGTACGAAAATGTGTTAGCAAAATGTTGACGATTCTGTAACTTCTGCTTGGCTTTATATGCTTCTACGGGTTCTTGTCTGCGCTCTGTTGCACGTAAATGCATTGAGACTCAATGATTAATTTGACTTGGTTTTATGTTCTATTGGATGTATTGAGTAAACATTAATATATTAATATAATATTAAATATTAATTTAAAACCCAAAATAATAAATATTGACACACTCAAAGTTAGGTTCTGGATACATAAGAATGAGTTGAATGAGATTAGAAAATAAATTCAATCAAACACATCTTTCGTCGAATTGCGTATGTGTCAGTTTCAGAAGACATAATTTTAAACGAAACCTCTGTTTACGTTCCTCGACTTTTCAAAAACATGAATTACGTCACGTGTAAAATTCACAATTTCTTAGTGTGTATGTCATATGAAAGTTTTTATCAGTGTCTGTTTTCATTATTTATAATTTTATTTGTTTTGAAAATCACAGATGTCAAAATTAAGAGCGATGAACTAATCAACTCATTAGGCTTTCTAAAATTGCAAATGATCATCAAGAAATGTCATTTTGAAATCAACCAAAATGATTATTTTGAATAGTGTCAATTGGAGTGTATTGAGAGAGGGCAGTCTTATCATAATTAAAACTTGTATCAATGGTAACCTATCGATCTGAGCCTAAAAAATTACACACCATGTTCTACATCAAAAGAAATAAATATTTTTTTCATCATGTGATAGTCAAACTCATCTAGATGAACTAGATGAACTTGAATATTGATATTGACAACAGCACAGGCGATAATGAACATCCATCAATGAACAAACAAATCGAAATAATGACTTCGAAATTCAGCAGTTACTCAGGTCAAGAGAAAACTGTCATTTAAAAATTCAAATTCGCGAAGATAGTTGATCTGTCCGTTAAGGTTGTCTTCATTTTCAGCTTATTCGAGAGCAGATGAATTCTTTTTTACCGGCACAGTTTTTGAAACATTTGTTTTATATGAAGGTTGTAGATCTTTTGAACCAATCCGAATCTCTAAAGTAGTTTGATTTGTAAACAACCGAAAAATTTAACCTTCGGCATTTAGCTTGGTTACAATCCTGGTTGTAAGAATACAACCCTGATATTTGATTTAGGGATGAAAGCACAAAAAGTACATTGAAAGCTACGATAAGCGAATAAATCGTCAAGAATTTAATGACCCTCGTACAGATATTACTCTAATGATATTCTATAAATTGTCGATACACGTATACTCGTATGAATGTCCAACATATCGGCAATAATATATCCATGGTAATGATTCCTTATGAAATAATTTTTGGACACTGACTTTGCTGTTAATAATTCTTATCATTAGACTGTAATCGAAAAACATTATTAGGTTGTAAAATTGATGAAATTTTGACTGAATGACTAACTATTGATAGTTAAAAGACAAACATGTTCTGTACACCAAATAGAGCATTCTGTTTAACTATTCCCTCCGATTGTCTCTTTTTTTTTTCTTTGAGCTGAAAGTTGTAAGGAGTTTTACTCTGGAAGAATCTGAAATCAACTCTCAACATTAATTATCCTAGAATCAGTTTAAAACATCCCAAAACAACTCTGATAGCTTTTTTTATACTACTCTGGAAACATTCCATAACTACACTAAAAACCTAACAACAACAATACGCGTATCTGTCAAGATAAGCAAAGGTAGTTGGAATATAATGGAAAATGATATTTTTTTCTTCTCATTTCTAGTTACAGGTATCCCACTAAACAGCTCAACCTCTCTAGGATTCAACTCAAAGCTAGTCTAAAAACATTTCAAAACTTCAATGGAGCATTTCAGAACTACTCTGGAAGCATCTCATAATGTATTGGACGGATTTCAGAATAGCTCGAGAAGCATTCCAGAACCATTCTTAAACTACTCTGGAAGTTTTGTAGAATAAATAAAGAAGCTTTTTCTACTTTTAGCATTTCAAGCTTATTGCTTTCATAATTCGCTTATTCAAGTTTGTAACGCCATATTCTCAATATGTTGTGCCTACACTTTTTACGAAGTTCAAGCAATCGTCTCTCCATCAACTTTGACAATTATCATTCGACCTACTCAAAGTTTCTACCTACGTAAGATCATGATAAATGACCACGCTTCATAAATAAATCCAACATCAACCATGCATCAGTAAAGCTCCACACTGCCTGCTGACTACAAACTTATTGTAGCTTCAACCCACATACTTCACTAGAATTTCCACGCCCCGAGGCAAATAAAACTTTGATCAACTGTCCTAGCCCAAAGCACCGAAGTGGAGAGAAATAGATTATTTTTATGCTACCTTTGCTTTCGGTAATGATGCCAGAATGGCCCGGCGGCCCATCCCGCAGTATGAGTGTGAGTTTAAATTTTAAAAATAATATAAAACAAGTCCAATATCAGCGAGGAATGTGCGGGGAAACCGACTTATTCGTAATGATTTTTTTTTCGAAAAGAAAAGAGCGTGTGAACGACAAACTCGAGTGATTTCTGACGGGTAAAAGCGCCGAACATCTCACCGCTCGTCAAAAGTGATTTTCCCGGTGGGGACCACCGAATTTTAAATAGATCATGGCTCTCTGCAAACGCAAAAACCACTCGAAATGCGTACATTATGAAACGGCAGAAGAGTAGATTGGTACTCTCGACTCCGACTTGTCCGAACCCATCCAAGCAGGCCGTTATTTTTAGAACCACACTCTCACACTCGAAGTAGTAGCACATTAATTTTTTTTTTTAAATCTGGGGCTCAATCTGGATGACAGCTTTTTCAGTTCATTTTTGCCTAAAGCCGAACCACAATCGATGTGACCCACAAACTACGAGCTTCCAGTTGGTTAGGTTCTACAAAAATAAATAATATATCCAAAACCAATCCACAAACACTTGATTTAAATTGCCAATTTGTCACGCCCGTTGGGGGAAAATCGGTTCTGCTATTGGCATATTATTTGGTTTTAGCACTTCACTATGATGGACTGCTTTTGCTTTGATTTAATTAATTTTATTTTGCACCTCACTTTTTCAACGCTATTCGACAGACACAGTTCGACCGATGCAACCATCATTCCACAAATTCCACGCAATCTGATTTATTTTTCATATCAAAATTAAATTCCCCTTTTCGAAAAGAGATTAACTTTTGAAATCAGACTGGCATTTACTCCCCGGGTTGAATATATGTCCGTGACCAATCATGCCATCACTAGCCACCCTCTTTTCCACCCACAAATGAAAAACACACTTTGATCGCAGCAAGCATCGACTGGAGCACGTACGAACGAGTAAAAAAGCTTCCCCCACCACGCCTGCTACGCTGAACGACTCCAGACGTGGGAGGATCTCCGCTCTCACTCTTCTCAACCTTTCTTCACTCCACAACAACTGTCTTTTCCACGTGGTCCCGTTTCCAAAAAATCCATCCACCAGGCAACCAATGAATCTAACCCCACCTACTTTTTCTCCTGCTTCACACCTTTCGATCAAATAAGAACTTTTAAGAAAAATGCACAACGTACCGGTCCTCGGTGAAATTCAACTGTTCTTTTTGCAAGATATCTCAAGACTGATTAGAGTGATACTGGCGGGGCACTAAAAAACCCCTCTCGGAAAGTCGTTTTAACTTGTTTGTGTATGTGAAGCGGACGGGATTGCCCTCGTTGCCCTTCATCCTGTCCTCCCCGTATCCCCCCGCCGTGTCACGCGTGAACGGGATCACTCAACCAACGAAGAACCGATGACGATGACGGTGATCATCGCCTAATGATCGCTCAG
Organism: Aedes japonicus; assembly: GCA_034211315.2. Lineage (NCBI taxonomy): Eukaryota > Metazoa > Arthropoda > Insecta > Diptera > Culicidae > Aedes > Aedes japonicus. The sequence goes on from JASCZW010000126.1 coordinate 100,416, forward strand.
CACCAGCACAGTGCATTATGCTACCTACCTACCTATCTACATATCAAAGGTTCACGGTCTGCCCACTAATTGGTATTGGTACATGGGTATGGGATCGGGAATCGATTTGTTTAAAAATATCTCCCACTTCCACGGTGAGGATCACGTTTGGCACCCGAAGCTCAGGTGGAAGGTGTTTTTTGTTTTACGGGAATGTGAAATAAAACAGACAGCTCACGGACAAAGAAGGCGACGGCGGTAACAATGGAAACGACGAGCGGAATGCGTTCGCGATTCTATGCTCTCTTGATGGGGATCAAAGTGCGGTGGCGCGGGTGCCAAGGGCGAACTCGTGGCGGTTATGTGCGTCTCCCGATCAAAAGCGTTTCGATGAACTTGATTTGGACTGGGTGGAGTAAATAGGTGGGCTTGATTGTGATTTATTAGCGACAGTGGGTGGTTTGATTACATTTTCAGCGGTTTGTGTAGGATTTGATCTGGTTGGAAGGATGGTTATATGTAGCCGCTAGCTTCTCTGCCGATAAATTATAGAATAATTGAAACTGGAACGCACAAACTGTCGTCAGTTATGTGACATGTGACAATCACGGATCAGCCTGTCAAACGATTTAGTGAAACAGAATTTTTGTTGACTAGTTACTGTTGCGACTTAACATTTCGGATTCGAAACTCGAAAATTAAATACAAAATCAAGAATTATTGTGTACAGCGATGGACAATTCAGTGAATAGTTTAACAGAAGAGTTATGCAAAAGGGATGCTAAATCTACCTATCAGGACAAATTGAGGCTCGATCGAAATCCGTGTTGCGTGTTCTTCTCCGTGCAACTTGTCTATTAGCAGCTGTTTTCACATTTTCACATCGAAATTTTTCGAATCTGTCAGCGAATAAATTCCACATTGCGGTAATTGAATACCGCTGAAATGCTCAAATCAAAAACATTCTTCTGACATTTCGCGCGTGGGTTGCTGAGACAAGCAGAACAGAGTAAAACTTAGCAAAACAGAGAAATTTTTGTTATTTTTTGAAACAATGATACATTTGGTGTGCTCAAGTTTTCACTGAATATCCCTTCGGTCCCTAAACCGTATTTAATACTTAACTCGGTACAATATTGCTGCTGTTTGCTTAACCTTCCTAAAATATTGGGGTCAATTATGACCAATGGCACAACATCAATGTACAGTGCGTCTCACAATAGCTGTCACCCCTTTTAGTCTCGGTTCATTTCAGCTGGGTAATTTTAACAGCGGAATTGATTATACCAGTTTTGAGTGTTGTCTTTTTACAGCTTATCGCTGAAGATAAATAATTGTTTGTTTATATTCATCAGCTACCATGGCAACCATACGGGAGCAAATTTTTAAATTACATTTGCAAAAGTTTAGACCGTGTCAGACATTTAATAGCGTTATACAGTTTGGAGTGAGTAAGCGTTTTGTTTTTCGTATCTTGAAATGATTCAAGGAAACTGAGATGTATATTCTTCAGCTGTATGTGATTAACCTTCCTAAGATATTAAGTCAATTTCAATGTACGCTATCTTTATTTTTTTAATCAATCGGGCTGAAATTTTCTGACTTATATTTTACGGGAGTTTTAATATTTGCATGAACATATTTTCTTTTAATTAAATCAGTTGAAGGTGGTTGTACACAAAAAATGACACATAAGACATTGGGGTTTTAACCCTTCGTAGAATTTCGAAATTTTAACTTAGAGTTAATGTTTATGCACCCTTTGAGAGGTTCTGGTCTCTATAAAGCATTGTAACAAAAAAAAAAAAAACTGGTTCCGGTAACATTGTCCCCCGGGAATCTGCTAAAAAGAGAAGGACGTTTCAGTTTGGCTGTGTTGACAGAAATCCATATAAAATATTTCAGACTCATTGTAGAGAATTGGCGTATTTGACAAAGCTTTTAATCGTGTTTTGATATTATCATCTTCTTATTTAGCATTTTCGACCTTATTGCTTTAACAATTTGCTTATTGCTTGCTCTCAACTTAGTGTTCTAAAGGCTCTTCCACAGATATTAATTGAGAGATTGCCTGCTTTGGTGAAGTTATTGAGAATGTAAAATTTAATTACTTGACATTATCAGATTAGTTCTAAATTGCGCCGCAAAGATGGCGTTGCATTATATCTTTGCCAAAGAGGCTCTAGAGAGTTTCGTCTTGAAAGGTGTTGCTGAATGAAAAATGAAAACATTTGAATAATGCATTAGTTCCAGATCGTACCGGAAAGATTGCGCTGCAGCCTATCTTCGCCAAATGAAGCTCTAGAGAATATTGGACAATGTCACAATGAGAATTTTTTTCGAAGATGCCAACTCTCTAGAGCTTCATTTGACAAAGGTAGACTGCAGCAGCTTCCCGGTGGCCAATGTTACTGGAACCAGGTTTTTCCACCAACAATGTATTTTTAAGACCATAAACTTTCAAATGGGGTGTAAACATTGTGTCTAGGTTGAAATCCGGGTCAATATTGACCCTAATGTCTTATGGGTCAGTTTTTTTTAATACCCGAGGAAGGTTGCGGACATACGAGATCTACGTCTCCTATCACATTCGAATTATTTATGAGGTCTAACACTCAGACTACGTATCGAGGACTTTCAGGCTGTAAGATTTTCTAAAGAATCGTTCGTTCTACCGTGAGCGATCCATTGGTTAGCAACTTGAGCGTTGTTTGTTTTGTTTTGTTTGTGATGTTTAGTCTCAAAATCGTGAAGTAATCATTAACCTAACCTATAGTTCATTTGGAGAAAGGTGTCCCTCCCGTTTCATGTTGGATAGTGTGTGATATTTATAAATATAACCTTTGTTAAGCGATAGATTCAAATTACTAATCGTTTTACCTTCGCAACACTATTGGTTCATGTTGTTGGAACGAGTGTTGAATTGCTGTAGACGTTAGTTTTGTTTGAGAAAGTCATGTCTATTTCCATATCAGCTCAATCATCACGTATTGCAAAACTTATTCCATTTCAACTCAGTATGAATCATGTTGATTACAGAATGCGACGTACCGATTGAGCAAGATATGCCGATTTGCTTAGTCAATAGATGCAACCCTACGTAATGCGACAGCAATTTCTGCTAGATACCAAAGATGTGAAGCGAAAGTATTAGATAAGACTACCGAATATTAACTTTCGCGAAGGCCTGGTGAACATTGAATAAGTAGTTTGAACTTGAGCGTAGGGCTTTTATTGGCAGTATTGAAGCAGTATTACTTATAATTGATAACGTGCTTCATGCAACAACAACAAATATGATTATTTACATTTGTTTGACATCCATGATGTGTTATGATACACCGACAACAATGCTGTAGGTGGATAGAATAGGACCTCAGCGACGAATTAGGACTTGTGATTGGAAACTCGGTACGTGGAATTGTAAATCTCCACGCATGCTTTCCGATGTACTTGAAGGTCCGTGGGTTCGGCGACGTGCTCGAAAGGATCCGCGAAGTACGACCGTTGCTCAAGCCACGACGTCAAGCTGAGTGGTTAGTCAGGAAGAGGAGTTCAGATCGACGATTGGAAAGTTTAGCTCTCTCCAGCTGACGAACGACAACGACCTACGACTCATTGATTTCACCGCCTCCAAGAACATGGCAATTCGTAGCACCACAACCTCCCTTATCGCCTCACATCGGGAACACCACAGCAGTTGGAATCGCCTAATTGCAAATCAAACACTTCTCAATATTATCGACGTCAAAACCTATCGAGGCGCTAACATCGACTTTGGTCACTACCTGATACTTAAACTGCGCTCTAATCGACAATGTACGGTACTGACGGCTATCTCGGGACGACCTAGAGCGACAAAACAACCGAAAGTCGCCACTGTGTAAGGACTAGGGTTAGCCCGATGGGACCCCTCTTGAGGACTACTGAAGTACTGTCAAAGAAGCCATAATCAACGCAGTTGGCAAACATCGGAGTGGACGGAATGATTGGTTTGACGAGGAGTGTAGCAGGAGAACTCAGCGCGGGCGGTAATGATGCAGCAAGGGACCCTGCAGAGCGTGGATCGCTACAAACGGAAGCGAAAACAACAGACCCGCCTTTTGCGTGAGCAAAAAATGCATCCTGGAATAAGAAGAAGAAGAAGAAGAAGGGGTGTTAAGTGATGGAGCAGCTGTGCCGTTCTCAAGAAACACGTAAGTTCTACAAGAAGCTCAACGTTTCCCGAAAATGCTTTGTGCCTCGAGTCGAAATGTGAAAGGGATAAGGATGGAAGCATGGCAGCACTTCGACGAACACCAGAATGGCGTTGAGAACGTAGACAGCGAGGACCAAGACAACGGAATCAATGCTTATGTCAGTACGGAAGATGAGAGTAATGAAGCCACTCTCACGCTGAGGGAAGTTAGGGATGCCATCCAACAGCTTAAGAATAACAAGCAAACTGGTAAGGATGGTACCGGAGCGGAAAATCAACCGGGCCACAACCACAGCTAATATCAACGGCTGCTCAAAAACGGACCTGATGTTTACCGTACGGCAAATCCTCCAAAAATGCCGTGAATTCCAGCTGTACAGAGTTTTGTTATGCAGATTACATATCTAACGGGTGGTTTAGCAACGTTAATTTTGGCGCTTATTCTATCCCAAATGCATTAAATTAATTACGAATCAACGTCGGATTTTTTTATCTGTACGAATGTCACGAAGAGGTGTAATACATTAATGATGATGAGCGAACATCACTTAAGGAGGTGCCATGGGTGAGATCTATCTGATTATAACTGTATAGCAATAATCTTATTAACAAATAATACTAAATACGTGTCTGGTTTGGAAATTGACAGTTCCAAATCTGGGATTGTGCTGAAGTGCCCTTATCCATTGATATCGGTAATGTTTACATGTATGTGAAAGTTACCTGGTCGTGACTCTCTAAGCACTTTGAAATGCAATGACGTTTATACAAGGTCAGAAGGCAGGAGCTTGCTTGTATTAGGGAATCGATGAAACTTGTAGTGATATTAGTGTCGCATGATAATGTTTATGTATCGCAAAGAAAACCGCCGAAGGTTATCGAAGTAGTGACGTCAATTTCCTTGTTGATATCCTGTTTTTCTGAAGAAAGTGATACACATTTTGTTTTTTTTTTTGCTAAAAATTTGTCCACTTTTCGCCTGAATTTGTAGAATAATGGTTCGATGTGCAATGAACAAGTGTTCCGTAATAAGTTACGGTATTTCCTTTTAGCCTTTTTGTCAAATTGCATGCACTTTCGGATGATGAAGTTCCTTAAAAATGTAGTTTTTAATTTGAAATTCTCCTTGTCGTTGATAACAATGGGTTACGTAGAACAGGCTATGATGTCATCAATTTCCATTATATATAATTTAAGTTTTTCCCGATTCTTCAATCAACAAGAATCGAGTGTTAACATTTAATCTAAAATAATTGGAATATCAGTGCTTAACAAGCAAGCCGTTTGCTGGTCCGGACCTTATATAAACGTAAATTTAATGCGAATGAACTGTAACCCCATCGGTCAATAAGTAGAAAAATAACACTTTTTGCCAAAATTCATTTTCATTCATCAATATAATCTCCTTTTAGAGTGATGCAATCATTCCAACGTCCCTCTAGCTTTTCGATACCACCGGTGTAGAACGATTTATCGAGACCCTCAAAATATGCTTCAGTTTCAGCAATCACTTCCTCATCTGAGCCATATCTCTTTCCACGGAGCCTCTTTTTGAATTCTCCGAAGAGCCAGTAGTCGCTGCGGGCCGGATCTGGAGAATAGGGTTGAGTACATTGTCTTGGTGAAAGAGTACCTTTTCCTTCTTCAAATGAGGCCTTTTCGGCGATTCCGGCCTTCAAACGATCCAACAAACCGATATAATAGGCGCTGTTGATTGTTTTTCCATGTTCCAATTAGTCAATGAATAAAACTCATCTGCACGTCATTCAGCAGACTGCCGATTTGATTCTAGGGTGAAGTGGTGAATCCATGTTTCATCCATTGTGATGTATCGACGCAAAAACTCCTTATTTCGCGTGAACATCTCCAAACAGCTATTTGAATCATCGACTCGTTGTTGTTTTTGGTGTGAGCAAACGAGGTTCCCATTTGAAAAACAGGTTTTCATACCCAAATGTTCGTGTATGATGGTATAAACATTACCTTTTGATACTTCAGAGTGTCAGCTATCTCTTGAAACTTCACTTTGCGATTGCCCATGATGATTTTCAGGTTTTTTTTTCAATATTTTCCGGAATAACTGCCAGTTCGGCTGACCAGTGCGTTTTGCATAATCGGTGTTCGTACGACCACGTTTGGAATTGGCAAACCATCGTTTGATGGTCGTTTTCGATGGGGCGGAGTCCGGATAACATTTTTCAAGCCATTTTCGATAAATAAAGGGTGTTCCGATCAAAATTTGGTCAACCAGTAATGTGTGTGAGTCGATCAAAGTCAAATTATTTTTCTTTTTTCAAGTTTAGTTAATACAAAATACCGGAGCAATATTCAGCTAAGCTTTCTTTTTACCGAATCCGAATTGTCGGGTCTTTCGTTTAACATCTACCATAAGATTTTGTACAGTCTCCTTGTCCAATTTATTCGCTGCAGAACGCCAGTTTGCCTTGAACTATTTCTCGCTCACAACAGCTTTTTGAGTCTTCTTACGGTTCCGCTTGTCGATGGCCCAATATTGTTCGATTGGGCGGAGCTTTGACGTGTTGGGAGGGTACTTGTCCTTGGGCACCACTTGAAGGTTGTTGGCAGCATACCTCTCAATGACTTTTTTCCGTAATGGCAAGGTGCCAAATCCGGTACAATTGTGTCGCTTCAGGAAAAGCAGTAGACGTTTTTGTAGGAACTCGCTCAGATAAATTTCCTGGTTGACGGTTCCGGTCGGACGGATGGCCTGCCACTCCAGATATTTCTTCGCAAACTTTGACCGTTTTATGTGCTTGAAAATATCTGCCACCTTTCCCCGTCCGGTTGCCGTATAAAATTCCTGTCCAGAAAGCTGTTTAAAGTCTGCCTTGACGTAAGTTTCATCGTCCTGTACCACGCAATCAAACTTCGTCAGCATCGTCGTGTACAACTTTCGCGATCTTGCTTTGGCCGAAGTGTTTTGTTTATCGTCGCGATTAGGAGTCACCACTTTCTTGTAAGTTGACAGTCCAGTTCGTTTTTTTTTTGTTCTATCCACGGTTGAAGGTGCCACTCCCAGCTTCTTTGCGACATCTCGGACGGTTGGGATTCCGCTCGAAACAGCGGGCAACTCTTTTTGTCGTCGCTGTGGCCTCCGGTTTTCGATTTCCCCCCGATCCAGCTCTCCTGGCTGTCGACAAACGTTCACCGAACCCTCTTAATACACACTTAGAATATTATGCCGAGTTTCGGCTTTCTGAAACCGAGATCCGCACAGCCGACCTCTCGGTTTCGATCTCGGCTTTATTATGTTAACCGATAATCTCGGTTTGGGTCAAACTGAAAACTCATCTAGTTAGCTGGAAATCTCGGCATGAGCAAACTGATGTACCGGTTAAAATTCAAAACAAACAAAAATGAGGGTTACCGAGATTTCGGTTAAATTGTGTGTAAATACTCGAAATTTTGGAAAAGATTTTCATCGAAATATTGAATATTTCATGCCCAAAGGCAATACCCTGCATATATGGTGTTTTGCGTCTAATCCGGTGACTGGCTGGAACAAGAAGGCGTGGAGTACAGCGAGCTAGATGGACGCATCAGGTAAGCCAAGACTTGGAGAGCATGGACGCAACCGAGGATGGAGAGAAGCAGCCATGAACCCGGTGAATCGGCGTAGAATTATTGAAGAGGTTTTACCAGTTTGATTGATGTAGTGCCAATAAATGTATGTTTTTTCACCGCTCCACAAACTACATACGACGTACTCCACTTGGGAATGAAAACAATATGGCGCTTGGCGGTTGACAGATAAAAAGAAAAGCCGAACCTCGGCTTACACCCCTGCTAAACCGATATTTCAGCATGATAGGCAACTGAGGTCGGTTGAATTTTGATTAACGTTTGTGCTCGGCTCCTAGTGATGCCGAGAATCGGTTTAATAATGATGTTACCCGATATTTCAGTTTCAAGTGATGCTGAGACTCGGCATCGTTCGATTTTTTGCCGAGTTATCAGTTAAATACAAAAATGCCGAGTGAATTCAGCAAAATGTTTAACCGAGCCCGTGAATAATTTTTAAGTGTGTACATTGGTAACAGTTGATTTAGCCACATTCAAGAATTTCGCGTGAGAGTAGTTTGAATTTTCGCCATGCACGTGCAAAATTTTGATGCGTTGCTTCTTTTCCTTCGACGACATTTATTTTGATAACTGAAGTGCTGATCATCAATCAAAATCAAAATAGAGGTATGATGCTACGCGCACACATCTTCAAAATGAGGGGTGTGCCAAATTTATTAATGCACGATGAAAGGAAATGCGACCAAATTTTGAACGAAATACTTTTTAAAAAACCAAACGTCTTGACATTTTGACAGCAACCTCTTAAAGGTTGGTATTTTCGAAAAATAATGTGGATATTTAATTAGTGGCGCCATCCGGTAGTTAGACCTGGGGCTTGCTGACCGATTTGTTTGATCGGAGACAAATTTCGGTATTCTTTTAGATTACCTTATTGAGCTCCGTTAGTTTTCAGGAAATTTATGATTAATTTATGTAATATATTTGTTTTAATTTGGTTTTCGGTTTCGCAATATTTTCGAGGCGCATTAATTTTGGCTCTTATCGTGCCAATATTCACCATAAAATCAAATGCGCATATGATTTGGAACTTGATACGCTATGAAAAATTAAATTTGTATTGGATATATTGATATCAAACCAAATTTTCCGCAAAATTAGAACGTTTTTCTTAGATATTATGTACTGCTAAATGAATCAGAAGGGCAGAGAGTCGTACAAACAAGAACAAGAACAAAAAAAAAACAAGCTCAATACCACAGTGAAGTTTGAGAGCTGTGGCCATTTGACCGTTTGCTGGTTTTCATGGCAGCCAATGGGTTTTATGAAGGTTTTCAAGTGGTCATAACACTTTCACTAGAATATGTTCAACATCTTTATGGTCTTATAAAGGTTTTATTCACTTTTTTTCCAAAACATTCTATAGAGTGGGCCACTTTGTACAAATTTCGACTTTATAGAAGCATAGAGAAGGTGTTGGTAGACAAAACAGGCAAAGCTGGTAGGCTGGATTAAAAGTAAAATTGTTACTTGAAAACTGGGAAAAATACGGAAATAATGAAAGACCACCATGATGGCTATATGCGATGCCTGAAGCCACTAGGTACAAAACATGGAGTGAAGCATGTGTATTCAAAGAGTGCTTAACTTTTCTATCTACTCCATCAGTTCCATAAAGCCCTAACTATAGCTCTTGATATTACACGTCGAACGTGGCTTTTGCCGAAAACACATAGTTAGTAAAACTAGATATATTCAAGTCACATTCTACTTAACATTGAGTTCCTATTGGAATCTTTTTGTTTTCTTTCTGGTCTGTTTTTGGTCTAGTATTCAGATAAATGGTCCCTAAAGTTCGTATCTTTTAGACACTCAGTCGCTACCAGCCTTACACTGACCCTTTGAATTTTATATGGAAACTACTATGGGGAAACACAGATTTGCGTTCTGATGCTTGTTGTTAGTTAATCTGTAAGCAAATATTTATCTTATATAAATAATCTACTGCTGTCAAAACAATGCAGTGTATAACATAGTAGCCTTGGGTCATCGCAAAAAATTGTTTGTCCAAATCTTGTACTTGTATGAAATTGTTGTTGCGATTCATCATTACATCGCTCCCATACGAGAACAAAACACACAAATAGATCAGACTTATTTCAAGACAACAAAGCAGTGCGGTAAAACAAGCCAATCACGTCACGATGGAAACGGGACAGCCACGGAACGCATGACTCTGTTGCTCTGTTTGACCATAAATAGAGATCGAAAGCATCCTGCCAAAAAAAGAAAATAAAAACCTCGCTGTCTTTTGGTCGATGACGCATGACTGAATTTTCCCTCCCGAAACAATGAACCACCCCCACCATGCCTGCCCTGATGGTGATGATAATAATGATGATGTCAATGATGTGGTTACTCAACCGTAAAAATATCCACCGCCGTTCGTATCACAGCTAGGCTTCGGCAAGTCTGAGCAGCAAAACTCACCGAAAAACCTTCACTTAGCGGCTTTACGCAGCCATTCAGATCCGCTAGGAATTACACCAACCAACCATCCAACCTAGTTGCGTTTGTTATTGTAAGATGGGTTTGATAATTATAACTATCGCAGAACCCGAGTAAAAATAGCCGGATTCTTGTTTCATTCTAGCAAAAATATTCAACGATCGAACCTGAGCGGGTGCGGCAACAAACGTGTGACAAGTAATTTTCAATTTAAAAGAGGGCTTACAATAAACAAACGGCTTATTTTTAGAGCTTGATAAGCCGAGTTTCTGTACGAGTGGTTTCTGTGGGGAAAATCAATCAAAACCGAGCTTGGGATACTCGCCTTTTTGTGATGGGGATTTTCGTGAAGATGGATCGGTTGAGGGAGCCTTGAGGTGGAACATAAAAACGGGATTTACGTCAGCAACAAAAGACAATTTTACGCACCTATACAAGTGAGGTTCATTCTATTTTACTGCTGATAGGATCATCAGTCAAAATGATGATCTTGTAGCAACAGGCATGTTTAAGGATTGACCGATGTGTTCGTGTAAACTTCAAAGTGGCTTGAGTATTTTTGCAACTTGAACACAACAAAAGAAAGATAAAAAAAACCATGACAAGTATTTCATATTTCGGAAGTTGAGTGACCAGTTCAAGTCTGTCAGCTCAAAATGTTTGAAGGTTGAAAGGAACTGCGACATTTGACTTCCAAGTGGGAAATTTCCTTCTTCGTCTTAATAATTTTAGAAATGTTAACCGAATACTTCCCCACTTTCCCTTTTTCACTTCCTCAGTTTGTAAACAATGGAAATCTGTAATGCAAACTCAGCACAAAGTTTGCGCTATTTTAATTAGTCACATTGTCGCGTCTCTCGTCGTCGTGTTTGCCAAAGCCAACTATGTATGCCATCACGCAATATGCAAAGCCAACTATGCTCGCACAAGATGGCAATCAGTAGCAGCAGAAGACCACCGAAATTGAAAATGGGTTCCTACCCTTCACTTTAATTAAATTATCTAATCTTTGCAAAGTTTCACCCCATAAACCGCTCTGCTTTCCGCAGGATCGTTTTCGTTGCTTGAACTATTCAGTTGAAAACTTGTATCCGAGAAAAGCCATTGCAAGGGAAATCATCGCTTATTCGAGAGATTAGCCCGAGATTTCCCCAAAATGTTTGAAAACTTGCCTCTAAGGGGGAACCACAAAAATATATCCGGTCTGATCGTATTTTTCCCGCCCATCCTCCCTCTCGATTTCAGGTCCATCCCACTGCTCTCGGACTGTGTTCGGATCTGGCCGCATACGAAACGGTAGCATTGCACCATCCAACTCGAAGCACTCGGGATTTTTCCCTTCAGCCATCTGCTACCAGTACGAGTTCATTGGCGAAGGGGCCGAGCGAATCCAGGTAGGCAAGAGCATCACGAATGAAAAGTCCACTCAGTTTTTCCATACACTAATCTGTCATTTTTTTTCATCCTCTCTCTCTCTTTTTTATGATGTCATGTTTCAGATTGTTTTCTCCGAGTTTCGACTACCCTCCAAGCTGGAACCGAACGAATGCGGTGAGACGGACATTCTGATGGTAATTAGCTGATTGAACTTTGTCCTTCTGGAAGAGGGCTCATTTGAATAAATGTGTACTTAACCTGGAACACGGGGAGGAGGTGGATTAAGGTTCGGGTGAGGTTAATCTAGTGATCATAGCTGTAACTAATACCGTGCCTTCCGGTTGGTTGCTAACTTTGAGAGTTCAGTCAAAGCTCGTTCCAATTTCATGAGTGCATAGCAACCAAAGCCTCCTGAGTGTAAACCGAAACATTTCCATAATTTAATTTATTTTACTAGAACCAATCCTCCGATACGTAATCACTCGGGAAAATGAATTCTCGTTTACTTGCACTTCACGTTTCTGTCCGATAGCCAACATTTAACCCTCTTCAAGTGTTTTCACCCACCAGCAAATGGAATAAGTAGTTCCAAAAACGTGACCGTTGAGTTCGTTGCTCAAAGCGTTGGTAGGAAAAAAAATCGGCAAAAGTAAACATTTGCTCAACACTTTTATTAATCGCGATGGCTGCAAGCACTGCCTTTCTGGATTCAATTCGGTTTCGACACCAGTTCAAGTGGTTTATACAGTAAAAGTTGGAAGAAGTGGCTCAATTTTGAACTCGCTCCAAACAAACCCATTTTACTTTTTTACGAACCTCTCTTTTTTCTGATTTTTTCAAGACATAGAATTGCTTCGGAATGCCCGGAAGGGTGGAAAAAAGTTTTTCACTTATTCCAAAGTTGTCCAAATGAAGCCAACGATATTGGGGGTGTGGGTTTGAGTAACACCTTATCGTTTCGGGGGCGGGGCAGTACGTGGCGAATGGTTTTTCGTTTGCACAGAGCGATGTGTGGTGATGGTGTATATATTTCAAACGGAAAAGTTTATTCGCCCAATTGAGTTGCCCAAAATGTTTTTCAGTTGCGATGATGTATGGCCGACCGGTGGCTTTTGAAGGTGTTTTGGTTCTTTAAAGTTTCTTTTTTTTGCTGTGCTGATGTGCTTAGTATGGGGAAAAGTTTAATTAATGTATCCAATATAGAGCATTGAAAAAACTTGTAGAATGCTTTAAATCTACTAAAAGTCTTATAACGCAATTCATGAATTATTCATTTATATCCCTTTTGACGTGTACCCTTTATAAAGGAAATCAATGTTAAGCACATTTAAGTGTGAAGTGACCCTCGAGGAGTTGATAACGTATGGATGAAAAAATGGACAGTAGCCTGGGACACGGAAAGAAAAAAATATTCGCTCCCCAATGAGTTTTGGAAGCCTTTTGGGTCCCATAATAACTGTGCAAAATTTCAGCTCGATCGGTGAAACTATATTTTTGCTCTCGAGGTTTTAATTTTACATAGGATTTTATATGGGAAAACTTACTTTTACATTGAATAATCTGGCGAGGTGACCCGTTGCCATCTAAAAATAAGTGAACCAAATTTTCTTCTTGGAAATTTTCCAAAGAAACTTTTCTTTGAAGACTGCAAAGCAATCCGACGATTGTAGAAAAAGTTATTAAGCTAAAACTGATTACAGTCCAAACGAACGGCTCACTGAACTGTTTTTCCTAACAACACTGCCACCTGCAGCATGGCCTGTAGCCTGCTGCTGTCGGCGCGAAGCAACCACGTTGTTGTGGGGCGTTTACTCAGCATGGAGGAAAGCTGATGTCATGCGCATAGTATCTTTGGTTTGGATGATACTGTGCACACACTTCCGGTATAGTGGACCTATTATTTTTAACGGGGTCATTTATTCGCAATTTTTTAAATGTTTTTGCACAAAATTTATCCCAACAATTAAACATTTCAACGAATAACATCGAGAGTAGAGTAAGACCTCCTAATAAAGAAATATAGGCTGAACCTGAAGCTCTGCAAAATAAGATGCTCGGAAAAACGAATAAATATCTTTTTCAGACAATTTATTCTAAATTTTAGCATTCAAAATATTGGTACAATTTACAAAACTGGTACATCTGGACTTTGCAAAAAAATCGTATTTTAGTCAATGTGCCGCTACTAAGACTTCAATACTTCATTTAACTTCAAACCCATTTTAACTTTCATTTTAACTTTACAACCATTTGAGCCACTTCTTCGATGCACTCTGGGATGGCATAATGCTTCAAATCTCGAGTACTTTTTCAAACAGACGTATCTGATTTTGTAAACAAAGAGGGGAAGTAAAATTCAAACGTTAAATCCGTGAAACCCTTAGCACCTTCATGCAAACTAGGGCCACCAAGACAAAGAATTACAGTTCTCTAACATGATGGTAATGTTACTTTCCGTGAGGGTGTTGATTGTTTCGCGAAATTTACGTTTGAAATTTACTTCCCCTCTTTGTTTACAAAATCACATACGTCTGTTTGAAAAGGTACTCGAGAAATAATTATAATGAAACATCACTTGAAGCGCATCCCTTTTTGTTGGTATTATTTTGGGTTTAAACTAGTTTAAAACTAGGCCAACAAAAGGAATCGACACTGTTCCATTTTCTTCAAAGCAAACTTCGTTCAAACGGAGTCAACTGTGTTCTATGTGCATGATGACGGCTTTCCTCCATGCTGAGTGAACGCCCCACAACAACGTGGTTGCTTCGCGCCGACAGCAGCAGGCTACAGGCCATGCTGCAGGTGGCAGTGTTGTTAGGAAAAACAGTTCAATGAGCCGTTCGTTTGGATTGTAATCAGTTTTAGCTCAATAACTTTTTCCACAACCGTCGGATCGCTTTGCAGTCTTCAAAGAAAAGTTTCTTTGGAAAATTTCCAAGAAGAAAATTTGGTTCACTTATTTTTAGATGGCAACGGATCACCTCGCCAGATTATTCAATGTAAAAGTAAGTTTTCCCATATAAAATCCTATGTAAAATTAAAACCTCGAGAGCAAAAATATAGTTTCACCGATCGAGCTGAAATTTTGCACAGTTATTATGGGACCCAAAAGGCTTCCAAAAATTATTAGGGAACTAGAATTTGAATTTTGACCCAGCCTAATGGACAGATTTTAGCGGTTTCTTATGCGGTTACCCAACCCGATTACCCACCTGGTGGTGAATCCACCTATGCAATCGTAGCAACCGTTGTTTACAGAAAAAAAAATTGACAGCGTTATCAGTTGTTTTGCAGCAGTCATGGCGAAAACAGTCAATACACTACGCTCTATGCGATCCAGCCGATCCAGCTTTCCAACATCCAATCCCTTCAGGAAACCTAGTTCCGGCCGCCCGATAGTGCTGCGCAACCATATATTAAGTGCAACAGAAGCTAAAGATGAAGAAACAGGGTACATGGCCTCATCATTGCGCGCTTTTGACGGGGTTGTTGATGGAATCCACCAAACGGTGGTGATTTACCTGGGCAAGATGGACACTGTTATGCGGAAGCGTCAGTCGAGTCTAGCCGTGTCTGAGCAGTAGGCAATCAGCCAGCTGGAGTGGCTGAAGGTGCTTGCAAAAAACGTCTTTAAGGCGATGCGTGACGTTGTAGTCATAATGCGATGCCGAAGAGCATCGATATCTGAAAGCTCGGCTTCGGGATCCAAAAATAATGAACACTGTGAGGACATATCTTTCATTTTTGCACGACCAATCAGCAACAACATGCATTCTCTGAATCACCAAAACTAGCGCCACTATACTGTTGGCCGCCGAGGGACCTACCAACTGACATGAATCAGCTTTGCGAAATTTTCCTGGATGTCCACGAGAAGCTTTGAATACCACGCAAGGATGCCTTAGAAGACCTGCAGTCTCATTGCACATTTTTCTCACTCCGATAACTGAACACCGAACTGTCACGATTTGTTTTGTTTTTGAGGGTTACCAATAGCTATTAAAATTAGGTGCCAGAATATGTTACCAAACAATAGAACAGTAGGTAAACCAAATCTTGTGTGTGTGTGTGTGTGTGTGTGTGTGTGTGTGTGTGTGTGTGTGTGTGTGTGTGTGTGTGTGTGTGTGTGTGTGTGCCAGAGAGCCAGAGAGAGAGAGAGAGAAAGAGAGAGAGAGAGAGAGAGAGAGAGAGAGAGAGATATGGCTGTATTTCATACGAATTTCTGTTTTTTTCGCATTTCTGCACTTTTTCCAAAAACCAGCATTATTTCTCATTTTTCAACCAATTTTCACCATTGAGCCCTAATTTTCTTCGTTTTTCTTTGGATTTAAGATACACATGCAATATATTTTTTTGTTGACGTTATTTTGGTATTACCCATATGTTTTGCACATTTTTTTACAAATCTCAAAAAAAAAAATTGCAAAGAATTATATATACTTATAAATAGCGTCGAAACTATTACTCCTACAATATTGCAATGTTCAGAAGATCAGTGTTTAATTTAATTCTGCTTCATTTGATGACAAAATATAAGGAGGGAAGGATTGACCTTTGTGGTTAAAGTCAACGGTAGCTGTGTCGTGATCCCGAATCAAAATCGATCGGTAACGAGCAGGCCTCCTTATCTGGTGCATTGATTTCTCAAGTGCAGCTCTTAAGTACACGAAATGCAGGAACTAAGGCTGAATTGATATGGCTATTGAAATGCATTGCGTCTGATTTTCCTGCATCCTACATCCTGTGATGTGTGCTGTGATTCGCGATACATTTTGTTCTATGTTTACGAATGTGGTGCCTGCAGATTTTTCATTGAGCATAATTCAGCACTTTTTTTCGGGAGATTACGCTGAAAGATTTGCGTTATTCTCCGTACACCTTAAGGCCTGTTCATAATCCACGTATACTATTTTCTGAAAATCTCAGAGCCTCCGCTCGTAGACTTTTCTCCAAGCATTTTTTTTTTGAATTTTTGTAAGGAGCATAGACTTTTATCAGAGCTACAACGGCGCCCCCCCCCCCTCCCCACCCACTGCTCAGAAAAGTGTACGTGGTATATGAATAGCCCCTTATGCTACAACGAATTCGTCTGGGAAAAAAGGAATAGCAAACAACTATTCGCTACTGGTCAAAATCGAAATCGCAGATTGTTTTAACGCAGCTTCAAACGTTCTTCATCGATTTTGCCAAAGCCGGAGATATCCTTCATAAGTGGAATGATGCCTTGCAGAATGCTGTATCACCGCAGAAAACCTTCTCATGTTGAGCCAGTTAAGGTTAGCCATCGCGACTAGAAGAATTTGAGAAAATACAGCAAGAGCTTGAATGACCGTCATACCGTTTCATTAAACACATCACATCAAGGTGATTAACTCAGTAAGGAACTACAGAAAAAAAAAAAATCATTGCACCTTTTAATTATTTCACGGTTCATATGCCCGAGAAACGGGTCCCGATAAAGAAGACTACGTCGTATTCAAGAATCGTAATATAAAGTAAGTTATGCTGAAACTAATAAACAAAAATACAAAAAAAAAAATGGTTGGTGAGTAGCAAAATCTTTGGTCAACACAAAAAAATCGTTTCGAACAGGTTTAAATACAGCGCCGAAAATTTGAGATATAAGCTATTAAAAGTAGCTGGAATCCACAATAAAGGGTGTTCCGATCAAAATTTGGTCAAACATTAATGTGTGTGAGTCGATCAGAGTTTTTACTAATTAGTCAAATTCTTTTTCTTTTTCGAGTTAAGTTAATACAGAATACAGGAGAAATATTCAGCTAAGCTTCCTTTTTACAGAATGCGAATTGCCGGGTCTTTCGTTTAACATCTGCCATAAGATTTTGTACGATCTCCTTGTTCACTTTATTCGTAGCAGAACGCCCGTTTGCCTTGAACTGTTTCTCGCTCAGAACACCCTTTGAGTCTTCTTGAGGTTCCGCTTGACGAAGACCCAATATTGTTCGATTGGGCGGAGCTCTGGCTTGTTGGGAGGATTCATGTTTTTGGGCATCACTTGAACGTTGTTGGCAGCATACGACTCGATGGCTTTTTTTCCGTAATGGCAAGATGCCAAATCCGGCCAAAATAGAACGGAACAATTGTGTCGCTTCAGGAAAGGTAGTAGGCGTTTTTGTAGGCACTCGCTCAAATAAATTTCCTGGTTGACGGTGCCGATCGCAATGTAAACATTGCTCTTCAAGCCACAGGTACAGATGGCCTGCCACACCAGATATTTCTTCGCGAACTTTGACAGTTGAATGTGCTTGAAAATATCTGCCACCTCTCCCCGTCCGGTTGCCGTATAAAATTCCTGTCCAGGAAGCTGTTTAAAATCTACCTTGACGTAAGTTTCATTGTCCTGTGCCACGCAATCAAACTTCGTCAGAATTGCCGTGTACAACTTTCGCGATCGTGCTTTGGCCGACGTGTTTTGTTTATTGTCGCGATTTGGAGTCACCACTTTCTTCGACAATCCAGCTTGTTTTTTAGCTCTATCCACGGTTGAAGGCACCATTCCCAGCTTCTTTGCTCTTTTTGGCGTCGCTGTGAACTCCGGCTTTTGATTTTCCCCCGATCCAGGCTGTCGACAACCGTTCACCGACCACTTTTAATACGTTGGTAATAGTCAGAGCATAAAAATATCATATTCGATTCTCAAATTGCACCCTGACTGAGTTAAAATATTAGTCATCACGCACTGTTCTTAGCGAACATGAAGTAAACACAAATTTGCCTTCATGAATCTCTTGTGCAAGATGAGTCAACTTGTTTTGTGTTGCTTTACTTTGATCTTTCATTCGTTCCGGAAAGCAGTGAATGTACGTAAGTGAAAAAAAACTCATTCAATTTCAACGTTCTACCGTGAAGACGAAAGAACAGTTATTCATTTGGAGAATCAATGAAGTGAAAAAACCAAAACTGCTTGAATCGATCCTGCAAATGCCTTTTCTCGAACAAATGCCCCACAAACTCTTTAACGATTTCGTCCATTTAGCTTTTTGGCTTCCTTTGCCTTCAGCCATGTTCGGGAATACTTGAAACTCTGTGGCAGAAAAATCACTCACGAACGCAAAAATGAATGACTGGTTACCAGAACATTCAGCCAAGCAACCAAAATCTCTTGAGGCTTGAATAGACGTGTCCTTTGCTGTGGTGTGAATGAGTTGTGGAACTACAAGGACACACAGAATGACTGAGCATAGCAGAATAGTGAGCATAAAACACGAATATATTGCGTGACTGATGGAACGAACGATGTACCTACTGAATATTTGTTTTACTCATCGTTCACGACGGCTGTCATTTTTTCGAGCTCTGGTAACAGTTGATTTTTCAACATTCAACAACTTTGCTCACTTGGCGTGAGAGTAGTTTGAATTTTCGCCATGCACGTGCAAGATTTTGATGCGTTGCTTCTCTTCCTTCGACGACATTTTGATAACTGATGTGCTTATCTCAAAATCAAAATAGAGCATGATGCTACACGCACACATCTTCAAAATGAGGGGGTGCAAAAAATTTCTAATGCACGTTGAAAGGAAAGGCGTCAAGTTTAAGTCGACCCAATTTTGGTCGGAACACCTTTATAACATCGGTATGTATTGAAACTAACCTATGTGAAAGGCAAAATGCCTAAGCCTAGTAAATTTATTCGACTGTAATAAATTTTACAGCACTAAATAGCTCTAGTCCTAGGACCTTTTTTCTTAAATTATGCATTTGATGCATTCACAATTCGAAAGGTTAGTTCGGACGTTTGTGAACAGAGCATACACAGCGGAAGTGTTGCCTGCTGATGCAGTACTACCTCAGGATACATTTGACTTATTACCTCACGAAAATTTATTATTGGGGATGAAATAACGGCTGAGTTGACTAAATTGAAGGACAAACTCAACTTCTTGCATAAGGCTAAAAAACATTATATTGCTTTTTGTTAAGTATAGTCTATGCATAAGTCCATCGAATCGATAATCGTAGTTCTAACAATATTCTACAGATTGCGAAGTCAAATACGTTAGAAATTAAAACGGACTTGGATGAGTTGAACCTGCATAAATCAAATGAAATAAATATACAAGACAGTGCCAAAGGGAGAATTTAGGACTATTGAGATCAGTTCTGTAGCATGACGACCACCTCTAAATATCCATTGGTATCGGTTGTTGTAATGACAGCTTTGTCGGCATCCCATGGAAATACTGATGTCGAGCGAGGGTTTTAGATAACAAGTAGGAACCTTACCGATGAGCGATCATCAATGTCCAAGAGAACAATAAATTCGTTGTTGGTGATTGATGTTACTAGAAAGCCACATCTAGTTCCTATCTCCAAAGAACTGCTGATGATAACTAACAAAGACTAACATCAAGGATGACGAAAGAAAAGAAAAATGAAAGATGCTAGCAAGAAAGAAATAGCAACATAAACAACAAATGAATAATTTGAAATCGTCGATAGAAAAGAAAAAGAGGAGTTGAAGATTCTGCGCAGGGAAGAGTTGGAGAAAAGGTGCATAAGAACGTTCTAATGAATGTGTTAATCGTGTGTTAATCGATTTTTTATAATGGCAGATGAAAGCAAACACTCACCATTAAAAAGCCATCAAGAACCATTAGTGGAACTGATTCGATCGCAGCAAGCCGTGCTTTGAAACTGACGTGTTTTGTTTTTGCTGCGTCGTTTTCGCGAAAAAATCAACAATAATTAGTAATTTAACTTCAACCAACAGTGAAATCATAAAATATCCGCGTGCTTTGGGAAACCTGTAGTGAATACAATCGATTCCCACCCGGAAATGTGTGAGCGTCGGTAGTATTTCCACGTTTTGTGTTTTTTTGTGCTGCGCCCCCACACCCGGAAGAGGAGTTACATCAGCTTAGTTTTGCTTATTAGTGGTAGTATTGAGACATCCGGACATACATTATTAGTTTGAGCGTTTGTCCGCTTTGTCGCGAGTGAATCGATGATTATTAGCAGTTTTGAAGTTCGATATAGAGTGGCCTCGTATCGGGCATTTGATTATTGGCAGAGTGTGGAGTGCAAAAAAGAAGACCAGTGCGTGTAGAAAACGGCCATTTGCTTATCAGAAGCAGCATGACAATGCGCATGCGTGCGGGAAAGGCTGCCACATAATTTCAGATGCGTTCACCATGTGGTGTACAGAGTTTTCTTATGCAGGTTACATATATAACGGGTGGTTTGGCCACGTTAATTTTTGCGCTTATTTTGTCGGGAATGCACGAAATTAATTACGAGGCAACGTCGAGAACTTTTATGTTTATAAATGAACAAGAGAGTGTAACGAAGGAAGCGGCAATTGGTGAGATGTATCTGACTAGAACTATATAACGTCAACCTTATATTTAAATAATACCAAATACGTGCCTGGTTTATAAAAAATATATATATATATATATATTGTGAATCACTAAATACGCGTCAATCAAGCATTGCACATACGCTTGATTGAAAGTTTCAGTATGTCACTACTGGAACGGGGCTTATCGTGTACGAAGATAGCTTCGGAATGCTTGCGTTCTTGAAATGGGCTATTGGAGTCGCGGTAGAGCTGTCACCTTCTAATCCCCGGATTTAAGCTTTTTGCAACTGTAAACAGCAAATATGAAACAGTTGCAGGAAGATTCTATCCATAATACCGCTGCCAGACAGTGGGAAAAACACACACACAAACACACACACACACACACACACACACACACACACACACACACACACACACACACACACACACACACACACACACACACACACACACACACACACACACACACACACACACACATCAAGAATCATTAGTGGAACTGGCTCAAGCAATCCAAGAGGAAGTGGCAATTGTGCGAAAGCCACAGTCATCGCAAAAATGAGCAGCCGATCATGTTCAAGAAGCTTCCTGAATTTGCAGCATGTGAAATACCAGAAAGTTCGGCTAAGTTCCAGCAAACTAAAAGTAGTGTATAGGGTATTATAAAACGACATCCATAGAACCCTAGTCAAGGCATATTTGTCTTGTTTGCTTCCCCCAAAACCTCGTAAGGACTAAAGTTTGCCTAGATGGCCCACCCTGGCAGAAGTTCTGAAGGGTATATTTCAGAGGCAATTCTTAGCTTGGATTAATATAAGAAAGATTTTATTATGGCCGAATTAAAAACCGTTTGAAAACCACAGGTAAACTACAATAAAAGAAATTTGATATCTATAAAAAACCTCTTCCTGGCCACTTCCTACGCCACTAGACGCTTGCCAAAACCACTCAAAACAGTTTTATTCATATTATAATCATCTCAATTTTGCCGGTAATTGTTCAATTTGAATAATCAGATATCGATAACATTGATGCGAAAACCTTTACAAGCCTAACAAACGGCCAAGAACCACTAAATGACTACAAAGAGTTATTTTTACAAAATAAAAATAAAACAACTGAAATCGTTATGCTATCGAACGTCAACCATGTGGTCGTGCCTTGTGCAGAACCCCTGTAATGTTTTTCTTTTTCATGTTACCCTAACCAAAACAGCAGATAGTGCGAATATGAGGCTATTGAGAAACTGGGTAAAAATATAGCCTATAAATTTAAGATTACCATGTACCGAGATTACTATTCAGATTCATTGTCTATCCTTTCTCGCAGCCCGTGGCTGGAGTTGAATATATTAAATAAAACAGAAAACGACTTGGCCCCATTTTGCGAGCTTACATTTGAATCACAATTGAATAAATACCTCTCGTTGGAAACCGAGATAGGCAAAAGAGCAACGACGAACTAAAATCCGTTCCAAAATCCTCAAACTGCTGAAAAATTCACGCCAAACTATTTCCACTCTCTCTCTCACACACACACACGGAATCCATTAATGCTACGAGGATACGTGTCCCGAAACAAATCCAACTTCTCCAACTTTCTCGCACATCTCATATCAGTCCTAATCCGAACCCATGTACGTGCCTCGTAAGCTCTTTCTGCCGATCGAAAAGGAGTTAAATTTTCATAATCCTGTTGCTTGTTGCGTCCGTCCTTCTCAATCGAAATGATAGTCACCGAAGTGACTGTGCGCCCTTAGTGTATATCAGAAGTGGTAAATATTTGCATGTTGTCCTCCCATCACTTTCCAAGCTCTACTTTCCCATCGTCGAGCGTGTAAAAGTGAGCCGCACCTTCCTTCACTCACATAGTATAGGCAGCGCTTGCTGCGATGCATTCGAATGTGCTCGTTCACTTGCACGTTTGATCGTAAAATAATCCGCAAAGCATAACGGCAGACGTGTCAAATGGAAGTGAAAATGGGTACTCGGATTTCCCAGCTGGGACCGTAGAATGATAGCACTTTCAGAGTTGTACCACCTCGTAGAATTAAATGGGAACCGCGATGGAGAAATGGAATCATCACGCGAAAGAGGAATTATAATGGCCCTTCTTGGTTGAACAGAATGGATTGGGAGGGACAGCGATGCTGCAATAACTCTAGAGGGGAATGGGGAAATTGCAATTGTCTTGTAGCTGGGACTCTGCTTCCGTTCTTTACAGGTATTTTTCAACATAGATGGACGGGACGAGGTGGTTGAAACGCTTTGCGGAGATATCCTGCCAAAACCAATCCTGTCCAATGGACCACGATTGCTGTTGGAGTTCCGTAGCAGCTTCAATAATACCGAAAACAAAGGATTTACAGCAGACTACCACTTTTTGACAAGTACCACGTTCATCGTTTCGATTCTGCTGCCCTTAATGATTGGTCAATTATTTCTCCAACAGATTTTGGCGTATCAGCTGGTTATCAACCGAATCAGATGGAGTGCTCTTTCCATTACTTCAAGAACGTCTCCAGCCAGGGTTGGATCCAGTCACCTAATTTTCCCGGTGCCTATCCAAGGTCAGTCATCTCAGCTTATCTCACCTTGAATCCAAGTGCGCTGTGGTTTATTGTATAACTGACATCTCGCTGCTCAAACAACAAAACCAAGCAAGCAGCCTTTCGTTCATTGTCCCAACTATACCCAACTATACCTAACTCGATTGGCTCGCCGTCGCCGCCGACGAGAGAGAAAGGAAAAATATTTTTAACCACCGCCACAAGAAAAACTTCAACGACCATCAAATGTCACTTTCATCCATTTCGATCATCGTCACCGTCATGACCATCATCATCATCATCATCATCGTGACCATCGACCATTATTCCCGAGAGAGTACGCGAGTGTCACGTTCACTACCAGCACACTTTCCCGACCGGACCGAGCAAAAAAAAAGAAAACAACCCCGAACTGATCTGATCTTCTTTTTCCCCATTTCCTTTTTCTTGTTACTTTCGTCTTTCTTTCCAATGGATGGATGTGACGGTCGAAACCGGACCGGGAACGATAGGAACATCCGCTGCAATTACTACTTCCACGGCGATCCGCTCGATTATGTCCTGATCCGGTTCACCTATTTCGACATCGAGGGAGTTGCCCCGTAAGTAAAATGCGCCGTTTGTTTTGAGTTTTTACCTTTTTCGGTACTTTAAAGGTTTGCTAATTCGTTGACGGCCACGGGCTGAATGTCACTTTAATTATGGAAAAAAGAATCGTCGTAAATGGCCGTTTCAGTTGAATTTAACAGGATAATACGGTTGATCCGTATGGTCTTTTTTGAGTTTTTCTTTAGTATGTCTTCTGTATTTTTAAAAGAACCAATAACTCTAGAAATTTGAAGGACTTTGATATATATCGCTCCAAACGATTGAAACGTATTGTCAAAACTGCAACAGTAATTATTAATTCATAGAATCCAATCGTAGATGAAATCCTCAACTCGTTTATGCTCGTTTTTTTTTCGCATTCGTGAATGAGCACACTCACGTGCACGAAATTGGATCAGAAACCCTACGTGGACGCATTTTACATCAACCGTCCCAGATGGCTATGAATGGCAATGACGATAACGTGGCTACCAATTTCGGTGTAATTGAGATAATGGCCTACTGAGAGCTGGTATTATGCGAGGGGTGGAAAAGTGCGGAATGTACTCGAAAGTGCGGTAGCAACAAGCTCGTGTATTTAAGTAGGGAAACTAAGTGGGATATTGTGGAGAGCTCTGTTGAGCTTTGCGTTGAGTGCCAAAGTGGGTGGAAAATTTGATTATCGTTGAGCCGAAATTTGTGTTAAGGATGCGATTAGTGGAGTTCTTTGAGTATTTTATATTTTACGAGTGTGATTTTCAACAGGGGCCTCCTGACTATGCTGAAGAAAGCTATCAAACCAACAAGTATCATAAGACATTATCTAACTTTATCGGAATTCTGACTAAATATTGCTTGAATACGTTCCGTAAGTGGCTTTTCCCGAACTTCGCAAAATGTTAAAGAAGGGTTTAACCTAAACTTAATGAATTTTTTTGACCTAAACTTGATGATTTTTTTTTTAAATTTATAAATAAGGAATGTATTGAAACTAAGCTATTAACGTACATTTGCGCTGTATGGGTGTATTCGTGTGGGTTTTAATATGTTCATCAAAACATGCTGTGCGTATGACTTTTTGTTCGTATACTGGTTTGCTTGGATTAAATTCTTCGTTTTCAAAATGTCGCGCATTGAAAAAGACCTGAAAATTAAGGTTTTGAACACATTGCTACGTGAAAAGGGTGTAACTATGCGCCAATAGGCGAAGCGCTTTGGAATTCCCAGATCTTCCAACCCTAAACTGGATCAGAAAGTGGTAGCTCTAATTCGGAAGAACAAATCAATGTCGAATCGTGATTTGGCCAATAGAGCGGGAATCAGCGTCGGAATGATTCAATGTATTAAGAAACGGAACAACCTGAACACCTACGAGAAGCAGAAATATACCAAACAAAGTGCAGAACAGAAGCAATGTGCAGCAACAAGGGCCCGGAAATTGTATTTGCGAGTTTTGCAGCGACCGGATGCATGTATTTTGATGGACGACGAGACCTAAGGACTGAAAAACCCTTCCAGGTTCACAATATGGCACTGCCGTCGTTGGCGTTGCAGACAGGTAAGTTCGTAGAAGTTTGGTCGAATTAGTGCTGATAGTGCAAGCAATATGTTCCTGCGGCACGAAGTCTACCATTTTTTACACTACCGGAACAATCAATGCGGAAATCTATTGATCCGAGTGTCTGCAGCAGAGAGGTTGCTGGCTTTATATCAGAAGCATAGTTTTGGCCAAATTTGCGTCACGTAAAAGGGTATAAACTTTGTTGAGAAAGACATCAATCCGTCAAATTGCCCTCAGCTTCGGCCCATTAAATGCTATTGTGCGATTGCGAAGATGGTCTCCAAAAAGACTGGTATAGTAGCTGAGAACATGCAGGAGTTCAAACAAAAATTGGGCTAAGGCGTCCAAAAAAACGCGATGAAACATTTGTCCGGAAATTTGTTGAAACGTGTTCAATCAAAAATTCGCAAATTTGTGAAAGAATAATATTAATCTCATCCGGTCTACACAATGTTCTAGTTAAATCCCGTGCAATAAAGAATCTTCCATCTGTTTGAATAAAACATAATTTCTCATGTGATTTTATAGATAATATGTTGATAATTTATTTTCGATACAGCCCTTACTATTTTCGATATAGTCCTTGTATGTATGTACGTATGAGTACAATCCAATGCCCACCGTCCGGTAGTGTTTTTATGGAAGAAAAAAGATTGCAGTTAAACGAACTGTAGTCGACATGACAAACATTTTTAGCCCAGGAGTCTCTTGAGTTCCAGTGACCCCTTCCAGAATGTCTTCTTACTCACGCCCATTCCGAGGTCACTTTCACTTGCAAAAAGCCCCAGCAGTATCAATCAAATTTAGTTATAATTAGATAGATTTCACCGAAAATTCTTACTGATTTCATTTCAACGGCGACCATGTGATACAAAAACAAACACCCCAGTTTCAAAGCACGGCTTGCTGCGATCTTTACGGCACGGCTTGCTGCGGTTAGAAGATGTCTTCATCTTGATTTTACTATTTGCTCTTTACTTTACAACCAAGCCGAGTTAGCGAATTCGAATAGGGCACTTCATTTTAGAGATAGTGGCG
Source organism: Aedes japonicus (assembly GCA_034211315.2). Taxonomy (NCBI): domain Eukaryota; kingdom Metazoa; phylum Arthropoda; class Insecta; order Diptera; family Culicidae; genus Aedes; species Aedes japonicus. The sequence goes on from JASCZW010000126.1 coordinate 127,084, forward strand.
CTCCAAGTGGTCGGATATGCAAGTTTTTCACAGCGTTTTGTTGCTTGTAAACAGTTCTGTTCGGTCTACTGTTCTACTGTGGGGTATCCATCTCCGAGATGGTTATACATGTTACCGTGCAAGTGAACCGGTTGGGTAATCGAAGCTCCAAACAACTAACAGTGGCCAGAAGTCGGGCCCGTACTTCGTGCGACCAAGTTCTGACGAAACTCGATAGATGTCTCTTGATCGATGATGAAGCATATGCTAAAGCAAATTTCAAACAAATTCCTGGACTAAAGTTCTACAGCTCTACTGAAAAAGAAAGCCAATTTTTTTGTGACGGATAAAATAATAAACTCTGAGAAGTGTAAAAAAGAGAGTGCCTTAACAATTGGATTTTACCCGTCCAATAATCCCATGATGGTCCTGTTACCTTGTGATCAGATCTAGCCAGCTGCCATTACAGCTAAGAAGTGCTACAGTGGTAAAACGATAATGAGGTCCAGTTGATCCCAAAAGAGCTGAATCCACCAAATTGTCCTTAGTTTCGTCTAATAGAGAAGTATTGGGCAATAATTAAGTGGAAACTGAAGATGAAGGGAGCAGTCACCAGTGACATTTGCCAGACGAAGTATTGGTAGAATCCGCTAGACAAAACCATGACTGAAGAAGTTGAGAGCAGGCTGATGAACGGCATCTACAGGAAAGTTCGAAAATGTCTTCGAAATAACGATGAATGATTTGTTTCAGTTTTTCGATTGAAACAAATCTTTCCCGCGGGCCAAAATAAGAGTGTGAAAACTGTATAACCGGATTGCGGAAAACAAAAACGGACGCATCCTGATCGACGACGAAACCTAGGAAGATTCTCGGGACTCTGCCCGAACCGCAGTATTATACAAAATCGTTGGACCTGGACCTTACACGAGGTTGCGATGGAAAAGTCTAGATAGAAAGTACCGGCCTGACAAGCTCAAGGCTAGTCGGTTTCCACACTGAGACTCCGAACAACAATAAAAGCGATAAGCTGTTGAAATAAACATTAGAACTCTGATTTTTTTTTTCTGAAGTGCTTCTAAACGCATCCTTTCAGTACATTTGCACTTGGAATTTGGAAACTTCTCCTAGATTCCTAGAAGTACACTAAGGTTTTTTTCACACGGTTTTTTTTGCACGGCTCTTTTTGCACGGATTTCGGAATTAACGCGGTTTTTTGCACTGTTTTTTCAAACCTAGATCCTAGATTCCTAAAAGTACACAAAGGTTTTTTTTACACGGTTTCTTTTGCACGGATTTCAGAATTAACGCGGTTTTTTTGCACGGTTTTTTCATACCCGTGTAAAAAAAAAACGTGTTAATTCCAGAATCCGTGTAAAAAAAACGTGTTAATTCCGGAATACGTGTAAAAAAAACCGTGCTAATCCGTGTAAAAAAAAACCGCGATAACATGCTAAATTTTTTGCAATGTAAAACACTTATAAGATTTTGTGAACAGTGGAATGGATAGCCAAGAGGTAAGCGAGGGCCCCAGGGCCAGAACACAAAATAGGACCGGAGTGAACGTGTGTGGGGATAAGTGAGGCTAATACAGGTACATTCAAGATTGTATATCTCGAGACCTTTAATATCTGCAAAGGTGCAGTCGTCAGCAAAGTTGTTCAAAAGGTCAAGAGCATTCAACAGATGGACCGTTCTGTTCGGAGTTCCCCCGCTAGGTGGCGCTAGTGAGCATGCATAATTGAGCATTTTCAACTAGCTCTATCTCGTGATTCAGATAAGAAAGAAAGTTTTAGTTCTCGGAAAAGTTGTTCAGAAAATCAAGGGCATTCGAAGGTGATGTGAGCTAGTGAGCATGCATAATTGAGCACTTTCAACTTGTTCTATCTCGTGATTATGATAAGATGAAAGAAGGTCAAATATATTCAAAAAGTGATCCATTTTGTTTGGAAATGGGTCATTTTTAACTTGTTTTATCTCATGATTCTGATAAGATACAAAGTTCTAGTCTTCGGCAAAGTTGTTCGGAAGGTCAAGGGCATTCGAATGATGGACCAAAAAAAGTTAGAAATTCAAGATCATGCTTCCTAGAAGTTCAGGAGATAACTTTCCTGAAAATCAGAAGAGGACTTCTCAGACCTTCAGGAAGAAGTCTAAAGAAGAAGACTTCTAAGAAGTTTGAAACAGAAGTTCCGGAGTTCATCCCAGAAATTCACGATGCAAAAGTTTAGCAAAAACTTCCCCGGAGTTCAGAAAGAAACTAAGCAGGGAGGGCAACCTATAATTTTTCAAAAATTCATAAACAAACTTGCACATAGCTCAAGACAATACGTCCTAGAAGTTCGTTTAGGGAAAAAAAAATCCCAAAAATACCGGGAAAAAAAATTCCAAAAGAACCCTGGAGAGTTTGAATTGACATTCTAGAGAGTTTTCCCGAAGTTCGGAATAGTATATTCAAGAATTTCAGAATGAGCATTTCTCGAGGGTTAAGGAAGAAACCTTTCAAAAGAACAGAAATAAATTTCAGAAGCAAATGGGGTACTTCCAAGTAGTGTGAGCAAAAAATTAGTTCAGATTTAGAATGAGGTTTTCTCGAAGAATTTTAGAATGAGGTTTTCTCGAAGTTCATGAATTCCCAGAAGTTTAGGTAGATACGACTGAGAAAAACCAGGAAAAAACTTTCCAGAAACATAGGGGGTACTTCCTAATAGTTCAAGCTACAATTTCTCAAAAAATCAGGAACAAGCTTCCACGAAGCTCAGGAGAAAACTTCCCTAAAGGTCAGAAGAGGACTTCTCAAGAAATTCTGGAGAAAACTTTCCCTAAGTTTTCAGAAATTTTCTCCGCAGTTCAGGATTAGACTTTTCCGAAGTTTAGAAAGTTACGAAGCTCAAGAAAAAAAGTACCAAATGTTTCTGGAAGGTTAGCTTGGGTGGATGTGAATTTCCTTTCTTATTATTTGCTCATCCCAAGTAACAATTTCAGTTTTATTCCAGCCGTATAGCACTTATTCCGGCTATATTGATAAAACTACATTCAAAACTGTTTTGTCTACCAACACCTCCTCTATTCTCCTTTAAAGCCAACATTTGGACAAAGTGGCCCACTCTATAGACGGTTGTGAAACAAGTTAATACAATCTTTATAAGACCATACAAATTTTGAAAATGTTGTAGTGAAAGATGTTACGACCACTTGAGAACCTTCATAAAACCTATTGGCTGCCATGAAAACCAGCATACGGTCAAACGGCCACAGCTGTCAAACTTCACTGTGATATCGTGGTTGGTTTTTGTAATTCTGCTTTGTTCGATTCTCTTCTCTTCTGATTCATTTAGAAGTAAATAATATCTATGAAAAGAGTTCTCATGTTGCGGGACACTTAATTTTATGGCAAAATATCCGAAACAAATTAAGTTTTTTAAAGCGTATCATGCTCCAAATCATAGGATCATTAAATTTTATGGCGAATATTTAAGAGCCGAAAAATGCGCCTCTGAAATTATGCGAATTTACAACAATAAAAACAAAATTAATATAAATATATTCGATAAATTAATTACGAATTTCCTGAAAACTGATGGAATTCAATCAGGTTATCTAAAAGAATGCCGAAATTGGTCCCCAATCTACAATTCACTTGCATCACATTTAAAATTTGGTGCATACATTTGTCCACATTTCAATTATTTCTTACATTACAACATGACGATTGAAAAAAAACCACAGTTTTGGCAAAAAGCCAATTTATGTTCGTAATGACTACTATAAAACTATTTTGTCATGATGATGTTGTTTGAGAAGGAAATAATTTTTCATCACCATGAGGCTCTAGGAGTAGACAGCACTTTTTTGCTAGAACAAAGTTGTTAAGAGAAAGTATTGATAGTTCCTTTAGCGCACGGCAGGCTGTGAAAATTGAATAGAAGTAATTTTTGAAATTGAGCGGAGGGCATTGTGAGGTAGTATTTCGAAACAAGCACACAATCTTTTGCCAAGCATCCCCATGCGGAGTAGGTCAGGGCAGGATCGAATGGTCCATGTTTGATTGATCTTCTTTAGACCTGTCGTATGGCCCATCCGCATCTTCACTTATTTTGTGCGATAATTCATTAGCCAGCAATACTAGCGTTATATTTGCAACAGTTCTTATCAGATTATTGAAATCAAATATCTAATAACTGGTATCTAACTGGTAACATGTCATACTATTGTTGGTAGCGGCTGGCTTATACCACTCAACCGCCTTACCGAAAGATGGCACTTGTGGTAGCGCCAACCAGCTGGTTCCAAATACAAAACTGGTTTGGCACCCTTTACGGTAGTTGTCACCGCCAGCTGCCAATTTAATACTAACTCATTGCCGTTTTTGAACAACTCCAAGGCTTCCGGGCGAATGAAGCATTTTGCGAAGGTGTATCCTTTTTAAATCGCTTACGGCTGCATGAGATCTCTCTTACTTACATTTGAAGTCTGTGGTAGGAAATAACTTGGCATTTAGAAAATTCACTCTCCAAAAGCAGATGGCTAGACATCATGCGGGTAGGGAACGGCTTCAGCACCCCGGGACCCTATTCCATACACGGGGTAAACGTTAACCTACAACTCATTTTTTACCATATTTGCGTTATTTACAATAGTTTAGTGTTGAAAATCAATAGTTTTCAAAATTGAAATCGACGCGTAGAAATATTAGCACTTTGAAAATGTTTGAAGAAATGACTGAGATATTAACGCTCAAAACCTGACCGCTTTTCCTGGCAGTTCGCAATAGGTTTTTATTTTAATTGTACAAATTGATAACAAAGAAGTAGTCCTACGTCAAAAAGCTTCATCGGAGTTCAAGCTGGAACTTATCAGAAGCTCAAAAATATGCTCAGGAAAAAACTTCTTCGAATTTCAGGAAGAAACTTACCAGAGAGGGCACCATCTATAAGTTCAAGAAGAAATTTAAAAAAAAAAACAGAAATTCAGGAGAAAACTTACCAGAAGTTCCACAAGCAATTTAACAGCAGTTTAGTTGGAACTACCCTGTTAGAGAGCTTCCCTGAAGTTCAGTTTCGAGTAATCCAGAACTTTAGAATGAGATTTTCTCAAAGAAGAGAGAAAAACAGGAACAAAACTTTCCAGAAATATAAGGGGTACTTTTTAGTAGTTCAAGTAGGAATTTATCAGAAATTCAGGAACAAACTTCCCCGAGGTTCAGGAGAAAAGTTCTTAAGTTCAGAAGAGGACTTCTCAAAAGTTCAAAAAGAAACTTCCAAAAAATTGAGAAGGTTTCCCTACAAACTATGGAAAAAAAAACTTAAGCTAAATTTTGGAGAAATTTTCTTCGCAGTTTAGGATTAGTCTTATCAGAAGTTCAGAAAGGCAAGAAAAAAAATTACCAAATGATTCTGGAAGGTTAAGTTGTGTTGTTAGATGTGAATTGCCGAGAACATCATGAGTGACTGCCAAGAAGTTCATGAGGAAACTTGCCAAAAGTTCAGGAAGAAACTTCTCAGAATTTTAGCATTTTTTTTTCATTGAAATTCAAGAGATAACCAATGACGAACCGAAGATGCCGTCTATACAAAAATCATGTATATGATCATAATGATATTTATTGCTCATGACACCATATTAAATATGGTTAACACCATCTTCCGGGCATATATGGTAAACACTATCTTCTCTGCTCGGGACATAAACCACTGCGACCAGTAATTTGATCTATTGTAGTATATCCCGTATCTCTGTTTAGTATATGTCGAGTTACTTCATCACTATTGAGAAATGATGATGTATTCGGTGTTGTTACGGTTGTCATTGTTTGTTTTGTTGGACATGAATCTAGTTTTATTGAACGTTTCCGCTATTCAAACCCTTTGAGGAGTGACAGCACTCTTCAAAGTTGCGTCCTTTTTATCAGTCAAAACCGGATGCATTTAAAAACAAACAAACAATAACTCCGATACTGACCATGCATCGCATCAGAACCCTAGTCATAGCCAATGCAAACTGTAGAACATCAAATAGAAAATGAGTATTCACATAAATGAAGACTAATCATGTTTTCCTTATTCCAAGCTCGTCCTTGGTGGCTCAATCCGAGTATTGTCACTTTTCACAAGACATAAAATGTAATAAGGACTAAGGTATGTCCTTTGACCTTTGACTACAAAAAAATATATGTTCCCTAGTTTGAATTAATTCAGACCAGGTTTCGGAGGTAGATCTAATACTCCTTAACGCACCACGAAAAGGTGATCTACTACATCTGCTATGGGCTAGTACACAACTACAATACCTTGCTTCATCTCATCTCGCCTGAGATGATAGTAAGAAATTTTATCCTCGATTCTGAAAATTTCCTAGTTAGTGTACTAGACGCAAGGAAAGTTGAAATGCTTTACCAGAAGGTCAAAGTATTTCGAATTAAAATCATTGAATGAGATAGATCACTGCTTATCTGTATAGCAACTGGAATGTTAAATGTTTAAAGAAATAATGTTGTTAATAGCTTCAGTACAGTCACGCATAAATTAGTTGGTGATATCAAGATAATAACTCTCTCTAAATCATCTCTAAATAGAATCGATACTTGTCCACATATTAAAAATAAGCTCATCGAAAAATACTTCAAATCGCAACTTTAGAACAGTATTTTTCAAATAACAAAATATAAGTGTAATTCATAAAACAAAGTGAAGCTCGACTGTCAGTAATAGCAGCTAAATCGATGAAGATCCTGAATTGTTGTATGGTGTAATATTTCAATGACATTTTGAAAAAATTCAACACTAAAGTCAACTGTTGAGTTCGGTTTCCGATTCGATTAGATTCCGTCGGATTCTGTAATGCGCACTTTTGCTCGAATCGACTTCTATAATTGATCCCTATCTTGCTATCCCGATCAGTGGAGACTCGGACTACGGTCATCTTTGAAGGTTATAGCGAACAGACATTCAAGCTGGAGTGCCCTCCGTGTGTAAATTTCTGTAACTGCTATTTTAAAATTACAGCTCTTTTCCGTTAGTTTTGGTGAATCGTATGTTGAGGGCGCCACTTGCGGGCCTATAGATTTGATAGTCTGTCTGTGTCAAAGCTGTGAACAAAGCTAGATCCAAAAGCAATTGCCTACTTCATCAACAGCCTAAATAACTACACTGAAAATATATTTCACTTAGCTCCTACAGGAAACACATGATGATATTTTCCTACACTAAAATAAGTGAGTTTTACATGAATATCACATAGAAAAATAAATTATACTTGACAAATCATTCGAATTTCACTGGGCACATGAGATTCACTTGATTTTGCAAAGCATATTCCACACCCTGAATCACATGGAAGTTATGTGGATTTCCAGTGGATATTTTCCACTGATTATCTGATTTTTTTTTGGGTGTAGAAAATGACACAGTTACACTCAGAAATGCATTTTCTAACGAATATGATTCCCTTTTAAAATCAAACGTAGTTTTGACGAGAAAGTAAATTTAGGTAATCAACCACTTTATCACCGGCGCCATTTATAATGGTTCTTGGAAAAAGCGTTGGCGAAATTTGGTTCACAAATGCGTCTCCTAATATCAAACATGACAAATAACAACTGTTCCCCCGGTTTTTCCTCAACAAAAGTCAATCTCACCACCATAAAGTTAATGACGTTCACTTGTTTTCAGCCTCGTCTGTCTGCAACTCGTAAAAATCTTATTCACACCCATATAGAACTGCTCAGAATAGACTAAACAAACATAATTTCCTTATATTTCTCACGCAATTTATCCCATTTTATCACAGCTGCGACGAAGACTCCGCCAGCGATTATGTGGAGTTTTCTAATTTTATCACCCGCGATCGCAAGTTCCTGATGTACTGCGGGCTACGAAGGGACTTGATCGTCCGATCAGATGGCAAGTTTTTCCGCGTCACCATGGTGTCGAACGACCGGCTGGATGGGACCGGATTCAGGGCATTGTACGCGTTCGAGAGCACACTCAACATGATCGGTCCGGGCGGCAGCGGACCGGTGGGGAGCGGAGGCGGAGTGGTCGGAGCGGCTGGGGTTCCCTTCATACCCGGTCACCATTACCAGCCGACGACGACGGTGACGTCATCGCTGACGGATCGCAATGCGGCGTCGGTTGCGAAGGTCACCAGCGGGAAGCGCGGTGGAATGATCTCGGCAACGGGTGTTCGGTTAGGTGAGTAGATTTTTTCATTTTATTTAGGCCAGTACGTTTCATTAATTAAAGCGATCTATGAGTGTGTTTTCCGATCCAAAAATAAGCGGAAAAGTTCGCAAATCGCAAAGGTGATAAATAAAGTGCGTCGCAGCAAGTCATGGTTGCCCTCATGGTGCCGTCCCATGTGCGATTTCCCAAAATGAAGAATGAATCGGTTGGGATGGCACTTGTTTGCAACCCATAAAACTCACTCGAAGGTACACACATGAGAATGCTTTCCGAAATTGAAACAAATTCACCCCGCGAATGCGATTACAAGCGTCGCATAAATTTAAATGGATGACATAAACCTGCCCGGGGACATGGTGCGAAGATGAAGGAAGAGAGCAAGCGAAAGCTAACCTCAGGAGGCGCTGCGAACGGAGATTCGATTTCGAACTTCACTCGAATTCACGTCGCGCCGCGACCGCCTGGTGGGATGGGTGTTTTTTCGTGGTCGGATGGTTGCCTAACCGAAGGCGCAGAGGAATGTTGGTTTCCTGTTTTGGGTGAGAAACATTTTGAAGTGTCGTCGCGTGGATCGCTCGAATGGTATGGAGATTACCGTGAAACGGGGTAACATTGCTAACTTCATGTCAACATTTCTTAGAGACTGCGTCTATAAAAACTAGGTTTGCATGAATAATCTTTTTAACACGAAAATACCTGTGTTCTATTTGCGTGATTTATTGCCATGTTTAGTGTTTTGTTTGTTCATATGTATAACAATTTTTAAATACGAAATTTTAGCACATCAATATAAGGTGACATTGTTCAGTACATGAAATGTCTTTCAAGTGAACTGCAAAAAAATCCGATAAAAGATGGGTTTGAATCTGAATTTTATGCTTAGATTCTCATATTAAGTGCTATTTATATTTATTATTTAAAAAAAAGGAAAGCATGTTAACGCTAAAATGGGGACGGGAAAAATTACTGATAATTGAACTGAAAACCAATAATTTTTATAAAATTTGAACATGTTATCATTCAAATGATTCAGTTTATTGGAACTCAGCCAGACTAAAAATCTGCTCTGAAGTTTATGACACCAGTATGTTCAACAGTATACCCATTTGTTTTAAATGATACTTACTGCTTGATAAGAAAATCTTTAATTACACTAAAATCTACTTTTTTGCTATTAGAAACACATTAAATCATTTAATGGCACCTTATGATCATATCCCGAGTAGATTGTGAGATCAAATAGAAAACTAAATATGATGTTGTGATGTTGCCAATAATTATTACTCAGGTTGCTGTCGTTTGGTTAACGGTTTAAAGATAAAAAAAATATAGCAAAAATTCATTCCTGTAACATAAAATTTAAAACTGATCCTGCCAGCAGTGAGAGCAAATTGAAAAGTGAATTTGCTGTACATTTTTTCCTGTTGATAGCAAAATGGGTATTCCACTTGATGATCTGTCAAGACAATGAAAACAAAACAACTTTTCTCAAAGAAAAGTGAAAGCCAGATTACAGCACGATGAAAACTAAATTTGATATCAAATTTTACAATTGTGATGTGATGTGAAATTAAATTTAGATATTAATTTGATGTTAATATCAAAATAAGTTATCAAATTTATATCTTTATGATGTTAGGGTTTACTCGAGATATTATTATTATTTTTGCTGGCCTCTTTCATAGAAAGATTTCTACGCATCACCTTTAAACACAATCCAAAACGACCAATGTTACCCCGTTTTACGATACATGGTTGCCGCTACGAAATCGAGATACTATTAGCAATCGTAGTGAAAGCATGGCGAATATGATGGTGATTACTGTGGTGGATATGGGTGTTAATAAATAGTAATTCTACACTCGATTATGTATCCGGTCTGCAAACTTTGATTTTGAAGCTGACAATTGAGCATGCGATGGAAAAATATGTATTTTTCTATTTATTCATATTCATTATGCTCATTGTTTATCCATCGCATCGATTGAAACTGCCTTCCTGAAATTAGCTTGTCTTCAGAGGAACAACGCACATTTTTTATTTTTATTAGAGAGGCTTTAAATTTTTTAAAGTTCATTCACTTCTAAAGGGCGATACGGTCAAAATTTGGTCAATATCAACTTGACGTATTTCTTTCAATTTTGCATTTAAAAAACCTGAACACCCCTCATTTTGAAGGTGTGTGTGTGTGTAGAATGTTGCTCCTATTTTGATTTTGGAATTCACTCTTCAGTTGTCAAAATGCCGTCCAAGCAAGAAGAGCAGCGTATCAAAATTTTGCTCGCGCATCGCGAAAATCCGAGCTACTCGCACGCAAAGTTGGCAAAATCGCTAAAAGTTGCCAAATCAACCGTTACAAATGTAATTAAAGTGTTTGGGGAACGTTTGTCGACAGCCAGGAAGTCTGGATCGGGGGGAAATCGAAAACCGGAAGCCGCTGAGACGACAAAGAGAGTTGCCGGTAGTTTCAAGCGAAACCCTAACCTATCTCTCCGAGATGCCGCAAATAAGCTGGGTGTATCGTCTACAACCGTGCATCGAGCCAAAAAACGAGCCGGACTATCGACTTACAAGAAGGTAGTGACTCCAAATCGCGATGATAAACAAAATACGACGGCCAAAGCGCGATCCCGGAGGCTGTACACGACGATGCTGACGAAGTTTGACTGCGTGGTAATGGACGACGAAACCTACGTCAAAGCCGACTACAAGCAGCTTCCGGGACAGGAGTTTTATACGGCAAAAGGAAGGGAAAGGTAGCAGATATTTTCAAGCACACGAAACTGTCAAAGTTCGCAAAGAAATATCTGGTTTGGCAAGCCATCTGTACCTGTGGCTTGAAAAGCAGCATTTTCATAGCTTCCGGGACTGTCAACCAAGAAATTTACGTGAAAGAGTGTTTGAATAAACGTCTGCTGCCTTTCCTGAAGAAACACGGTTGTTGCGTACTGTTTTGGCCGGATTTGGCATCTTGCCATTACGGCAAAAAGGCCATGGAGTGGTACGCCGCCAACAACGTGCAGGTGGTTCCCAAGGACAAGAACCCTCCCAACACGCCAGAGCTCCGCCCAATTGAGAAATACTGGGCTATTGTCAAGCGGAACCTAAAGAAGACCAAAAAAACTGCTAAGGACGAGCAGCAGTTCAAGGCAAACTGGCTTTCTGCGGCGAAGAAGGTGGACAAGGTGGCTGTACAAAATCTGATGGCAGGGGTCAAGCGTAAGGCCCGGCAATTCGGATTTGGAAAAGCGGAAGCCTAACTGAATATTTTTCCTGAATTTTATACTAATTGAACTTGAAAAAGAAATTTAATTTGATTTTTTAAATAAACGATTTCACCGATTTACACGCGTTTTCCCTTGACCAAATTTTGACCGTATCACCCTTTAAATTCAACCCACATGTAATGGCTTTCATCGTACCACTCCAGTTGAGACGTCGAGCAGCATGTCGAACTCCATGGTACGAAGCACAAATATGAACCCCATGATGTAGCATGGGATGATAATGAGAATCTGAGTACTTTTTCAAAGGGACGTATCTGATTCGTAAACAAAGAGGGGAAGTAAGATTCAAAAAACGTTAAAATCTTTAACCCCTTAGCACTTTCACGCAAACCCAGATCACCAACACTAGGAATAACAAAAATTGTACATCGGGACTGGAGGTCGAGATGTGCCGGGAAGATTCAAGTTCGTGTTTGCCGACAAGTTCGCGAAGAAGGCCATGATTTGGCAAGCAATTTGCAACGGTTCCTCTGCGCCCCTCGTTACATCTCACGCTCGAGGTTGAGCATCCGACGTATGCTCCCAACGTTTCGGACCCCGTCAGCTACGACTTCAAGAGAGCTGATTATTACAGCATTCTCGGCAATTTGTTGAGCATGGACTGGAATGTTACTCTTGACACCCACCATATCAACGTTGCAGTTCAGACCTTCATCAAGATCGTGAGTTATGCTATTGATCGCTATGTTCCTAAGCGGGATGCTCCAAAGACCAGAAATCCACCGTGGCAGTCCGCTGCTCTACGAAAGCCCAAATATTCAAAAAGAGCAGCATTCACATGGTATTCTAAGCACGGGGGAGTTTCACTGCGATTCCGATACATGCGAATCAACAGCGAATACAAATGGATGTCTCGCCACCGTCGGTCGTGCCAATTTTTTGAGAAATGTGCAGGATAGGCTGGAATTAGATCGTAAGTCTTTCTGAAAACATGTCAACGATCAATGGAAAGAATCTGGACTACGGTCAACGTTGACATACGGAGAGCGCACAGCATCGAATTGCAAGGACATTTGGGAACTTTTCAAAGGAAAATTCAAGGGCGCGTTCTGCTCCAAGATATTGACACAGGGTCAAATTTCACTAGTCACGAGTAATGTGGCGCTATCTAGTAATCTGTCAAACACCATCAATATTGATGATTCAATGATCCGCTCAGCTATTTCTAAAAAGAAATCATCAACATCGGTTGGTCCGGATGGTATCCTTGCAGTTATTTTCAAAAAGTGCTGTGCTGGCATACTAGCACTTGCGTCACTTGTTCCATCTCTCTCCAGCAACTGGAACATTTTCCGTCGCTCTTGAAATCGCTCTACAACGCTGACAACTACAATCTGCTTTAAATGCTGTAGCGAAGCCTTTTTGAGTTGGATGTTCTAGACCCAGTCTTCAATCATTCAAACAACATATAGCCGATACACGGCACAGGTTCATGCCTAAGCGATCAACGACAACGAACCTTTTGACGTTCACAACGTATACGACATATAGATGTTATGCGTAAGGGCTTCCAAACAGATACAGTTGAGTTATCTTCAGCTTTCGATTTGCTTTCGCAACGAAACTTGAGAGACTTTTGCTGCGAAACTTGAGAAACTGGGCTTTGGAGGCAGCGTTTTACGTTGTTTCTATTCATACCATACATCTAAGGGTCAGAATCAAGGACTGCACATCTGGTGAATTCCTTGCCACATCCGGAATTCCACAAGGAAGTCATCTTGGGCCCCCTGTCTTCTTGTTCTTGCTCTCCGTCGTTTACCATGGAATAATCCACGTGAGCTGCCTAGGCAAAACTTGACTGTCCGATGCTGCTTTATCAAATCAACATTCATGTTCGTTCTCGTGCACTTCGCAACAGCATCTTTCTTCGAACACAATTTCGTCGAACGGAGCTCTTGTTTGTATACAACGTGCATTCAACGTGTTTGACTTTCACTTACCTCGCCAAAGAATTAGAACTACGTTTTTGAGTATTCTTAGGAACTATCATTAGGACTACATTGTCTGTAGATAATAACAAATTAAGATAAAGATAAAAGTTGTGACCTGAAAACGAACCCATTCGTTACATCCTCGACGATGACACGTCCCAAGTTTACATCGAAGAATGCCTGAAAAAGCGTTCATCCGCAAGCATGGGGGCAAAGTCATCGTTTGGTCCGATTTGGTCAGCTGCTACTACTTCAAGGTGGTTCTGGAGTGGTCTGCTGCCATAAAGATCAATTTTGTTCCAAAATTGCCCGGAATTTTGACCAATCGAAAAATATTGGGCAATTTAAAAGCAGCGACTTCAAAGACGAGGAGGGGCAGTCAAGGACATCTTGTAAATGCAGGCAGGTAGAAGAAATGCGCTGATCCCGTATCCATTTCCATTGTGGGGGCGCAGATGGGCTCCATCAAGAGGAAGGTTCAAGATTTCGTTCGAACTGGAGAAGTGTAACCATCTCATGCTGTAACTTTAAAGTGTTAATGGAAGAACTGTAAAGCAACCATAAATGGACTTTTTATTTTTTATTGAATCCCGAATTACAGGTATGTTGTGCGTACTAACTTACTTTTAGTTGGCCTCTGGGAATCAGTCAAACAGGACGTGAAAATCAATTGAATCAAATACACATTTTTCCGAGTTTTGTCTGACATAAATTCAAATATAATTACGTCTCGTATAAAAATATCAATGTCTAAGTGTATAGGCTACATTCTAAGCTATTCAATAAACGTGATTCTGGCGAATCCTGATGAGTGTGAGCTTTTAAGAGGAATACGATTCTCTATCTTGAAATCATCGGTACCATTGGCTTTCTTCTATGTTTCGAAAAGTTTCCGCTTAACTAGAGCCCAGTACTTCTCTATTGGGCGAAGATTTGGACAGTTTGGTGGTTGTTGGCTTTTTTTGGCACGTATTTGACCTCTTGTACCTAACGCCATACCAGGATGAATTTCGAAAAGTGATAAGAGTTAGAGAGTCGTGGCTTCAGCAACCGCTTTTGCAGACATTGTTCCTCGTACACATCCTTATTAATAATGCCGGTAAAGGCGAAACTTATAGATTTTCGACCACAACTACATATGGCCTGTCAAATCAAATAATTCTTTGGCAATTTGGACACCTTATTTGTCCGGCAATGCTCAGCAACGGCGTTTCTTTGCATTGCGGTGTAAAATGCCAGACCCAGAAGCTGTTTAATGTTTTCGAGTACGTATGTTTCGTCGTTCATTATAATACAAGAAAATGTTTGCAAAAAATTGCTGTGAAGTAAGGAGCTTTACACTTTGTAGCTTTGACTTTTTATAGTGCTTTACACTTTGAGCTTATACGTTTTGTAGTGAAGTTTTACTTGTCATCACGGTTGGGCACCTTTTTCACTTTTTGTACGTATGATTTGTTGCGATTTTTCTTCAAAGAAATGTTGCGATTTTGCTTAATAATACAAATACAAAACACAGTACTATTCGGTAGTTTGAGTTTCTTGGTAAGATCGCGTACCGTTAAATTCGGATGTTGCTGCCGTTCGTACAGAATGCGTTTGCGCACTTCCACCTCATTCGACTCCATTCTTACTGAATGGAACGAGAATGTAAACATGTTGTAGCACTAAATAAAGCAGAGAGTTTCAGCTGTCATATTAGTGAAATGTTTCAGCGTTGCGTAAAATAGTTCAAAATCTATACTGATAGAAAAGTGTCCAAAATTTAACATGGACAGGCTTTAAGCAATAAATAGAGTTGGAAATAAATGGATATTACTCATCTTTCTTCTTATTTTCTAGTGATTCTGACATTTCAATCGGTTTTTGACGTTATTCCGTCTATCTTACGATAGCTTACGATCGAGTCGAGATATTATTGATCGAATGCTTGTGTGAGTCATACAAGAATTCGATCAATAGTCGCTACGGCACCGCTCAAGAGTGGGATACTTGATGTTTGTGAATATGTTGGACATAATCAAGAAGGTTCTTTCGACGGTACCGGCCGAGCCCACGAAGATAACAAAACTAGTAGAACAGTGGCTTATCTGTTAACGTTTTGCATCCGCTACACCAGCCGAAATGTTATTCATGTTTGTTAAGTATGATGAATAGAGGTCGCAGTTTATGTGTAAAAGGAGAGCAAACTATCTTTTGTGGGAATCGCAGTCAAAATTGTGTCGAATTTGACAAGAGTTGAATTTCCCAAAATCAACTATATCTTGTTCGGAATGATAAGCTGACAAATCACCTCGGCTTGAATCAGATGGATGATGTAGATTTTTCGGTTAGTCGGATTATTCCCAACAATAATTATATTATTTTGAGTAATTCTACTTTTAACAACATTGAGTCAAACCGATTTCAAGTTTGAGAAAAATATTATGTTCGTGAAGCGATCATACGATTCTCGTATTCAAGTTAAGAATAGGATACCTAATCTGTAGAACACCTACGGGGTGATGCTACAATATATTACTTGCTAAGAGTTGCAATGTTGCTCTGTTTTCTCAATTCAGGTAGATTCATAAATGCACCATGTCTTGTTTTTCCCTGAGCGGAAACAATGTGATAACGCTCGAAATTCGTCACACTTACCTCTATTTAATTATTACCATCCACAAACCGTCAAAATCCCTAATCCTCAAACTTCTATTCCCACCGATGAGCAAACTTCGCTCGAAAACAGAACATTTTATACTTTCCAGCGTTACATTTCCCTCCACTACCCCCAGCCACTCACCCTCCGAGTCACGCCACCTGTGATTTGATACTTTTATTCATGCCACACACCGCAGAGCGCCACCAACTGCCGCATCGTGCCGCTATTCAAATAACAAATTCTCTTATTTATTCACAGAATTCCACTCCAACACCTTGCTCCTGACAGGTACGACCATGTGGCTGCTATTCGCGTCACAGCCGGCCATGAATCTGCTACTGCTTCTGCTTCCGGCTCCGTTGCTTCCACCGATCCTAGTAGACTGACGATGAGCATCACCTGATTCACCTTGTCGCCTGGCACCGAATGCCACTGTTTACTGCGATGACAGTAGCAGCCACGAGAATGCGGAAAGTACGGGATTAGTATAAATACCTGCGAACATTCAACAGCGTTCGTCGAAAGGAGATCCACCGGTGTCGTCTTTTTTTCACCCCCTGAGCCAATCCCTCAAGCTGATTAGGGAATCAGAAAGCAAATAAATAAGGTGTCGTGCTGATGAAAATGTATGCAATCCGCCTGGCAGGTCAAAGATTGTGCTGGTGCTGAAACGCGAAAAGTTGGTAAATCTGGGCGGTTTTTGTACATATGTTGTTTTTTTTAAATCATCCACTGATCAGAACACCGCTGCCATATGAGATAAACGTTCTTACACAAAGATCTCAACGACGCAACATCCAATTGTATGTACACACGACAAGAAAATTAAGAAAACCCAATTTTCTTCTCCCTTTGATCATGACCTACTTAATTGTGATAGCGAAGAGAAGGCACACTAATGTACACACAAACACACTGAAAAAAAACTGAAAACTAGCAATCTACGTGGAAAAATGAAACGCGAAATCAAATAATGAAACCACAAACCGTAAAGGGAAAATTGGCCTCACGTAGCCGAGAGGCAAACTGAATAAAACTATTTCGTACTTTACCGTGTTTTTTTTTCTATGCATAGGATAAATGCAATTCCCTTCAATTTATTTACCTTTCGAAATCCCTGCCAGTGCAATTCAAAACTCTTACGGGTTTCAAATGGAGAAAAAGAGAGGGAGGGAGAGAAAAATGCAAACAACCGCAAACCGCTACCGACCGCCTCCAACAGAAGTACGAAGGCCTTTCGACGAACCATGCATAGCTTGTGGGAAGCTTTATTCGCGAAAAGTGCGCCTCATGCTCGTATTTTGCGGAAACATTACCCCACATAAACATACTCTCATACTAAAGGAACTCGTAGAGGTTGCGGAAAACTTTTGGAAAACGCGCTCATTAAGATACCCATGTGTATGAACTCATTTAGACTGCCAAGTGGCGACGGAGTGAGCGGAAAGGAAAATCCTAGCCGGTCAATTAGGACGAAGTGTGTTCCGGTTAGTTTATGGTTTCTATATTCTGACTCGTTTGGTTGTGGTTCGCACTGCTCCAAAATGAGTCTAGTTCAAAGTTAACCTTGATTTCGCTCGTCAGTTTTGCGATCAAAATCATTGTCACAATGTAAGACCCTTCTGATTTATTGCTCTAGAAATGGCAGTAATGGAAAACAAACAACAACCAAAAAGCCTCCCCTTGAGGGATTCAAACAGCGATCCACTACAATGGAAACAAATTGATGCAAATAAAGCAATCCGACTCAAATGCTCGCATCTCAGTGGGCCGCATTTCCTCGCGAATTAATTCATTTACCAACAAACACGACGCGATAAAGGTTGCTAGGCAATCGCCACAACCAGCTTGTTTTACTATCATTATTTTCCTTTTTCTCTTCTGCCCAAGTGACTGACTGCGGTTTGCCTTTGCCATTGCCATAATAAAAGGCAGCTGCCTGCGTTCTCTTCTGCTAACGAAGTGTGAAATTGATGTTGATTTTAATTATGAATAATCAATTACGCACTGGAGGACGGGGCTAGGCTGGGCGGTGCTGCAGTAAGCGTCATTATTATGCAGCGTGAACGTTTAGTGCCACTTTTTTGCGATACAAGCTCAGCTCATTTGCAACTGATTATGAGGCTTGCCGTCAAAGCAACAGGAAGGACCGCAATTGAGTGATAATGGTTAGGGTAGGCGCACGAATTGTTGCGGTACGTTAGCCGCGTTTGGGTAGTAATAGTTGGCTTTTAGAATTGTGTATAGAGGGTGTATCTAGTGTACATCAAAAAAAAAAAGAAACTACCATTTCGAGAGTTAAATTAAGCGCAAACACAAACAATTTTCACCAGACTATAAATGCGTTTAATTTTACCATGCCTGCGATTGAAGTCAACCATGGTGGGGTTGATATCAACATGAGGTCTGCCAAACAACGAAAATTTCATTGTAGCTTTGAAAATAGCCATAGTCCGGTAAAATGGTAGTTTTTACTGAATTTTTTTTTTCAGTGCACTATTAGATCACAAAATCTTCTAACGTAACGCGATTTTTGACGTACTTACCCTATTCTCAATTGAGTTATTGAGTAAGCAGTGGTCATTTTTAATGAAGATGATTGAGAAGGGGAGAATTTGATGTCAATTAATTCATATGATTGTTTTTTTCTATCAAGATAAACATTTACTTTAAAGGCGGACGATTCTGTTAGATCTCATATCTTTTGATATGAGTCGTAAACACGTATTTAAGGCTATCCCAACCCAACAAAGAATTAAAACCTTTCATTAAAATAGTCAAACAATAGTGTTCTATGCATACGAAATAATATTTTAAACAAGCATCAAATCCGATTTGAAATCAACTGTTGGCAACCATTTCGGTGTTTCTAATTTTTTTTTCGGGTAGTCTTCAAAAGGGCTTTTGTCCGCAGAACATTTAATTGTAGATGGTCAATGGCATCAAAATTGCATAGTCTCCGTTAACTTTTCACTGAAACTGTTCCAATATCTGCGAATTTCATACAAAGCGAATCAACCGCATTTCGTAAGAGGGATTTAAACGGCCATCTCACAAAAGAGACTATGTGTGTAAACTACGAAGAAGTATCTATGGACTTAAACAGTCTGTTGGAATCGTGCTCTTCATGCTATGCTTAAATCGAATTCGATTTTGAACCTAGGTTGGAACCAGTTCCAACCTACGATACCCGAACTTATTGTGATGTGATGTGATGTGTGATGTGTAATAAGAACCCACCATCAGTGCAAGGATTACCTATGGCTGCAGGACTATTCTCAGCAGGTTGTTCTGAGAGAATAGCCTACGTGATGGCTTCTTGTAGCAGGGTCAGCCGATCTCAGTGAGGACCTTCGGAAGACTACGGCCAGAAGGCCGCGTGTCTTCGCATGAGTAGGGACTGGCGACTCCACGAACCCTTGTCCAGTCAACAAATCCTTCAACTGCCTTAGGCTACCCCCCTAGGGAATCCCCGTTATATAGTTATTAAAGGAACAGTGGAAATTTTTAGCATAAATGATTTATAAAAAGTTATAATCTCACAAAAAAAAATTACAATTCAAATAACTTACCATAAAAGCATGTCAATCTCTATGTTGCATCATTAAATCAAGAAATACTACTTTCCAACGCATCTTCCACTGCATGTTGTTCGTATAGCACTCATTTGCTTTTATAGACTGATCCAATATGAATGGACCAAGAACTTAACTGCATATACTGTGCTGGTTTTTACAAGGTCTCACTCTTCTCATATAGAAGGACATCATGAAAGACCCAATTGTTATATATACAAATTTCAACTTGAATAATTTACATGAAATTTTATTGTTATTGTTATTGATCAATCCCCACCCTGGCAGGCAACTACCCGCCGATCTGCACTTAGGCTGAGTGAGGACCTACTTAGCCTAAGCGTTTGTGCATACTCATCCGTATAGCATACCGCCACTTTCACTAACAGGCCCCGTTGTCCCATTAGCTTCAACCCTACCTCTGGAACTCACATCTGCAACAAGAACGTTGAGCGTCCCAAAGAGCAATCTAAACCGTAAATTAAGATTGAAGGATTTTGTGGATTTAGCGTCCCTGGAAG
This sequence comes from Aedes japonicus, assembly GCA_034211315.2. NCBI lineage: Eukaryota > Metazoa > Arthropoda > Insecta > Diptera > Culicidae > Aedes > Aedes japonicus. The sequence continues at coordinate 147,201 of JASCZW010000126.1, forward strand.
CATATCGTGCCTTTTGGCAACTTTACGCTTCTATTACTAAGCTCATCATTTTCGCACCACCTGAGGGAGGGGGAAACTTGGTCCTATACCCAATGATTTCATTATCTCCAATCCGCTCAACCAATCGCAATGTTTTGTGATATAGTGGACGGATTATTATAATTTGAGATAAATCAATGCAGACGTCTTCCAAAATTGGCAGATCGACAGGCAATCGGTGAAGACCCACCTGGTACCTCACATCAAGATGCTTAGACCGGACCGGAATATTTGATGAGCTACCTCCCCCTATAATTTACATGAAATTTTACACTATAAAAATTAAATTACTTGACTATGTAAAAAGCAGCTACAGTAAGTCAATGCACTCCCAACCGTTCACTTACCGAAAACCCAACCTACCTCTTGTTGCATTATTAAATCCTCGTAAATTGAAAACGTGTCGGAAACCTTCTGGTATTAACATCTGTGTCTAACATACTCTTCTTGCACTGATTTAATTTACAAACTAGGCCTGCACACCGAATCAATTTTCACTTTGGCACTGGTATTGTGGTATTTTCCTCTAAAATCTAACTCTAGATATTGACACTTGGTTGCAGGAAACCGAATCAATAAGAAAAATAAACTCGCTTATGACCTCTAACTTTACACGGTTGCTTAACATACATACTATCTTCAGCCACAATACCCGCGATCAACGACACGTTGAACCTGAGCTCGTTTTGCGATACCCGAACTTATTGTCAGTGCAAACCTCAATCCGATACGAGTTACAAATAAAACCATACGCACTGACGTTTAACACACAACAAGCCGACCCAATTTTGATATCCGATATAGTTTGGAACTGGATCAAAAACGAATTCGCTATTAGTGAAACTGGTGTTCGAGCAATGCCAAACTGATGCGTGCCTGTATGATCGACGTGATGGTGAGGATCCGATCATTGTACTCGTTTATGTTGATGATTTGTTGATCGACTGCAAGGAAACATTGAAGATTGTAGAAGATTTCGAGTCTTTGTGTAGGAGTTTCGACATTACGGATCTCGACATGGTGACAGGAGATTCGACGCGAAGGTATCTGTTATAGCCTGCAGTTGACGGGCTATATTGAAGGGTTGGTAGACAAGTTTGGTCTTAATGATGGTAAGCCCTGTAAGACACACATGGACCCTTGATACGTACGTTACGAGGAAAGCCAGCTCTTGGATGACGTAACTCGCTATCGTTGCTACAACAACAGGGCTGGTAGCAGGTCACTTTTTAGTGACTTGGTCACTATTTTGAGTCTAGTCACTAAAAAGTCACTATTTGCATCCAAAAGTCACTAAAGTCACTATTTTTCGTAAAATGGTCACTAAAGTCACTATTTTCGTACCGCCGATATTAAAAAGTTCACTTGTACCTATTGTACAATAGTCAACCAAATTAAGCGATATGGCCACACTACATAATGTCGAAAAATATATACCAAAAAAAACTAGATGCCCTGGGAAACGCTGTGCCACCTGAATATCCTGGAAGGCCATCTTACATTATGACATAATCTTGGGATATACTATGCCAAACAAACTAGATTAACTTTGTTTAGCCCATAAAGCTATTGTTACAATTCCAGACCTTAAGTTTTGAAGGACAGTTTGAATGACCTGACACTAACAAGGTTATCCTATAATGTCTGTGGACGTTTCAGAATATTAATTAAATATGTTTGAATATTTATGGTAGCTTTGTATAGCCAAAAAGGCTACGGTCACTACCGTATATCTTGAGTTCTGAACTCAACGTCAGTTTTTATGAACCTGATTTTATGTTTTGAATTCCAGGAAAGTTTGGATAACCTAGAACATCCGAAGATTATCTCATAATGTCTGTTGTTCTTCCAAAATATTCAATGCATATGTTTCAATACACATCGTAGATTTGCATAGCCCAGACAGCTTTTCTTAGAACTGTAGCTCCTATGTTCTGATCTCAAGAATAGTTTGGATAACTTGGAATTTGCCACTTTGCTTTATAATGTGTTTTGACTTTTAGAATGTTAATTGAATATGTTTGAATATTTTTTGCAACTTTTAATTGCCTAAAATTTACTGTTACAACTGTAAATCTTAAGGTCTGACTGCCAAGACAGTTTGGATCACCTAGACCATTCCGAGATTATCTTCTTATGTATTTTTACGTTCGAAAATATTCACTGAATATACTTGAATACGTGACTTAAACAACTACTATTTCTATCGTAGATTTCAAGTTCTAAACTCCAGGACCGTTTGGATTACCTAGCGGATATCCAAGTTATAAAATAAAGACTGTTGACGTTCCAAAAGGTTCATTGAATGTGTTTGAATACATATGATTACCATATATACCTAAAAAACGACTGTTAAAACTGTAGATCTTGTGTTTTGAACTTAAGGACAGTTTGAAGTACCTAGAATATCCCAAAATTGTCGCATTATGTATGTTGGCCTTCCACACTATTCAATCTTTATAGTTGAATACTTACTGTCCATTTGTACACTTTAAAAACCTACTGTAACAACTGTAGATCATATGTTCTGCACTCAAAGACTGTTTGGTTGGCCTAGATCATCCCCGTTAATCTCATCAGGTTTTTTTACGCTCGAAAATGTTTACTGAATATGGTTGAATACGTAGCGTAACTTTGTAAAGTCCAAAACGCTATAATTACTACTGTAGATCTTAAGTTCTGAACTCAAGGACAGTTTGGATGACCTAGAACATCATAAAGTTATCAAATAATGACTTTTTCCTTCCAAAAGGTTCATTCAATAAGTTTGAAAACATATCATAACCTTATATAGCCCTCAATGCTACTGTTACAACTGTAGATCTGAAGTTTTGAGCTCAAGTACATTTTGGATGACCTAAAACCTTTCAGAAAGATACAAAAATATATAACATTCATCAACGAGAATCTAACAGTACGTATGCATATGTACAATATTCTTAAAGAACGCTTTACACTATTAATAAGGCATTTATTTTTTCTTAGCGAGCTTCTTCATATTCAGGATGTTCTAGGTCGTCAATTCGGTCACATAGTTTGATGGAAAACAAATTTGCCCAAGACAGTGTACACTTTTTTTCAGTCTGTGTGAACTTGTTAAAATGCTAGGTGCTGACCTTGAGCACAGAGTACAGAATTGAGGAGTATTGGAACCAGTTGTTTACTAAGAAAACGGCTGTAGGTGAGCTTAAATACCCTAAGGTGATTGAAGTAGGTGAAATCAACTTCACATGGCAACAGATCAAAAAAGGGATTGAGGCGTTTCAATAGTGCTTATAGACTTGTCTTCGCAAAAACGAGCTGCGGATCAAGGCCGTGGAAAGATTACAGGCTTTTTTACAAAAAAAATCAAGGGTGAACACTTAATTCATTTTTACTGTACTTATAAATCAAATGTATGAAAGATTAAAAAAAACTAAAATTTGGAAATCACTTTTTAGTCACTATTTGGTCACTATTTGGTTACTATTTTTATTATTTTAGTCACTAAAGTAACTATTATTTATCCATAAATCCGCTACCATCCCTGCAACAACAACGACAACAATGCTATTTCCACTCGTTGTAGATAGTCAACTATTCGGATCCCATTGGTTATCTTTGAATCAGGGAGGCCAAGGTAGGGTTGACACGAACCGTGTACAGAGCCGGATCGGCGTAAGTCAGGCATGTTACATCTGAACCTACTCACCTTAGGCCTTATTTGCAAGTGTTAAAACGTAGGCAACAACAGATGTTTCTGATATCGTTAGCTGTGAAGGTTCCTCAGCCAACTCCTAATTGCATCGGAAGCCATGACGTCGTTCGCTGTATTGATGGTGTCGACAAAACTATCCACCTCGATGAGCCATTCATGTATATCCCCATTATCCAAACCTTGCAGGTATTATGTCGGAGACCAGATCTCTTCAGGCTCATCGTTTACAGGATTGTTTTATGAGAAACATTATTATTTAAAATAAAAAACCCTCCCGCTATGTGCGTTTAACTTAAGAGTTAGTTAATGCTCTCAAGGACGTGGAGCAAGCCAGGTAAATAACGTTTGAAGAGAAAAATCCTGAAAACATGAACTAGTTCACAGTCCGCTTTTTTTTCTGTGTTCAAAGTTGAGAAATACCATTATTATCGATCTACGGGAGACACATTCCACCCAATGAAATAAACATGTTTTTCACGACGACATAGTGACTGGACTCATCGATCAAATAATTCCAATTTAATGTTTACCCTCCCAATTTAAGCTTGATTTCTAATGACCCCATGCAAACTTGTGAAACATCCCTGAATTTCGCCACAACTCAATTGACACAGATGATGCAAAACAGCTACAAAGAATTTTATTTTTGTTTTTCCCACATTTCATTATTTGCTAGCCGAAATGGCGTAATCAAGTTTCAACCGGCATTTCGTGACAACATATGTTTTTTTCCGCATATCACAAATCTGCTTATCGTTAGCACCTATCTTTTTAGTCTGCCAGGTGACACCTATATGAAGCAAATATTCCACAATCAATGGCAAAATTACGCTCGCAAAACAATACAATCAGTTCACTGAGTTGCCAAATCACCCTCATGGATCAATCACCCTTCGAGGCCAATGAACAATCGTTTTATCACTCTAGATGGCCATTCTTGTTTACCTTCCTGTCCCAATCAAACAAACATAAAAACTGCTGACGGCACGGAAAAAAAAACGTATAGAACCGCGTGACGTGGTAACTCGCAAATCTACACTGCTCCGTCATGTTATTGTTAACTGGGCCACGCGCTGATTATGATTACGAACGAATTGGATATACACAAACATAAAATTCTGCCACCATCAGCGGCAATGAAATTCGCATGAACACAGTCGCGTGACCTGTTGATACTTTTTTTCCAACTAGGTATCACAGGGTGGTTGTTCCGAGTATCACCCCACATTAGGCTAAATCAAACAAATTGCCACCACCGCTCATGTATAGATATGTGACGTGTAATTCCGAGCAATTGTAAATGACACCTAAACAATCTTCTAATCATAGTCGGCGCAGCACCGCGTGGAATATATCCAAACCAAAGAGCACAAAGCGGACGCCGAGAACGACTCTCACAAACACCCGAAAACAAACCACCTCGCGAAATTCGCGAGCATGGCGAATAAAAACGCTATAGCGGTTTTGAATATCTCTGAGAAACAAAATAATGATTCAGATTCGACTGAAGGTTTTACCGCTTGCTTGGTTCTCCGCTATTTTTTTTCGCGTGCCTGCCAAACAGTGTAAACAAAATATGTGCTGGTGATATCCAACTTCCACGCGCAAGTGAACGGCTAGAACAGGAAGGTCTGGAAATCTCTACAATCACCGAAAGATGCAGATTCCCGTGTTTGATTGCGATGTTGAAAAAGAAGCATTGTGATCGGCGAGAACTGCGGTTACCATAGGAACCCTCTCGCACTAGACCGACGCGAACCAGCTGACAGTCGCGAAACCGCATCGGACCGGTTCTGCAAACGTTGGTTGATGTTGTAGGTTATGATCGATACACATGGGACGGTTCGGGAGCGCGAGAGGCGTTTCGCAGCCATTTTCTCTCCACGTTGCCGTTTGGGAAATACCGCGACCGAATGAGAAAGGGGAGAGTTTTCGCCCTTTGTCGATATCCAAGCCCGAGCGGACTTGGAGCGCAGAAGATGGTCTGACAGTCAGACGGAAAGTAGAACAGTAGGAGTAAGTTTGGTCCGAGCGATATTTTTGGAGCAAAATTTTTGAGGAATTTTGCTGGCGACCCTGAAGGTCCTGTGATTCGCATGTGACAAGCGGAAGGTGTCAAACACGAAGGACTTGTAAATCCGCAGCGTGGACAGATAGCGGCGATTCGACGACGGTCAGTGTAGGAAAGACGTAAATCTTCTACGCGAGTGAGAGTGAAAGAAGTGCAAAAATTTGTGTCCGTCAAGCAGGAAAAAAAAAATTAGAGGAAAACTTAGGCCCGACAATAGCGAAAAATGCTAGCGAGACAAGTTATGTAAGTGTACCGAGAAAAGAAGTGGGTGAAAACCTTGAAACTGTGTCACATTGTCCACCTCAGTTGGTAGAATGTTGCTGAAAAATTTGCGTGAGCCTTTCTTTTCGAGAACAGATTTTTGCCAACTGTCTGTGTGTGCGTGTTGGTGGAAAATTACTGGAGACAGTAAGCACGGAACGCATCAATCGAAATGAGCTAACAGGAACCCCCGTGAACTTACCAATTAAATAAAATTCCCTAACGGTATCTTGCATGGGGTTATTACAATACAGAAACCGAGTAGGAAAACCCGTAGCAGGTGGTGACGTAATAGCAGAAAAGTCTTCGAATCGTGTCTATAGCCTCTACTAGTGCAGGGCTGAGCGAATTTCCTTGAAGAGAACGTCAAGGACCGCGCACGCTCCTTACGATTCAAGTCACACATGGTGCGTCTCCATCGTTGTCACATGCTACTTCATCGCACGGAAGGGACTTTGTTTGTATACAATTTGTCATCCGACCTTAGCATGAAAACAACCAGCTCAACTCATCACAATAATTGGAAGGTGTTGCGCTGATGTCAGAATGGATCAAATATCCGCGAACGGAAGCGGGTCCCGTTATGGGAGATGAATGACCTATTTTCATTCTCAGGGACATGATACCATCGCTCGCCTACTTTGTTTCGCTGGGGCAAAGTTTTGACCTTGGTGTAATCAATGACGTTTACCGACGAACGCCTACTCGGATGTGTCGGTGCGTATGCGCCGTAGGAGGTGCGTTTGTTTGTTTTGGTTTTTTACATGTTTGGATTTCGGAGGAGTTATCTCGATATAAACGCACGAGTGATAGCGAATCGTGACCAGCAATAGAGTGATAATCGGACGACCACACAACAGCAGATTTTACCGGTGTTGATTCGCACCACGAGCGGAAGTTTACGATGATCGTTGTTCGACTGAGGATAGTAACACCGATAAAAATATGGAGTTATCTATTGTTGGCATATGGATCTAAGAATTCGGCCCTAAACATATTTTTTTCTGTCGTTTATTATCATGCTTGGCTAATATCGCGATGATACAATAGAAATTTGTTTTATACTAGCTTATTTGTTACAAAATTATTTTCATTGAATTTTCATTTAATGTTGGTTCTTTACAAATTTTCACATACTTATGCCGACAAAAGAGACATCAACCCTAATAATTTACTGTCCAACCGAGCAGTACTGATGTGGTGTCATATGATAGGATTGAATTAATTCGACTGAGTTGCGAATTAACAATTCCATAATATACTAGTACGGAACCGGGTGGAGCTAAATTACACAAACACGGAGTACCAAGTTCATGAATAGTGTTGTGACAATCGTTATGACATCAATTCATTTGGTCCAATTATATTCATGTCTAGCTAGGTATAAGATAAACTTTCACATAGCCGTGGATTATGCTATTTTTGCTGTTCCTATTTGGGGCATTTCCAGCCACAATACACAGTGGCCCAGAATGCGAATTTAGCTGGAAAGATACATTTTCAGCTTGAGTTTGTTTTAGAGCAAAATTGTCTTCTATAAAGTTGATAACCAAGGTGGTCCTTGTTTTCAGGGAAATCTAACTTTTTATATGCAGAAATAAAGGCATGTATTTACCAGAAAAGTTGTAGATGAAACAATTTTAAGCAACTTTGATTGAATACATTTTTCTGTAGTTTTTGAAATGATCGAATTAGAGAAATTTTTCCTACGTAGCTTAGGGTCTCCCTATAAAAATCAGTTATTTTGCTTTATTTTTATTTCAAATTTTTGAGCAAAGTTGTGCTGCTATTGATTCTAGAGCAATAATAGATACAAATTTTGGGGTGCTAAAATCGTCGCTATCGTATGTCAAACAAAAGTTATCATGGTTTTTTTTTGTAAAAAAATAGGCTTTCAAATGTTGATCTCTTTGGTTAAGGCAGATAGAAAAAATGTTTCTTAACTGCATTTGATAGGATTTTTATTATTGCATAATATGTCTGAAAAATGGAGAACGTTTTTTTTAATTGAGTAAAACACATTTGAAAAGGTCGTAATTTTATAAGAAAATCGTAAATGACTCACTAACGGTGAAAGATATCGGCAAGATTTATAAGTCAAAAGTTACATCTTATTTAGTTCTAAAAACCATCTGAATAAAACTTTGTTGAAAAATTTAAAATGAAAAAAACAGTTTGAGCAAAAACCTTGTTTTAAGTAGGGACACCCTAAGTTATCTAGGGACAATTCTAGACAAAATCGTCAAAAGGTTGAAAGTAACAATTGTGATGTGATGTGATGTGTAATAAGAACCCACCATCAGTGCAAGGATTACCTATGGCTGCAGGACTATTCTCAGCAGGTTGTTCTGAGAGAATAGCCTACGTGATGGCTTCTTGTAGCAGGGTCAGCCGATCTCAGTGAGGACCTTCGGAAGACTACGGCCAGAAGGCCGCGTGTCTTCGCATGACAAGGGACTGGCGACTCCACGAACCCTTGTCCAGTCAACAAATCCTTCGACTGCCTTAGGCTACCCCCCCAGGGAATCCCCGTTATATAGTTGTTAAAGGAACAGTAGACATTTTTAGCATAACTGATTTATAAAAAGTTAAGACAAAATGAAAATTTCACGGCTATACTGAACTTTAGATTCAATTAACACATTTATTTTTGTTTTTATTTGCACTAGTAGATGTACTGGGATATTGCAAATTTCTACTGTTCCTTATAAAATAGTTGTGGGCAATAAAATGAGGAAAAATTTCACAAAATAAAGAATACTTACATTTTTTGTGGTAGAGTAAGACTTCAGCATGCTATCTTACCGCGCTGGCTACATTGCGTTGGTGGGACTGCCTCCTAAGGTATAGCTGACCAGATACAGCGTTTCTTATTCAGTCGCTGTGTGAGCCGCACCTCCTTGGTGGACAGACGCTCGGCACGCACCTCCTCAATCTAGCTGAAGTCAGAAGGACAACAGTGCCCAGGCTGCACTACCAGCTAAGTACGCAACCCTTAGCTGGCGGTCTTTGTCATCTGTTGACCCGTGGAAGCATGAGGTAGGAACTTGTGAGGACCAGAGCTATGTTGCGGGGACGCACGCTCCATCACAGTTGTCGACTCACCATTTTGCAGCCCGGTTGAAAGTAACAATTGTAGACAATTACTTAAAACGTAAATTTTCTGGAAATTCTAGGTTGCTAACATCTACATCCACTACTGACGGTAAGGTAATAACTCCCTGTATCTCTTTCTGGTGCTATTTGGTTTGTAGGAGCAAGCAGATCCCAGAAAAATACGCTAGAAGTCATTTTTTACAAATTTTACTTTCGGCCTTTTAACTATTTTGTCTAAAATTGTTCTGAATCTGTTTATTCAAAATCTACACAAATGTTTTGTTGGGAACGTAGCTTGAAATAACCTAGGTTACAATTTTACCAAAGAATGGTTACCTTTATTTCAACTGATTCAACTGATCACGTGTACAAATGCACCAGGTCAAGCCGTTTGCTTCGAGGTGTGGTTTACTTCGCCTCCCTACGTTGCGCCTTGGAAACGTTAAGCTCCCCCTTAACGGATAAACGAACTACGTAAGACATCAGGTAATGTCAGTACGACCTCAATTACAGAGACTGGCTGATTTTACGGAATCTTTCCACGGTACCACGATTTTGGGCTGGCACCTATGTCGTCTCCCTGAATACTGTCGGGTGACACTTACAGGAATTGGCGAGGTTTCATGCGGCATAGTCTGTCTCCGTTCCACTAAATCCTGGCAGGCCTTCCATTCTGCACCGACCGGCTTTGCTAGCCAGGCGGGAGTAAACTTACGCCGATTGGGCTCTGAACGCGGTGTCCCCACGAAGGCCCGCGTCAAACCCTAGCATGGACTCCCTGCTCGCCTTCAAGCTTGCATAGATAACCATGGGATCACTATGGTGACTACTTCACGTGGGTCTGGGTAACGGTTGAAAGGGGACCCAACAGCATGGAGCCGCAAGCTCTCAATGAAACGATTCAGCATGAAAGTAGGATCCGGCGGCGCATCCGTTACGTGCGGAAGCGCGACAGCCTCGGAAACAGGGGTCTCCGGCAAAACCGGAGAGGCCATGGTTGGGCCATGGAGAGGAAGCTCGATACGCTTCCAAAAGTGTTGGTAGTTGCACAACAGCTGAATGTGATAATCGACTTTACGTCGACTCGCAACTGTATCAGCAAGGACATCAAACATAGCTTGTTGCAGCTTCGTAGGCCCGTTCGGGCTACATATCGTGGAGGGGATGAACTGGAAGCTAAGCTTTTTGCCGACCAAATTGCCTGGGAGATGGCAAGGCTAGTGGATCCAACGACATATGCAAGCGTGGTGTCAGGATTGGAGGGTTCAACCGCACGTCCCGCGGAACGTAAAGTGAGTGATCCCGGCACTAAAGGCGGCAAAGGCGCCAATAGCGCAAATATCACCTCTGAGCGCGAAGTCCCACGCGCCAAGGGTGGCCCAAGCGATAACGATAACGACCCAAGGAATAACAAAAGGGGTACGAGCTACGACTGCTTCAGAGGCAGTGAAAACCCCTGGACCAAGGTCCAGAAAAAGAGAGATGACCCCATAAAGAAACAGCGAACCGAAGCCTGGCTCGAAAGCGTAACCGCGGTGAGACCCTCATCGTGAAGACCGAAGAGTTTAAGTACTCCGCGGTCCTCAAGGCGATGCATGGTGACGCCAAGCACGCGGATCTGGGCGCCGACGTGCGGAGTATCCACCGCACTCGCACCGTAAATGATCCCCGAGCTCAAGAAAGACACTAAGCTGAAGGGCACAGTGTTCAAAAGGCTGGCCGAACAGGCCCTAAGAGCGGGAGTAGAGGTACGTGCCCTTTCCACGTTAGTGACTCTCCAGTGTAAAAACTTGGACAAAATCACGGAGGCTGGTGAAATCTCCACGGCCATTACGGCCCAGTGTGTAGTCGAGGTAGCCAAAACAGCCGTACGGCTGCGAAAGGGTCCACTCGGGACCCAAGTGGCAATAATACGGCTGTCAGTAATCGCCGCAGATTCAGCCTTAAAAGTGGCAACACTCAAAGTGGGGTGATCCGTTTGCCCACTGAGTCTGAATCAGCCGCCAAAGGTATGCTTTAAGTGCCTCGAGCGCGGGCAAATTACGACTTATGCCGAATGTGTGGAAGAAAAGGCCACAAGGCTCGGGACTGCAAGGTGCCCCCCAAATGCATGACGTGCTCTGAGAAACCAGACGACAAGCACGTTACGGGAGGCCCCAAGTACCCGGCCTATAAGGGAGGACCACAAAGCTAACACTGTGAGGGTAACCCAAATGAATCTTCCAAGCAGTTTGCGAGTCAGGAACAGATATTGCAATAATATCTGACCCATACCGTATTCCCGTCGGTAACGGAAACTGGGTTGCGGATAGGTTCAATATGACGGTATTATGGACGAAGGGCATGTTCCCGGTTCAGGAGGTTGTGTCTACCTCAAATGTTGGCTTCACGGTTGCTAAAGCGAAAGCAGTGTTCTTCTGCGGCTGCTACGCGCCCCCCAAGATGGTCGATTGAACAGTTTTCTAATATGCTACACCCATAGTCATCACTTGGCGGTTCGTTATTGTATCGTCCACAATACAAGGCAGCGTGCGGAAGGAGGAGCATCCATTCTATTCGCCCGCAGATGGAGGACGTCCTACTTTGATGTAGAGACATTGAAAGAGGCGCTTGAGAGGAAACGAAATATACGCGGATCCCAGGAACATTGCGGTGAACGACTCGTTATGTCACTTATACAAGCGTGCGTTGCGATCATGCCTAGGAAGGTCAAACCCAGGAATGGGAGGTCAGCGGTGTATGGATGGACGAAGTCGATCCCTGACTTCCGAAGAACATGCCTCTGTGCAAGACGGAGGATGCAGAGAGCGCGATCAGACGCTTAAATAATTGAGTGAGTAGAAGGGCACTAATTGCCGCAATACCGTGCTAAAAAGGGAGATAAAGGCCAGCAAGCGAGGCTGTTTTGAGGGCCTGTGTTAGAAGGCCAATACGAATCCGTGGGCTGACAAGTATCGGGTAGTAATGGCCAAGCAGATGAACGGCGGCTCCCACCGAGCAATCACCAGAGCTGCTGCATGTGATCGTTGGGGGACTCTTTCCGAACCACGACCCAAGTCCATGCCCCCCCCGTCGATTTGTCCCATGACCAGCGTTCCAGTATCCCAGACCTTAACGCTGTCATAGCGACGGAAAGGTGGACCACGTGACCACGTGGGCATTGACAACGGCACAACGGGGGCCGGCGACGAGGCGACGGTGACGAATGAGGAACTCATTGCGATAGCAAAGTCACTAAAGGTGAACAAAGCACCGGGACCGGATGATATTCCGAACCTGGTCATCAAGACGGCTATCTTGCTGGATCCCGAAATGTTCAGGGTGGTGATGCAAAAGTGTCTGGACGAGGGCGTCTTCCCGGACGCCTGGAAAATTCAGAACCTTGTGTTGCTACCAAAGACAGGGAAGCCACCACGGGATCCATCGGCATATAGACCTATATGTCTGTTGGATACAGCAGGTAATGTGTTTGAGAGGGTAATCCTCAACAGACTGACAACGTACACGGAGGGTACAGGCGGTCTGTCTAATAATCAGTTTGGCTACCGCAAAGGGAAGTCGACGGTGGATGCCATTCTGTCCGTCACCAAGACGGCTGAGATGGCAATCCAGCGCAAAAGGCGAGGAGTACAATACTGTGCAGTGGTCACCCTAGACGTGAGAAATGCGTTCAATAGCGCCAGTTGGATGGCTATCGCCGACTCGCTCCAACGACGTCAGGTTCCTGGGTACCTGTACAAGATTCTTGGAAGCTACTTCCAGAATCGCCTACTGGTATACAACACAGAAGTAGGCCAGAACGTGTTCAGATCACCGCAGGCGTCCCACATAGTTCGATCCTGGGTGCGGTGCTATGGAACACGATGTACGATGAGGTACTGCGGCTTGAGTTCCCGAGCGGGGTGAAGATATTCGGGTTCGCAGAGGAGATATGTGGTGAATCCATCGAAGAGGTCGAGTTAACGGCCTCACACTCCATCGGCATTGTGACTGACTACTGAGACTGAGGTCACGGTGGTGAATAATAGGAAATCGGAGCAACATGCGACGATTAAATCAGGGTTCTGCACAATTGAATCGAAGAGTTTCTTGAGGTATCTTGGGGTTATGATCGACGATAAGCTGTCCTTTATCAGTCACGTCGATTACGCCTGGAAGAAAGCCTCTATGGCTATATCGGCACTATCCCGCATGATGTCGAATAGCTCGGCGGTGCAAGGGAGTAAGGGTAAACTCCTGGCCATGGTTGCCCTGTCCATACTTAGGTACGGCGGGCCGGCATGGATCACCGCCTTGAGGACCAGCTAACTACTATAGTCCTAAGTAGTTAGACACAGTGGATGCTTAAAAAAGCAAGTGGATCCGGGGAGGGCTCGGGGTTTAAGGTACGGGTGGGTTTTAAGTGGGTCGAGGAGTTCGCACCCTCATCACAACATCCTGAGTTTTTATGTGTCTGTTTGCAAATTTTCCATCCCGTCTAAACAAAAACATTGACTCCGTTACAACAGGCTCATCGGGGCTCACAATAGATTGACCAAGGTTGCGGTAGTTCACAAAGTGTTGACTTAGTGCATTGGGCTTTTCAACATGAATGATGAGTTGGGATGGGACGGAATTCTGATCGAGCGGACTAAGCGGCGAAATTGGCGTTGGCTTAGTGTTCAGAATTCTGGTCAACTTCCAGTTCCCAAGAAGCACTCTACGGTCATTATTGGTTGTAGTAACTTGATTATGACTTAGCAAGTTATATTTATGTTATCTCAACCGAATGGCAACAAGTGTGCTACTAGGGTTTGAATTGGTCTTGAGATGAGGTAGATCAGTGCGTTGAAATTGTTTTCGGATCGAGTAGCAGATTCCGATAATGTAATTGGGAGTCCTGTGAAGGATCCGAGAATCACACACCTAGTTTACTTCAGGAACAAACTGCCAAATCTGGACTCATCCAACATCTTCCGTTCTGGTTTCCATACAGAGAAGGTGCCTAAAATTATAAAGTGTTTGGTATGTCAAATTTTCTACAAATGCTGATACATCATGATTCAAGCAAACGAACAAATTTCCTGAGATTGGAGGTCTAGGAAACAGCCTTTTATTAGGAATTATTTTATGATGAAATTGAAATATTTGCTCTGAAAAAAGTGGCTTCGATTAAACCTGTACAAAAAAACAAACTTATACAACAAATTAAGAATTTCATAATGCAAACACTTTTATATCGATCTCAGTTTTATTCAAAGGTATTCTACACAATAATCCAAATCAAATAGGCACATTCAAAATTCAACTTTCAAACATTGTTATAGAAACAGTCAAAAATAAACATCTGACTATACATTTCTCGTCTAAGGAAACCATGAAAACCGATTCAAAAAAAGTATCTATCCGCTTCAGTCAGTCAACTCTTGACCTAGAACTTGCCCTCCACCACCATCCAAGCACATTACCGCATACAAATATTTATTCGCTAACCGAATCGACCGACTGTTCCTATTTTTATTCGTCCCATTCCTCCCATTTCTCCGTTCGATTCGCTCATCGCGTAGGGGTGATAAAATTAGATCTTATTTGGCCACATCACTCTGAGGCGAACATTGTTGCTGCAAACACGACATTGCAGTATACATACACCAAACAGGTGGTGGCAAAGTGAAACCATCCCGTCTATCTCATTCGTTATCTAAATTGGTCTTCTCATTTATTATCATTGCAGAGCAAATGGCACGTCGACTGCCCTGAAGACGATCTCGGCTGCTACTGCGTCGCCGAAGAAGTCTCTGACGAAAGCCGCGATCACTGCCGCCGTTCAGAAGCAGCAAACGCGGGACTACCATGAAGTTACCGGTGACATCATCGTCCCTTCGATGGTGCAAGGTATTGATCATCTTCGCGATCCTCGTTTGAACAAGGGTCTAGCCTTCACCTTGGAGGAGCGCCAGACTCTGGGTATCCACGGACTGCAACCGGCGCGGTTCAAATCTCAAGCCGAGCAACTGGAGCTATGTCGGATCTCGATCTCACGCTATCAGGAGGATCTCAACAGATACCTGTACCTAGTGGATTTACAGGACCGAAATGAGAAACTGTTCTTCAAGTTGATCTCCGAGGATGTCGAGAAGATGATGCCGATCGTGTACACTCCCACTGTGGGTCTGGCCTGTCAGAAGTTTGGGCTGATCTACCGTCGACCTCGTGGTCTGTTCGTGACGATCAACGATCGTGGATATGTGTACGAAGTGCTGCGCAATTGGCCGGAACATGATGTGCGGGCGATTGTCGTGACAGACGGAGAGCGTATTCTCGGTTTGGGAGATTTGGGAGCTTGCGGAATGGGCATTCCGGTTGGTAAACTCGCTCTGTATACTGCCTTGGCTGGAATCCCACCACACCAGTGTTTGCCAATTGTGATTGATGTTGGTACCAACAATCAGACTTTGTTGGAGGACCCGTTGTATGTTGGGCTTAGACAGAAGCGTGTCGAAGGCAAGGAGTACGACGAGTTCATCGATGAGTTCATGGAGGCGGTCGTGAAACGATACGGCCAGAATACATTGATTCAGTTTGAGGACTTTGGTAATCATAATGCGTTCCGGTTTTTGGACAAATACCGTGACACGTACTGTACGTTCAATGACGATATCCAAGGTACGGCTTCGGTTGCGGTAGCTGGTCTGCTGGCTTCGAAGCGTGTTACGGGAAAAAAGATTTCGGAGAATTCCTTCGTGTTTTTGGGAGCCGGTGAAGCTGCCATCGGCATTGCGGATTTGGTGGTTAAGGCCATGCAAGCGGAAGGATGTGGGCTGCAGGAAGCTCGTGACAAGATCTGGTTGTTCGACATTGACGGTCTGTTGGCCAAGGGACGTCCGGAAGGTCGACTGGGTGGTCATAAAGCATTCTACGCCAAGGATCACCGTGTCATGAAGAACTTTGCCGAAGTTGTCAAGGAAGTTAAGCCGTCGGTTCTGATTGGCGCCTCGGCTGCAGGAGGTGCATTTACACCGGAGATTCTTCAAACTATGGGTAAAAACAATGAGCGCCCAATTATTTTTGCCTTGTCAAACCCAACCTCGAAGGCCGAGTGTACTGCGCAAGCTGCTTACGAAAATACTGAGGTGAAGGAGATGCAATTTTCAAAAATCTATTTGATTCTAATCAATATGTCCAATTTCAGGGTCGATGCATCTTCTCGTCGGGATCTCCGTTCCCACCGGTGGAATACGGTGGAAAGACGTTCCAACCTGGTCAAGGTAACAACGCTTACATCTTCCCCGGTGTTGCGCTGGGTGTGATTGTCACTGGAACACATCACATCCCTGAGGATATTTTCCTGATCGCTGCCCAATCCGTCGCGGACCATGTTTCTCAGGAAGATTTGGACAAGGGTTCACTCTATCCACCGCTGGGCTCCATTCGAGAATGTTCGCTCAATATTGCGGTCGGAGTGACCAAATATGCCTATGAGAAAGGTTAGTCCATCCTTAGGTCTCCCTCCTAATATGATAAATAATGTGACACATTGATTTTCTCTTCCAGGACTGGCTTCGACATACCCCGAGCCACAGGACAAGCTGGCTTACATCAAGTCCCATCTGTACAACTTCGACTACGAATGTGCCATGCCCGTGACCTGGAAGTGGCCACCACAGCAGGAAGTCACTCCTACTCGCCCAATCACCCCCACAAAGCTGCAGGCATAGGAGCAAACGCCGATCTAAGCGCAGCCAGTATTTATTTCTTTCACCCACCTACAATGTACCCCGTTCCTTCTTTATTTATTACCTACATCTACCAACCGGATGAAAACAGGTTATCTCAAGCTGTTATAGCTCACAAACGAAGAAAAAAGTACTCCAAATGTCTACTTTTAGCCAGCTCAAACGAAGCAAACATAATTTTCCTTAGTTTTTTTTTTATATCAACCTGATTTTTATTAACTACGTTCAATGTGATACCAATGCCGATTAACATTAACCCACTAGAATAGAATTCGTTCAGAAGGTAGCCGAAAAACCCTCTACCAAATAAATTGATTGGTTGATGTTCCTCAACGAAGCTCCGATTAGATCGAATTTTGGAATTCCAAAGATCGTTTGCAATACTAGGAAAACAAACACGCAACACTGCAATAGAACCAAGCAACCCGTTATGAGCCGACAGCACTTTTCACAATAGTTAAACCAAACACACACACATTTAGGCGCGTAGAGATTAGTTATGAATGGTGCCAGCGAAGTCAGGAAGCTGCCCGACGACAGTTATCAAATTTTAGCAAATGAAGAAATGTAAGATCAATTTTTGTTTTTAATTCGTACTGAAACCAACTAGGACATTTACGTTAAGAAAAAGAAAGGAGAAAACAGTGGAAAATGAAAGGTTGAACCATTCGATCGACCCCGATTTGTGACTACAATAAAATTGTGTTACCTTAGGTTGCTGACTGTGAGTTTTATTATTGTGTGAGGGGGTGGTGGTATATTTAATTACATTTTGGGGAATACGAGATGTAATTCACAATCTATTTGAATTGATTTTACTTAAGAAACCCTCACTAAAACAAAACCAAATAAGTTGTTTAGAATTCATTTGCACTTTCATTTGCCATACTGGTTGAAACCAGGGATGCCAGATAGTATTTGTCTGTATTGAGGATTTTTACATCGCGTAAACAAAAACGCAACGTAAAGAATAATGGTGTTAGAAAAGTATTTTATTTGGGAGCAAGGTAAGGAATAGTTTCGCAAAAAAAAAGGTTAAATCATTTTCTCAAATTCATTGGTTTAGGGAGCCTAATTCATTTACTTTCAACTGTCACAAAGTTTCTGGAAAATCCCTTATATTTTAAGGATTCTTGTCCATTTCAAATTTACACGTATTGTTGAGATCCTTCTTGTTTTGTAGCAGCCTTTCTGTGGCTGACGACCTGTGCGAAGGGAATGTCCAAGTCACTTCTCATTCTTTCGTGTCTTGCCGTGAACAAGGAGATACACAGTACGAAGTGCCTGCCGTTAGTTGCCTTCTTCATTAAGAAGTATTACACGAGGGAAAATATGGCCGTTTGGGCGAACCCTCAGCGCATTATGCCAAAAGATCCATTGGAGATGGACGGGATAAAGATATAAAGGGTGTCCACGATGAAATTGCCACACTATGAAATTGCTCTAACTTTTTAACCGTTGGGTAGAATTTAATGAAAATTTGGGTGGATTTAGTTCATAGTGCATTATTTACATCCTGCAGGTTTTAAAGTCCTGTGATCAAAACTCGCGGAAATGGAGTCGAAAGAACAGCTCGTGCGTGATAAAATCTGGCGCATTCATCACGAGAACAAGGATCTCTCGCATCGTTCCATCGCTAAAACGTTGGGAATCGCGAATTCCACGGTTCGCGAGTGATTAAGCGGTTCGAGAACGGTTGACCACCGATCGGAAGCCAGAGTGAAGGAAAAGTATTCCGTACAACACCAAAAATCACAACCGCGTAGTTGGGCCTTCAACCGAAATCCGAACGCCTCGTTCGGATGTGGCTAAGAAGCTGCACTTGCCGAAGTTTTGTCAGAAGGCCAAAACTGGCTGGGCTTCGAACGTTCAAGGTACAAAAGGCCCCTAATCGCGACGAGAAGCAGAACAAGTCCGCCAAAACCCGTGCCAGGAAGTTGTACCTCAACATGCTGACGAAAGTTGAATGCTGCATCATGGACGACGAAACATATGTGAAGGCCGACTTCAAACAGATCCCTGGCAACCTGTTTTTCACGGCCAAGGATAAGTTCAGCGTTCCGGAGCATGTCCGCACTCAGAAGATGTCCAAATTTGCGAAGAAATTCCTGGTTTGGCAAGCCATCTGCACGTGCGGGATGCGGAGTGCACCTTTCGTGACCCAGGACACGATGAACGGACAGGTGTACATAAAAGAGTGCCTCCAGAAGCGGCTGCTTCCTCTCCTGAAGGCCCACAACGTCCCAACAATCTTCTGGCCGGATTTGGCCTCATGCCACTACTCCAAGGACGTGCTGAAGTGGTATGCGGACAATAAGGTCAATTTCGTGCCGAAACTGTTCAACCCTCCCAACACTCCGGAGCTCCGCCCCATCGAGAAGTACTGGGCGATTATGAAGCAGCACCTTCTTAAACGACCTAAGGTAGTGAAGACAGTCGAGGAACTGAAGAAAGTATGGGTTTACATGCAGAAAAACGGTTGATTCACAGGTTGTGCAGAATCTTATGGCCGGGGTTAAGGCCAAGGTGCGGGCATTTGCGTATGGACTGTAAATAAAATACGAGTAAAATGGTAAAATGAAGTTTAATAGTTATTTCTCAATCCCTGAAAATTTGATGGCAATCGGATGAAAACTCGAATTTTGCGAATCAATTTTGTGTGTGGCAATTTCATCGTGGACACCCTTTACGTTGTATTGAAGACCGCTAACTCTGCCAATGTTCATAAGCTGCGACCGATAGAGCATGTTTTGGCGAACCTCAAGATGAGGATCTTCTCCAATAATTTGTGGTCAAAACGGAGAAGCCAAGACCAAGGAGCTGCCAAAATTCATATTTTTATTGGCCATAATTTCGATCTACTGCTGTACGGCCTCTCGGCAGAAGCATTTTTGTAGAAAGTTCAATAAACGTGTTCTGTAACGAAGCTTTGTGCAATTGAATTACCTTTTTTAGTTTTTTTTCTGGCTCCTCGGGTTCTTCTTCTTCCCATTCGTACAACTCGTCGTTAGATTCGTTTCCTGGTTGCTCTTCCTCCTCAATCTCCGGATCTTCTAGAACGGCTTGCTTCTTCGGATCTGACTTGATTCTCCTTGTCACGGCAACACTTCCCGCGTTTCGTCACGCCAACCGCGAGACAGTGGTGAACGAAGTGACCCAGCTGAGATCTCTTGTGCAAAGGGTTGCAAAAAACTGCATGTTCTGTAAGATCACCAAATCCATTCCCAAAGCCCCAGTAATGGTCCTTCTTTGGTAAGGACAGCAGTCAGTTCAGCTCTGAACACTCGTCGGAAGCCCAATGACGAGACCCTGGAAACCATCATCTACAGAAGCGTACATCCTGACGTACATCCCTTTGGAATCAGCGGATCACGAATCGTTGACGCCTAACCACTTTCTGTTAGGCAACTCGACGGGTAACAAAGTCCTTCCCGAAGCTAATAGCAACGCAGCTCTCTGTAGTAGCTGGAAATTGGCCCAGTTCATCATCGGGGTGTTTTGGAAAAGGTGGATCAAGGAGTACTTGCCAGTCATTACCGACCAATGCAAATGGTTCGAGGACGTAAAAGAGCTAGATGAAGGGGACCTTGTACTTGTGGTCAACGGAACCGGGCGAAACCAGTGGATTCGTGGACACATCGAAAAGATTAACGTAGGACGTGATGAAAGAGTTCGTCAGGCGTTGGTGCGAACGACAAATGGCATTCTACGGTGACTTGCCGTCCATCTAGCAGTGTTGGACGTGGGAGAGCTTTGTAAACCTATGAAGCCTTCAGGAGATCCAGAAGAACAACAAGGTTTACGGGCGGGGATATGTCAAGGCAACACTTCCCGAGGCAGCGACGCAGTCGATATTCATCGAATCGATTTACAGTAGGCCGCAAATGATCCATATGTCATGGATGACAAACGCTGTCGAGAAACGTCGGAACAACAGGGATCTGACAATTCCGAGACGATACAAAAGGACCATTTGGTGCAATTCGATGGTGCAACGCGTTCGCAGTTATTATTCGATTATTTCTAAATTAAAAGCTACTTAGTCTACCACGAAACAATTTAAACCACCGTAAAACTAGTAAAATTTAAACTTAAACCTATTCTAAGCTTACAGCTAACCTACAAAGCGGATGCAATACGATTCCTCTTGATTGTTTGATTGTTGATTCCTACACTCAAATTCTTGAAGCTAACATCATCGAAAAGTTGTTTGCTGTCGAGATTTGGTGACACAACCCCACACTCCTCCTGAATCCTGCTCCACGCTTGGTTCCACGTGGTATTCACTACTGCTAGTAGCTGAACCGCTAGACATCAGCGACCCGTCGCCGAGTTCAACGAATCGCGCATCGCGGCTGATTGTGATCACGTTCGTCTTCGGATCGAGGAACCTTCCATCGTCGCAGTTGCCGACGAACACCAGTCGTTATGTTGGGAATGTGTACTTAAACAGGACTCCCGGACACCCGCAAGTTACTCAACGACGGTTTCTCACCGAACCAAATTTCGATCGTTCGCGTTGACAGCCTATTCTGCAGGAAGGTCGCGGTTGCGACCGCTTCTCTAAAGAACAGCTTTGGGCAGCCGGCGTCCAGAAGCATGCGCGTCACCATCTCCTGGAGAGAGCGATTTTTGCGCTCAGCCACGCCGTTCTGCTGAGGTGAATAAGCGGCTGTGAACTGTGCTTGTATGCCCTCCAGATCATAAAACTGGTTCACCTCTCGATTCGCGTATTCGCCTCCACCGTCCGATCGGATTACGCATGGTGCCCTTCCAAATCGCGTCCTCACATGTGCGACGAATCGATCGATGCATCCTGCTGCGTCCGACTTCTGCCTGAGCAGGCAGAACACCGTGTACCGGCAATGATCATCGATGAGGGTCATCAGATAACCACATCCTTCCGGAGTGATGTTTTCCATCGGACCGCAGACGTCCGTATGGATAAGGTCTAGAACATGTTTTGCAAGAGTTTGTGAGAGTTTAGGAAACAGAATTCTGGATGACTTACCCTCAAAGCAGTGCTCGCAAACTTGCCGACCCTCCTTGGCCAGCTTCGCATCCTCCGCTTCCTTCAGCACATACAGGTTGCCTCGAAGTTTCGCTACTGCCAAAACTATTCCGGCCGAGCTCGAACTAGTGCATCGGGATTCTCCAAATGTGACCTTGAACCCTTTTTGGGTCAACTTCCGCACGGACAGCAACGGTCTGTCAAGGCTGGGGACGTAGAGCACATCCTTGAACAGAACCTCCAATACCCGACATATCGACAAACCAACCACTATTCCGGTGCTTGTTCCCAGCCATGAAACTAACTGTGACGTCAACTTCGGATGCCTGCTTCGCTTTCGGTCCACCGTTCTTACCGCTGCTGGGAGGATCGTACTCTTCTTCTCCTGCTGATATTGCTGTTTCAGCAGCGGCAGTTCCGCCGAAAGTGGCAATAGAAACAGACTTTATTCTACGTACTCTCACAGGTATTAGTCGAACGAGCCAATCACCGCTTGTATTCGCCAAGCAGCTTTTATTTGACCAGTTCCATCGTCTGGTCACCGTCCGTTCAGACTGCAGATACGGCGCAGAACTGACATACGCGACGTCATTGTGGTCTTTTCATGAAAATCTTTATTCTTAACGGGACATTCTAATTTTTCAGGGCTTCAAATAATCACGCCACTACACTAAGACCAGAAAAAGATGAGGTTAAAAGGATCAGCATACCTTTTTACCCAAAGCTAACTAACGCCATGCAAAGTATTTTCAAAAAATTTTGTAACCGCACCCGGTATAGAAAAGAGAAACGTAGTCCTACGTTAAAACATGGTTTGCAGGCGGTCTACAAGAGCGGCCCAACTTTGAAGGATACTTTGTGTTTCATCAAAGACAAAGTTCCAATGGGCGAAAAGGCAGGCATTTACGAAATCCCTTGCAAGAGTTGTTCAGCGGTTTATTTAGACCAAACCCGCCGAAAAATGAAAGTTCGTCAGAGGGAACACAAAAACGCCGTTGACATTGGAAGGGAAACTGAATCGAGTGTAGCTGCACACTCTATGGAGCATAATCATGCAATAGACTGGGATCGAGCAAAACTGAAAAAATGTGTCAGGAAAGTATCCCAGTTGAATGCATAGGAATCAATGTTCATCGCCACAACTGAGCAGCCGCTGATGAATGAAGATGATTCCCCAATATCATCTTCCCTTTCCCATTTGACGACAAGGAAAATAAAATGATCACTTCTATATGTGACGTGTACTATATCTAGTATGAAGCTGTGATCGTTCTCTTCGTGTGATCTTTTGGACATCGTCCTGTAGATGGGTAGCATCGAGCCCGAAACCGGCCGACAATAAAAGGTAAATTTGATGTTCCTTTTTCGTTTGTAAGAATCATAAGTGTTGTGTCCAACCTCGCGTCGCGTTTTCATAAGTGCACCCGGATAAAAATAACTATACAATTACAATACAATAATATAAAATAACATTAAAGTCTATTGCCGACAATGAGTCTTATTGTTCACGTATTAGATAAATGAAAAATGCATATTGTCATTACAATAGATCTACTATTCACCCTATATGCTAGAATTTTCAACAATTGCAAAACAATACAATCAATAGTAATTGACTCAGATTTGTTCGGGAAAAAATGATTTTTTCTATAGTTAAGATACATAACAACCCCCTTATTCTATTGTCGATGCCTCAATTAACAATAAATTCTATTGTGGAAACAATTACTTCTATTGTCATCATATTGTCATAAACAATACTATTAATTGTAAATACGATTGGCTCTATTGTATGGTTACAATACATTCAATTGTAAATCTATGAGAATTTTTTTTTCGGGTAATGAGTTCAAATAATGAGTTGACAAATTCGAAGGAGGGTGTAACCGACCTCTGGTTCTCACAAGTTCCTACCTCTCGCCTCCACGAGTCATATGATAACTAAAGACTGCCAGTTGAAACATGAAAACGCTAGTTGGCAATGTTGTCATTTCGACAATAGCGAAATGAGGGATAGCCTAAGGCAGTCGGAAGATTTGTTGACTTGACAAGGGTTCGTGGAGTCGCCAGTCCCTTGTCATGTGAAGACCTTCCGAAGGTCCTCATTGAGATCGATTGGCCCTGTTACAACAAGCCATCTACGCGATGGCTATTCACTCGGGGCAACCTGCTGAGGATAGTCCTGCAGACTGTGGTAGTAAGGTAACGCTTGAGGACTCGCTCAGAGTTCATTATGAAGAGAAAGAGAGAAAATGAGATGATAGGTGAACCTGGGACTAGTGTATAACAGAAACTCTTATCCCCTACTTTGATAGTCATTTCACAGACATAGATAATACATGCAATGATGGTGAGTTCGTACCACATCACATCATAACTGGAACCATCCTATTTTTCAGTTTTTTTTTCCATAAGAATTGGTACCTCATAACTCTCTCATACAAGAAGAGAAAATAAGTGCGGCTTCGGGTCCCATTTTACTCACCTTCTGGCAGTTGAAACATGCTATAAAGCATATATAAGACTTGTTAGTTATAAATCATGATAAAAGCAAGTTCAATGTTACAAAATAGCACCGTAATCAGAACTGTACAAACCTGAATGATTTGTCGAAATCTGTTGTAATATTCTTATGAAACAAAGCAGGCATATCTAAAAAAATAAACGAAGGCTCGAAACTTCAGAACAAACATTCCTATTATGCTAAAGAACGCACGGTTACAGACGTCTAAATTTTCGTAAATAATTTAAAACATGTCCTTCTGGATGCAGCTGTAAGTAATACAACAAATGATAAATTCACAGCTATCAAAAATTTGCATTCTATTTCAGTGTTGGCCGTTCACCTTCTTGCCGTCCTTCCACGTTGATAGCACAGATAACAAGATCCTACGTAACAAACGGAAACCTGATCAGCCCGGGTCAAGTGCGTGGCATCGACCATTTGCGGGACGCTCGGTTGAACAAAGGGCTTGCGTTCACACTGGAAGAGCGCCAGTCACTCGGGATCCATGGGCTGCTGCCGGCGAAAATCAAAAACCTTACCGAACAGCTGGAAATGTGCCGAATGAGCTTCGCCGGCTATCAGGATGATCTGAACAAGTATGTCTACATGGTTGAACTGCACGATCGGAATGAGAAACTTTTCTACCGATTGCTCACCGAGGACATCGAGAAGCTGATGCCGATTGTATACACACCGACGGTGGGTTTGGCTTGTCAGAAATTTGGACTGATTTTCCGGAGACCACGTGGTCTGTTTATCACCATCAACGATCGTGGCCATGTGTATGAAGTCTTAAGGAATTGGCCCGAAGCGGATGTGAGAGCGATTGTTGTGACAGATGGTGAACGTATTCTAGGGTTGGGAGATTTGGGTGCGTGTGGAATGGGAATACCCGTCGGCAAGTTGGCGCTTTATACGGCGCTGGCCGGAGTTCAACCACATCAGTGTCTCCCGGTGATGATCGACGTGGGGACGAATAATGAAGAGTTTTTGAACGATCCTCTGTATATCGGATTGAGACAGAAAAGGGTGAGGGGCGAAGAGTACGACGCGTTAATCGACGAGTTTATGGCAGCGGTGGTGAAACGATACGGACAGAATACGTTGATTCAGTTCGAGGATTTCGGGAATAGGAATGCGTTCAAGTTTTTGGATAAATACCGGGAAATGTACTGTACGTTCAATGACGACATTCAAGGAACGGCATCCATTGTGGTTGCAGGAGTAATGGCGACACAGAAAGTTGTTCGGAAGAAGATATCCGAGCATAGATTTTTGTTTTTCGGAGCAGGGGAAGCGGCAATCGGAATCGCTGATTTGCTGGTGAAGGCTATGGAAGATGAGGGTTTATCTTCGGAGGATGCTCGCAGGCAAATTTGGATGTTTGACAAGCAAGGACTGTTGGTGAAAAGTAGATCGGAAGCAAACTTGGAAAGTCATAAAATTCATTACGCAAGGGAACACTGTCCTACGGATAACTTTGTTGAGGTTGTCAGGGAGGTAAAACCGTCTGTGCTTATTGGTGCTTCAGCTGTGGCAGGGGCTTTTAATCAAGAGGTTCTCAAAAGCATGTCCGAAACGAACGAGCATCCGATCATATTCGCTCTCTCTAATCCGACAGCCGTTGCGGAATGCACAGCTCAGCAAGCGTACGATTACACGGAAGGTCGATGTCTTTTTGCCTCTGGATCGCCATTTCCCGCAGTGCAGTTCGATGGGAAAACATTCGTTACCGGCCAAGGAAACAATGCGTACATTTTCCCCGGAATAGCTCTGGGGGTCATTGCCTCCGGAATTCATCACATCGCGGATGACATCTTTCTCGCTGCAGCAAATGTTGTCGCTGGGAAAGTTTCAGACGAAGATCTATCCAAAGGATTGCTCTATCCTCCGCTGAGCAGCATCAAGCAATGTTCGATTGATATTGCTCTTGAAGTGATTGAGCATGCGTACAAAAAAGGTTTAGTATGAACTAAGTTGTATTTATTATCAGTAGATTGATAAGATTAACGCTTTATTTTCTTCAAGGAATTGCATCCCGTTATCCGGAACCGAAGGACAAACTGGCTTTTATCAAGTCCCATCAGTACAGTTTTTGCTACGAAAGATCTCTCCCCGCTACATGGCCCTGGCCGACGGAGCATTGCAAACCATTGATAACAATCAGTGACTCATGCTCAAACAAACCATAAACAATATATTTTATATACTTTCTTTGAGAAGGTAACTTATTTATTAATCGTCAACCAATTAGATGACAAGTAAAATAGAATAAGGATGGATCACTGGGACTTGGTGACATTAGGTGCTCTATTGGTAAGGAACCAAAGAATTCCTAAAAGGAATGCAGGTGGACTTGTCAGCACATTTCCTTTCTCCATGAGCTTCCAAGCATCTTCCAGGCTGTATTCTACAACTTCAATGATCTCATCCCCGACACCACCACCTGCTGTGGTAACTTTATCGTCGTCAGTAACTTCCACATAGAACATCACTTGCAACGATCCGGAAGTACCAACGCCAGATCTGTAGCTTATGATCTCCTCAAGCCTTTCGACAGGTACATCATATCCACACTCCTCCAGCACTTCCTCCTTCGCAATTTCAGCTAGCGAAATTGGCTTATCCACAATCCCGGCACACAGCTCCAACGTCACTGCCAAGCTAGGAGGATACTTCTTCATGTCAATACTTCGACCATCCGCTCCAGCATCCGCACTGACAATCCCGTGATAGACGGCTTGCAAAATGACAAAGGAAATCATTTAACCCAATTAAGAAACGCAACTATCAAACAATCAACCAACCTGGACGAAACTGCTTGACCAGCACCAGCTTCTGACGGGTGACATTCCAGATGACGACCGAAACCGAATCGTGCACCTTCAGCAGATCCCAGGACTTTTCCTTCCCGTTCTGGGTGAAGTGGAAGCGGAAAGGTTTCACGTACGGAGAATCCGCTGGCAACGGCCCGTAGTAGATGTTGCTGATGTTTTCCATCGTTGATCCTCGACTGAAGTATTTGTAACCAGTGGCAACAGTGGCACTGGCAGTAGGCTGATTTAGTTCACCCAGAACTAACACGGAAAACGACCTTGGCAAGGCGATGCCAGCAAGAGACTGACGGTTCAAGGTTTTGATTATTGACATAATAATCAAGCTATGGTTGGGTATATTTTGACGGTGTTGTCGTCAGCTGAGTTTTATAACAGTTTTCGACACATGGTGCTGGTTCGATGGACAGTGTGTGGGTTAGAATAAATTTAGGCTTTTGGAGGAAATTATTTTTCTTGCTGATGGTTTCGGCGGTTTTAGTCAATCGTTGGACAGTGAAAAACCCAAAAAACAACATCAATTCATGTGTATTTGTTCATATTTTAAAGGCTACTCCGCTTAATATATATCAAAATGACTGATTGATGTGCTTATTTGTCTTGGTGCCTTGGGTAATGTGCTATATAAATAAATAAATTTAACCAAAATTTCAACCTATGAACACAAACATTTCATGCAAACATATTCCAGTTATTTTACGTTTCATTTGTTTGACTGTTATACAAACCATTTTTGCTCACAAACTTTACCCAAGACTCGACCCATGAAAGAGAAACACGGCCCTGAAGATCAACTCAAAATTGGGTTTCAGTTATTCAATAACGCTAATGAATTGGGTTCAAATGGTATTAATTTCCTCCTAGAATGTGGGAGAAATTAAGTTATACGTTTAGAAAAAAATTGTGGATTGACTAAAAATCTAGGTATAAACCCAGTACTCCAAAGGAATTTGGAATACTGGTTCATACTTAGCATATGGAATCACATAGAAGCTTAAAAAACTCCCCATAAAAAGAAATGATTTAAAATTCCAACTGGAAAGAACACATCTGAATTGTTTCTGTGAGAATTTATATTCCAATTGGATTCTAATTTCACAATAAAGCATACGTACATAATTTAAAGAAACATAACTTGATAGTGTTCGGCACTGGAGTGGAGTTTCTAATTAGAACGAAGTTTTGATAGAATCCTCAAATTAACGAATTCTGCAAAGAATCGATAATTTTCGGCAACCTATTAGAAACGAGCCCGCATAGCGAAAAATAATTTGCTATATCCCTTTCGGTACGAACCCACACAATTGTGCGGGTTGACTAAAGTAACTTTACATATTTTATTCTGCAACAATACACAAAGGTTTTTTTTTTTGCAGGGGATACGTTCCACTTTTAGTATGTAAAAAAAGACTAAATAGAGTTGATAAGTTCACAATGGTCAAAATACAATTTTTAAAATTTTGAGTATTTACACCAAAAATTGCGATTTTTTTGAAAAACTGCCCTATGATTACTTTTTTGCCCAAAACGTATAATGTGATATGAATAAGGTCGATAAGTTGTTCCGTTCTGGAGTTATTGCCGAAAACAAACCGTGTAAAAAAACCGTGCAAAAAAAAAACCTTAGTGTATATATGTTTTTTAAACAAATTTGATGTTAATAACTTCATTATTACTTATACTTTTATAACCATGCATTGGTTTTTTATAGTGCATATGAAAGTAACAATTACTGGATAAACATGAAGTTAACATACCTCGTTTATTCGTCGTATTTTTGTTGTTATTCGTTTTTCCTATGTATGCACGGCTACCAATCAATAGTATAAGATTTACTCTTTGACATAGTGAAGAAGAAGTGTCAATTTATTAACATACCAAAGATACATTAATTGTTATGTTATTTATTCTCCGTGCGAGGAGTAACGATTATGATGTAGAAGGAGATGTTCGCTCATCACCATGAGGCACCAAGAGTGAACAACAATGTTTTTGGCTAGAATGAAAGATGTGAAGAGAAAGTGTTGAAAGTTCCGTCAGAGTGCGGCAGGTAGGAAATCTAACAGATGCTTTTTTGAAAATTTAGCATCAAAACAAACCCTAAAAAGGAGAGAGTTCCTCTCCCATGTGCGCAACAATAAACAAAGTACACACAATAGATCTCTAGAATAACTTGAATTAAAGAAGTACTTCAATTAAAGAATTTTTGTTCTGGAAGATAATAACTTTATCAGGTAAAATTGGAGATAATCATCAATATATGGTCCGTCCGGAAAGGGATATACACGAAAGTATATTTTGAATATAAGATATATGATCACATTCTATGTTTTTGCAATCAAATAGTTTTATCTCGTTTACACCATGTAACCTCTACATTAACACATATTGTTAATGTATGTAACATTATCATTGAAAGGTTTTTTTTATTGTCTGCACTTGGTCTGGATGATATACCCAGTTTGCCATAGAGTACAGCAAGAATTTTATTCGTGAAAATTGCCATTTTTTTTAACGGTAACTGAACTTAACCACCTTTTTAGCATATTGTAATTTGGTCTTTCACCATCTGACATATTTTTTTTTTAACTATTTATTTTAAATTATTATTTTACATTCATATTTATCCTAGGTGATCCTGCTAAGTAATTAAAATTTCAACGTTATATGCTATCATTAATATCTAATTGTGTTAATATTACTTTTACTTTGTCTATTCAGAATTTTGAACAGGGTTTATTTTGCCTGCGTGTCAGAATTACAGTTGATTTCTTAAAACTTGTTCTTATCTATAGAGAGAATTGATTTTTGTCTAAAATTATGAATTATTTTGTTGGACATTTCTTCTAGAGTCTCAACGTTTAAAATTCTAAGTAATTCAATAGTACTGAACCAGGGTGGCAACTTCAAAATCATTTTCAGAACTTGGTTCTGAATCCTTTGAAGTGCTTTTTTTTCGAGTTGCACAACAACTAGACCATATTGGCACAGCATAAAGCATGGCCGGTTTAAAATTTTGTTTAAATATTAGAAGTTTGTCCTTTAAACAAAGTTTGGTTTCTCTGTTTATAAGAGGATAGAAACATCTTATGTACTTATTACATTTGGCTTGAATGCCCTCAATGTGATCTTTAAAAGTTAATTTTTGATCAAGTATCAGTCCAAGATATTTTACTTGACTTGACCAAGAAATTGGAACTCCGTTCATAGTGACCATATGACTATTACTTGGTTTCAAAAATGCAGCTCTAGGCTTGTGTGGGAATATTATAAGTTGAGTTTTGAAAGCATTAGGAGAAATCTTCCATTTTTGAAAATAATCTGTAAAAATATCCAAGCTTTTTAGTAGCCTCCTGGATATAACAGGAAGACTTTTACCTTTAGCGAAAATGTCTGTGTCATCAGCAAAGCAAGATTTTTGACACCCCTGAGGTAAATCAGGGAGATCTGAAGTGAAAATGTTATATAGTATTGGCCCAAGTATGCTACCTTGAGGAACACCAGCTCTAATGGGCAATTGAACAGATTTCGAGTTCTGATAATTTACTTGCAAAGTTCTATCAGTTAAGTAGTTTTGAACTAATTTCATGATATAATGCGGAAAATTGAACTTTTTCAGTTTCGCAATCAAACCTTCATGCCAAACACTGTCGAATGCTTTTTCTATTTCTAGACGAGCAACTCCAGTGGAGCAGCCTTCAGCTTTGTTTGAACGAATTAAATTTGTTACTCTCAAAAGTTGATGCGTAGTTGAATGCCCATGGCTTATATTGTTAGAATTAGTTTATACATGTCAACTGTAAGGGTAAATGTCGCAACAATAACGGAAACGGTCTGTTGACGACCGATAAGGGAAATAGTCCAAGAATGATTTGTGATTATGCGGGACGTTTCTGATTATGTATACAAAGAGGTAAACAAAGATTTAAACGTAAAATTCTCGAAACCCTTAGCACTTTCAGGTTAACAAGGACCACCACCAGAAAGAATAACATTTCCCTACCATGATGGCAATGCTAGGGAATGGATCTAGTAAAGGAACTCAAATCAACTCAACAAGACAAAAATCAAAACTATTACGTGTTTACTTATATCGGATGGGAGTGAAAAAAAAGTACAAGGTCCATTGGGTTGTTCGGAATAATGACGTAGGACTACGCAACCAAATTTTAAGCCATTCAAATTGTACAATGCAATATTTTCTGAATTAACCCTTTCAGGCCTCAAATTTTCCAAGCGTTATTATACAAGCAATTTGATGTGCTCTGATTAAATTGTTGATCAATAAGTTATTTGAAAAATTATGATCTTTTTTTTTAATTTGCTAGGTTGTCCAAACTGTCCTGTAGTATAGAACTTGAGTTCTACTGTTGAAACAGCAGCTTAATCCGCTTTACAATGTTATGATATATCTTCATACATATTAAATGAGTTCCCTGGAAAACCAACAGGGATATTCCTGCCATAAAAACTAACTTAATTTTGTATAACCCATAAATCTACTGTTACACACCTTGTGTTTTGAATGACCTAAAACTTACAAAATTATCCTATGATGTTTGTGGACGTTTCAGAAAATTCATTGATTATGTTTGAATAGTTATCGTAGTGTTTCTACAGCTTAAGACGCTATGGTTAATACTGTATATCTTATATTCTGAACTCAAGTTAGTTTTTATGAACTTGAACATCTCAATATAATCTGCTAACGACTGGTGATCTTACAGAAGATTCAATGAATGTGTTTGAATGCATATCGTCACCTTTCATAGGTTATAAACCTAATGTTACGACTGTAGATCCTATCTTCTGAGCTCAAGGGAAGTTTTGGTGACCTAGAACTTCCCCAGATATCTCATTCTATCTGTTAACATTCCTGAAGACTCACTTAAACTGGTCAAGTACATATTGTTACTTTGTTTGGTCTAGAAAGCTACAATTACAGCAGTAGTTTTTTTTTCAGTTTTGAATTCTAGGATAGTTTGAATAATCTAGAAGATTATCTCATAATGCCTGTTGATCTTCCAAGATATTCAATGAACATGTTTCATGGAAAGTGTGACCTATTTAGTGGAATACCTGTAAGTAGAAAATGAGAAGAAAGGTTAGAAATTTCCATTTAAGTCCAACTACCTTTATTGCTTATCTTGACAGATACGCGTATTTCGTCAACAATGTGCCGACTTCTTGTACTATGTCGTGTACTGTCAGTCGAGTTTAGTTCATGAATCTGAAGAAGTGTCAAGATAAGCAAGAAAGGTAGTTGGAATTAAAAGGAAATTACTAACCTTTCGTCTCATTTTCCTGTTAAAAATTACTGTTACAACTGTAATGCTTGAGTTCTGAACGCCAGGACAGTTTGGATGACCTAGAGGATCAGAAGGTTTTAAAATATTGACTGTTGACCTTCCAAAAGATTCGTTAAATCTGTTTGAATACATATAGTCACCTTATACAGCCCAAAAGGCTACTGTTAAAACTGTAGATTTTATGTTATGTACTTAAGAGCAGTTTGGGTGACTTAAAATATCCCAAGATTGACCTGAACCTTGTTCACTATTCAAAGAATATTGGTAATTACATATTGTTCCCTTGCATACTCCATGAACCTACTATTACAACTGTAGATCATATGTTCTGAACTCAAGGACAGTTTGGATGACTCCGATCATCCCAGGTTATCCCAGTATGGTTGAATACGTAGCGTTACTTTGTATAGTCCAAAAAGCTACAGTTACTACTGTAGATTTTAAGTTCTGAACTCAACGCCAGTCTTGGTGACCTAGAACATCACAAAATTATCAAATAACTAGCTGATCCCGGTGCGAGCGTTGCTACGCCTGCAACTAAATGAATGAACATTACATAGAACTGACGCTTTTTTTAATGAGTTTTTTTTTTTGAGTAATAAGGAGTTCAAACTTCTATCAGAACATTCTTCTTACCCATACAATACACAGTTTGTGGCTTAGTTACCTGGATAATTCTCAGGATTGGTTGAAATTTGTGTTTGAATTCACCATAGAAACATTTCTTGCATTCAAAAAACCCCGCATACCATTTTTGATTCCATTTGCTTGATTAGTTCTCAAGCTATGCAGAAATATGTGTTTCATTTGTATGCGAGTTGGAAGGGGGAAGCGATCTCAAACAATCATAAGAACCTTCCCCAGCCCCAAAAATACCTGCATACATATTTTCACTCCGATCGGTCAGACAGACAGTCAGACAGAAATTCATTTTAATATAAATAAAAATCCTGTTTCCAATAACCCCCACATGCCAAGTGTGGTTTCATTTACTTGAATAGTTCTCAAGTTATGCAAAAAATTGCGTTTCATTTGTATGAGAGCCTCCCCCCCTTTCAGAGGGCAAAGGGGTCTCAAACCACCATAGAAATATGTCTGACCTTCAAAAAAATCCACATGCCAAATTTGATTCCATTTGCTTTATTAGTTCTCGAGTTATGCAGAAATTTGTGTTTCATTTGTGTGAGAGCCACCCCCCCCCCCCTTCAGAAAGCGGAAGAGTCTCAATGACCATAAAAAAATTTCTCTCCTTCAAAAACCTCCATATGCCAAATTTGGTTCCATTTTCTTGATTAGTTCTCGAGTTATGCATAAATTTGTGTTTCATTTGTATGGGAGCCCCTCCCCCCCCCCCCTTCAGAAAAGGGAGGGGTCTCAAATTAGCATTGAAACAGTATCCATCTACAAAAACCTCCACATGCCAGATTTGGTTCAATTTGCTTGATTAGTTCTCGAGTTATACAGAATATTGTATTTCATTTGTATAGGAGCCCCTCCTTTCAGGGCGAAGAGGAATCTGAAACCATCATAGCAACCTTTCTTGCCTTAAAAACCTCATAAATGCTAAATTTGGTTTCTTTTGCTTGGGGTCTCAAACCACCGTAGAAACATTTCTTGCCTAAAAAACCTCCACATGCCATATTTGCTTCCATTTGTTTGATTAGTTCTTGAGTTATGCAGAAAATAGTTTTCCATTTGCATGGGAGCCCCCCTTTCTTAAAGTAGGAGGGGTGTCGAACTATAGTAAGATCCTTTCCCGGACCCAAAAACCCCTGCATACAAATTTGCATAGCGGTAGGGATAGTTCTCATGTTTGGTTTAAATTTGTGTTTCGTATGTATGGTAGCCCCCTTTTCATAGTGAGGAGAGGTCTTAAATTACCACAAAAACATTTCTTGCCTTCAAAAACTCACCCATACCAATTTTGGTTCCATTTGCTTGATTAGTTCTCGAGTTATGCAGGAATTTGTTTTTCATTTGCATGGGATCCCACCCTTTCTAGAAGTGGGAGGGCTATCGAACAATCATTAGATGCTTTCCTGGACCCAAAAACCACTGAATACAAATTTGCAAAGCAGTAGGTATAGTTCTCATGTTTGGTTGAAATTTGTTTCATTTGTATGAGAGCCCCCCTTTTTAGAGGGAGGAAGGGGTTTGAACCACCATAAAAACATGCCTTAAAAAACTCGTCCATTCCAAATTTGGTTCCATTTGCTTGATTATTTCTCGAGTTATGCAGAAATTTGGGTTCCATTTGTTTGAAAGCACCCCCTCCCACCTACCTCCTCATATGACGGAAGAGTCTCAAATCACCATAGAAACATTTCCCTCCTTCAAAAACTTCCACATGCGAAATTTGGTTCTATTTCTCTTATTAGTTCTCGAGTTATGCAAGGATTTGCGTTTCATTTGAATAGGTTCCCCCCTTTCAGAAAGGGGAGGGGTCTCAAATCAACATAGAACATTTTTTTGTCTTTAAAAACCACCACATGCTAAATTTCGTTCCGTTTGCTTGATTAGTTCCCGAGTTATGCAGATAATTGTGTTTTATTTGTATGGGAGCCCCCCTTTTTATGACGGGGAGGGTTCTCAAGCTACCATTAAAACCTTTTTTGCCTTCAAAATCACATACATGCTAAATTTGGTTTCTTTGGCTTGATTAGTTCTCGAGTTGTGTAGAAATTTGTATTTCATTTGTATGGGAGCCCCCCTTTCCAGTGCAGGGAGGGGTATCAAAGCATTATAAGATTATTTTTCGGCCCCAAAAATCTCTGCATACAAAATTTCACGCCGATCGGTCCTTCCACTCGCGAGTTAAATCGTGACATAGGAAACCCCAACTCATTTTTATTATATAGATGACTGTTGATCTTCCAAAAGGTTCCTTCAATATATTTGAATACATATCATAATCTTATATAATAGCATGGTATGATATCATTTGATGCCACAGCACCATCAAGATAATTGCCTTGGCTCTGTAAAGATGACTGAGCCTGTACGAATAAATGAACTTGTTAAGTAAAAAAAAAAAATGATTTGCTTCTAACTTAAGCTTCCGTGCCCAGATCCGTGAACTGCAGCCATGAATTTGAGAACAAGCAATAATACACCGTGATCTGAATCACGTAATCATGAACTAAATCACATTTTAAGGTAATAATCCTGGGTCCGCTTTCATTTTCGGGAACGCTTTTGTTTCTGTGTAGAAGAAAACGTGTCGCAGGATGTCTCTAAACTTGTTCCTGAAGCTCTGAGTATTCCTTCTTGGATTTTCAGGGAAGTTCTCTCCTGAATTTCTGGAAAGTATGAACTTAAGCTTTGGGGATGTTTGGTCCGGAATTTTTTGGAATATTCTTGTTAGAACTACTAAAGAGAGTATCGAAAAAAAAAGTAAGCAACATTGAAAACCCTTCCGAAATCCCTGCCTTTCGGTTCAGAAAGGGGTATGGGCAGATTTCATGTGTGAATAGGCTGCCACATCAACGTTCAAAAGTGCCTGAATCAAAATGCCAGTAATGTAATGATCACTTGAAGCTGCGATGGTGGATCATTGCCCTGATGTTCTGAAATGTAGCACGAAGTTAAACGTTTCTTGTACTCTATAGCTAATCGTGATAGAATTGAGTGAACGAGCGATACTCATCGGGAATGATCTCTCATATGCATCCGTCGAACCATTCTGCACGGCCGTTTTGAGAATATCACCATGAAAATCTCACATGCGCATAACATGTTACTAACTAGTAATGCTTTCTCTCCTTTCTTCTGTTCTCTTCCCTATCCCATGAACGCGAGCAACACTACATGACATCGTACATAGCCATAGGCCATCATGTGCCTTCGCCTAAAGTCAGCTCTTCAAAAGCAGCAACATCGAAAAAACACCGAGCAATAGTGAAAAACGGTATATAACTCTAACCAATTTTACATTCAGCCAAATTGTCTAACACATCAGCCATCAAATGACCCCAACAAAATATACTAAATATTTATGACATAACATATAACGGGGAAAATGAGGGACCACCAGGGCACCCAAAAGAAACCATTTGGATTGTGAGCATGGGACAGTCTCCTCCCTATTGTTAACATTTCGTGGAACGAGGGCGGCTCTTCGACCCGCTAGTGCTCGATTCTAGTGCTGTAAGTGTGAACTTGCTTTTGGAAGGAGATTCTCTTCCCTATATTCACGGATTTCGCGTGACCAGTGCTCTGCTGCTTACTAGGAGTAGCCTGCTCAAATCGTTGTTTGGACCCTTCACTGCCATGTAGAGTTACCTTGGTAGAATAGATCTAGGGTTTTTATTGATTAGGGCGAATCTGAAATTGAGAGACTCTTAGATTATTTTCTCTTTCATTTATTCCATTCAGCTTACGTTTCTATGATTGTAGGTATGCTAGCCAGCACTGTTGTTTCTATGTGCTAAATGATCCTCAACAGTCTTATAACGGCGTGTAACAAATGAAAGAGTGAGAGAGAATTCTCATGATCGCCTATTGAAAAAATCCGAGATGACATTCATCATCGCAGAAGAAAACGTGTCGCAGGATGAATTTTGAAGCCTCGAAAATTTCCTCATTTCATGTTTCGTCTAGATATCCCTAGATGTTAATAAAAAATGTCATGAAAAAATTGAGATGCTTCAGTATACATTCTGTTTTTTATTCAACAACATTGTCACTCTCGTGGTCAGATTATGGTAGGTAAATATCACTTCCAAGGTACATGCATAACTGCAAGCAGAAATTACAATTCTTCCTCGACGTTACGCAAGGCGACTTTCGATTATCTTTTTATTCTTCTTCCTGTTGTTTCCAATGGTTCTAGATGTTTGTATACCTACAGACATTTAATAAGACCTTTTAATGTCAGTACCGTTTACGCATCAGTAAAATTGTGTGGCAACTGCATTATAATCCATGCTCAGAGATATCGAGAAATTTTCCAGTACGATAAATTCCTAAAGCGGAGCTATTAGTCGAATCACTTCTTAGTAGTTGCGGCATATATCGACAAATCTTCAAGAGACCATTCCGTATTTATATGCAATGTCATGTGTGTCAACATCATTATTATTACGCTCTAGGGACCTTGCTGCGCTTAGAAGCACAAAATCAAATCTAATTTCCACATGAACGAGCAAAGAATAGAACAGAGTTCAACCTGCTGAATCTCATTCTCCGGAACGCATCGCGAAGAAGTGCTTTACCGAGTCATGTCAACCGTTAAAACATAAAACCAAGAAAATCAATCAAAGCGTGTCAAATTGCTATGGTTACAGTAGGTTGACATGGTAACGAGCGAAGCCTCAGATGCTTTGCGCTACAACCTGCGTAGGTTCGTTATTCTGCATTTGCAACGCTTTCCGGTGGGAATGCGGAAGATTTCGCATAACGACCGCTTCGCACAACTTCCCAGGCGTTTGTACTCAACATTGTAAAACTTTTTAAACGATTTGGCCATATTGGGCTCAGTTCGACCAATTTTGTCGGTATATCATGCCGAGAGTAGTAAACAATTGTTGCAAAACTACAAACCAAAACAAAACAAAAACTACCGCACCAGAGTTCTTTTGAACTACATTTTCGTGATTATCGATCACGACGACGATGACGACGAGCAGCTGAGCGAGCGGCAAGAGTAGATAAAAAGTGGCAGTTGTAAAAAACTACATCAACAACAACACAAAAGCGTCCGATTTGGGAAAACAAATCTGGAGCAGGCGAGACAAAGCACAGAATCCACCGAACGAAATATAAACGATGATGTAATAAATAATAAATATAACAAATGTTGTATTCTCGCTTTGCCAGCTCACCGCAAAGTGGCCCAGCACTGAAGCCACTCGACGATGCAATTTTGGTGGAAGATCGTGTGGTCATGGCGACCAATCGCAAGCTACTGCGATGGTTGAGTCGCGAAAAAAAAGGGAAATTAAAAAGGTAAACCCAACCGTGTTATTATATTTTATGGGATGTTTTAGTTGTTTTCGGTGAATATACAGACTCTTTTGTATTTTTCCCTGTTCTTGCAGTACTTACATTCAATTGTTCGATTTTTTCTGCTTCGTTTCTTCGGAGAACTTTGTGTGTGCGCTTCTGAAAAGAAAGAAGCCGCGCTCCGAGGCCAGAATGGACAGAGTTGGCGTATTTTCCCATCCAGGGCGTGTTGGAAATCAGGAAAAGCCGTATACAATTGTGAAGAGGTTGATTTGGTGTGTTCATCGAGCGCAGAAGTCACGAACACACGTCTTCCAACTCTCACGGGGGCTACCTTTGAACCTGGAATTGTCCCGTTGACTGAATGTGTCTTTTTATTTATATTCTTGAGTGTGCCCGATTGCCGTCGTCGTTGTCATCATCTTCTCCGGCAGGCTAAGGAGGAATTCCTTGTCTCCTTTTGGCGGGTCGGGGAACTGCACCACGTTGTTGCAACAAAAGAACAAGCGCAAGTGTTTCCCTCTTGTTTCCCGCAGGAAGACTTCCCGGAGCCCACAAGAGGTCTCGGATGCGCTTGTGACTCCTGAGCCTGCTGCGAAATGATCATGAATATTCATAAGGTAGCGCGCGCGGAGGTGTTTAGAAGAAGCGCCGCCGATTGGTACTGATTTGCATTTCTATATCGAGGCAGGACCGACGTGAATTTTCGTCAAGTGACATTTCCGCATTTGTCGTTTGTGGCTTTGCATGTTCTCTTCTGTGGCTATGATGAACGAGCAACTTGTTCCTTATAGAAGACACCTTCCAAAACATTCGTAGCGTTTTCGTTCGAGGTGAGAACATAGTGACCCGGTACCAATTTTCAGTCGCTTAAAAGGAAATGTCAGTTGTTATTCACGCAGTTTGTTAGACACTCCCTCGAACAATGCCTAAATGGAAGAAAGTGCAAACTCGTCTTCCCCTGATGGTAGTCCCTCCAATGGGTCATCTCGAACGGCAAACGAAGTTCGCTAACAATTGGCAAATAAATCTAAATTTATCGACCTGTCATCGAATCACTGTTCTAGTATTGCTCTATTGCTGCGCTGCTTGTACAGCTGGCTGCTTCTATTCCTCAATGCTAGAGACGAAGAGAATTAGACCGCACCATATAAGGCCTAGCAGATCCAATCGCTTCTCCTTTTGTACTCCGAGCATGTTGACAAGCCCTAGTTGCCCTTCGCCTCCACTCACCTGGCTTTCTACTATCTTTAATCCCATATCTACTTTCTTGCGAACAAACGCTAGAATTAATAACAAATAAATAAACACTTAATCATACATAATTGAACAAGCACAAACAT
Source organism: Aedes japonicus (assembly GCA_034211315.2). Lineage (NCBI taxonomy): Eukaryota > Metazoa > Arthropoda > Insecta > Diptera > Culicidae > Aedes > Aedes japonicus. Next base: position 187,026 of record JASCZW010000126.1, read on the forward strand.
TGTTCAAAAATTTCAATTTTGCAATAAATCTCTGCCACGAACCCGACCCGGCGATCGCAGTAGGCCAACCACCGCGGCGAGTTCTCACACTAAACGGTAACGATTCGCCGCTTGCTTTGCTCATGTTGCAGTCACCTCGATCGTAGTAAACACAGGCTGCCGCGCGGTTTGTTCCACCCGAGCGAGCGACGTCGGCAGGATTTTTTCTGCATCACCTACTTTGATCCCCATCCAACCCAACTACGACCTACCGGTATACACGTATTGGATCGGAAAGGTGGGAGCTGGTGGCGCGTATCGAATTTCACAAGCACATTCCACCCTTCTGTTTTTCTTTCTGGTCGATGCCCAAATGAGCCGCCAAATCAGATCAAAACGAAGCATTGTTGTTCAAACTGTCCGAAGAGCCCAAACAAAATGCCGCACGGAGAATATAAATCATAGAATGCCATGCCGAAGAAGCAGAGGAAAGCCTCCCGGATCGAGCGTTGTGTAACCTCAGCCGCCTCAAATTCAGTGAATCATTGTCGGATCGATAGAGAACAATATCGAACGCCCAAGCCACGTCAATTTTTCGTTGTTTGCTTTCTGATTGCGTCGACTTAACACTATTGTCTTTCGCTGACATCTCGAGTGTTTGGAGCCTTTTTATTAGTAGATCAAAATCAAATTAAACAAAGCGCTTTAACGCCCTCCGTTTTCTTAGGTTTCGTCTTTTCAAGCAGTTGTTCGGCCAAGCATTGTTGGTAATCGGATATTTAGATATTGTGCCGCCGTTGCCGACGACGACGACCGCTGCGTGGCCACCGCCACAGACGTCACGATCACGCGTGTGGGTCAATATTTGACGAGTCATTACCGTTTGGAGTCATGAACTGGAGATTGGGCCTTTGTCTCCTCTCTTGCTTCTTGGATCTCATTGCGCGTTCAAACAAGAAAGAAGGGTGCAAATCTCAAACGAGCGGGTGGGGGAGAAATTTGAGATATTTGCGGCTGCCCCTGCGCCGCCGCCGTCGCCGCCTCCTTAGGTGGTGAACCGAGTTGACAGATGGACACCATCGTCCGTCAGTCATCAACCATAAGCAGCGCACTTTCACGCTACCTTTGTTTCTACACAGGGCATGTTGTGACAGATTGGACAGCGAGCGGTGTGACAGATTATCACTAAGCATGAATGTGAGACATTTCGCACACTGCGGTAGGCCCTCCCGGTTCGACGCTCATTTCAAATCGACTCCCAATTAACCGGTGCACATGTTTTGGTTCACCGCGGGGTCCAAACTCATTTGCTCACGAATGAGATGTGTGTGAGTCGCGCCTCGGGCACTCGGCGAGCATAGTGTGCCGTGGAATGCAACGTGCACCGCCAACTTGGATCCCTTTCTCCTTGCGTGAAGGAATTGTTTTTTTTTTGGGATCACCCAGAAAATGTAGAAATTCCTTATCACATGGGAAGTTGAGATTTGCGGCGTGTTGCATTACAGAGCGATTAAGGACACCCCAAGGGGGCATGAGAATGAATTGTTTTAAAGGGAGATAATCATTTTTCTTCGCTTTAATTAGCCGTATGGGTTGGGTTGGTTGAAATTCGAGGTCTTTTTTTATTTGCGCAACGGAAACGCGGGGTCATTGGAGAGTAAAGTGTCATTTTCTTCATCACCGTTGGGATCATTTAAGTTGATTAGTTATGTGAGAGTGAAATGTGACACTGGGTCACACCATAGGAGTGGAAACGTGAGAAACTTATCGACATTTGTCACAAGTCAGTGAATTTGCACCAAAGGCTGCAGTGTGATGGTTGTAAACTAAGCTTACATTGGTTCTCTTGGACATAGATTTGCTGTCTGCGTGGATGTACAGGCTACTGTTTATTTGTGACACGGTTCAACAATTTTTGAGTTCTTCTATGAGGAAATTTGACTTTTGTTATTTTGTTTGAAGAATTATAATATTTCGTTTACAATCAATCCAAGATCAATTCCATTCCAATCGAATTCAAAATAAGGGAACGTTTATTAATTATGTCACGCAAAAAGTGACTTTTCGTAAACAAACCCCCCCCCCCCCCCCTCTTGTCACGTTTTTTGTATGGACATTTAATTTTTTTTGTATGGATCGTCACGTTTTCCCTAACCCAAATTGACTCACTTCATATAAATGTTAATCTATAATTTGCACGGCTGATTCACTTCATATTTAAATGCTTTCAATGCTTTTTTTCTTATCAGTTCGTAGGCTCAGGCATGTGTAACACTTTGCGAAGCCGATATTCAATATTGTAATTGACATTGTTTCATTTTTCAATTTTAATAAAAGTGGGGTGCCAATTACTCGTGGCTAGCTCGAGGTTAATGTGTCACATTATCGTTTGGAAGGGGCTAGGCAGGTAACTTATTACAGGTATCAGTTGCCGCTCATGGTTGCGACATCTACCATATCCTCGATCCCTGGAACTAAGCAGCCCCTCGCTTTCAGGAACTAAGCAGCAAACGGGTGACCATAGTTTGCTGGGCTGGTTGCTTTCATGGCCGATTAACTTCATATATAAGCAATTTTAAACTACTCATTAATTCACTTCATATTGAAGTGCCTGATTCCAGATTCTTGAAGACTTACTAACTTACAAAGTATCCTAGAGATTTTGAGCTGTTTAGTGGAAAACCTGTAACTAGACCAGTCTGCATATTGTAGACGAAATACGCGTATCTGTCAAGATAAGCAAAGGTAGTTGAAATTAAATGGAAAATACTCATTTTTCTTCTCATTGCTAGTTATACAAAGTATGTTTTACTTTAAATTGAGTCGCTTCACATCCAAGATGTTCCAATCTTTCCAGGACTAACTTACTTCATTTCAGGGCAATTTCAAAATTCTTGAGGACTAGTTACTTAGTGTTTAAGTGATTTAAGGTTGACTATCTTCATATTTGGATATGTGACTTCAAACTTTACAAGTCTGACGATGAAGTTATTTCAAGCTTTTCTCGGCTGATAACCTTCATATCCAAGTAATTCCAAACTTTTCAGGTCATTGGTTTAAGTAATTTAAAAATGCTAATGTTCGATTCACTGCGTTGTCAAGTCATGTCACGCTTTTCAGGACTGATTTACATTATATACAAGTGATTTAAAAACTTCAGGAATCGTATCCAATTTTTCCAGGGTTTCTCAACTTCATATTCAGGATATTCAATACTGAAAAACATAATATTCTAATGATTTTACACTTTGCAGTTATGGTTCACTTCATGTTGACATGAATCCAAACTTCTCAGGACGGATTCACTTCAGTTTCAGGTGATTCCAATATTTTCAGGACTAACTCACCAGCACATTCAAGTGTTGCAATAGTAATGCACTTCGTATTATGGTGATTCTAAGCCTTAAAGCTTTGATTCACCATATATAAGCGTTTTAAAAAAATTCAGGATGTAATTAGAAAATGAGAAGAAAGATTAGTAATTTCCATTTAATTCCAACTACCTTTATTGGTTATCTTGACGACAGATGCGCGTATTTCGTCTACAATGTGCAGAACTCTTCAGTGTTGTGTACTCTAATTCAGGATGATTGGACGCCACTTTGTCAATCCAAAACAAGAGGTAGTTACGCAGGAGCATAGATTTAAACATTTGTTCTTCCAAAAGTACTTTTGTTTTCAACCATCACATAAATATTATTTTGATCTCTGATAGTTGCTCATCATTTGGAATAATCCCGGATTCAAAGTAATTGCGGAATATAAATACAAAGATTTTTGACTTTCCGAACAACTTTGCTCCAGGTTCAAACTTTCTAGGTGATCAGGATCATTATATAAACTTGATCAAATTTCTCTCTTTTCCATGCCCACCAGTGCCACGTAGTTTGATTTTTTTGAGTACCTTGCGCATTTGATGCGAATTTGAACCAAATTGGTTGAAATTTACCCATTTCCACAGAAAGTTGAAATTTGTTTGGGAAAATTCATCAAAATCTATGAAAACGGGTTCAGTAGCGCTAGGTGACGATATAAGATTCTTTGGGGAATTTCAATGCCCAACATCACTTCAATATACTACTACTATACTACTACTATACTATACTATACTACTACTTTTTTTTTTTAACTTAGGTCATCTTGAAGTTTAATATCAGCCTCGCGGACATAAATGATTAAATTAAAGTATTTTTCCGCTTTGTCGCAAGTGACTTGATGATTATAAGCAGTTTCGAAGTCGATATAGAATCACCTCATAGCGGGGGATTTTGTTTGTTAGCAGAGTGTGAAGAGAGAAAGAAGAAAACCAATGCAATGTAGAAAACGACCATTTGCTGGTCAGAAGCAAAGAACGAAGCAAACGCGCATGCGCGCGTGAGTGGCTGGCATATAATTTCAGATACACTCACTCCGTCGTTTACAGATGGAGAGCTGTGCAGTTTTGTTTTCTTTTGTTGCACAATATTGTGATTTTTCAAGTTAAATTTCTTCTCGGAAGTGTTTTTTACTTGTGATTTTCATCGTATTGCATTTGTGCGCGAAGTATTAATTGTATTCGGGCTGTTCTATTCGAAAAGCATGATGTGAACATATTTGCCGAATAATAGAGTGCTCTGTAGAGACATAAATGCATCCTTTAGCATCACAGGGAAGCCGTCCAAATGAAGACTGAACATCGGCAACAATATCCGGTGAGATCTTTCTGAATTTGAACGATACTGCTAAATACGTGCCATCTTCAAAACAATAAGATTTGATGATGGAAGTGTATGCACAGTACCTACATCCATTTGATATTTGTACCGTGTTTATGCGGGGCTTGTTGTTCGTGAAAGTGACCTCGGAATGGACGTGAGTAACCAGGCATTCTGAAATGGGTCACTGGATCCCAACAGAGCTTTCACCTTCCAATTCCTGGGCTAAACATGTTTGTCGAGTCGACAACAGTTCGTTTAACTGCAAACATTTTTCTTCCATAAAATCACTGCCGGACAGTGGGCGTTGTATTGTATATACACACCCCCCCCCCCTCACACACACACACACACACACACACACACACTTAGGTCATCTTGAAGTTTAAAAAAATGTGATTGGGTATAGAGTTGCCTATAAGAATCTAATGCCACCTTTTGGCACAAAACCGTGGTCATTCTTCAAGCCTTTTGATTATTTTTCTTATAAGGTTTGGATCCACAATAATCCGGACACCTCAGAACTTACGTAAAACACAAATTTCATATTAAATTTCAATTTCAGTTGTTTGTGTCAGACTCAAGGGATATAATTTAACAATTCACGAAGTCAAAACATAGCTGTAAGGTATTTGCATCAAATTTTCGAGCTTTGTGATTCGTACAGACCCTTCAGACCGTCTTTGTTCAAATTTGTTGAAAGTATTTGATATTTCTGGTTCCTTGTTTCGGTCCAGAAAGCTTCCACTCCATCAGAGCCCAATATCTCTCGATTGGACGTAACTCTGGATAATTTGGCATATTTGTGGTTTCTGGTACAATATTTGATTTGCTTCGTACTACAGTTTTAGCATAATGGTAGATGCCAAATCGGGCCAGAACGAAGGTTATTCTTTGTGGTTTTCGATTAAGGGTAGCAATCGCTCCCGCAGGCACTCTTTCTGTTAAATCTCCTTGTTGATTGTACCTGAAGTGACGAAAAATTTACTCCTTCTGTCAAAAGAGCAAATTTCTTTGCAAACAAGGTATATTTTGAAAAATGTCAATGCCTTCTAGAATAGAACAGAATAAAATAACAAAAAAGAAACCCAACCCTGGATGTTGCATTCAATCCTCCAGGACATAAACCTATAACAACGCAAGAATAATCCTGAAAAGATACCCTTAATTTTGCTGCCGAGTTCTATTTGTCGTTGCGAACTGTTTTTACTAGGAAACTTTCATCTTAATTTATTGAGCGCTGATTATAAATGGATAAAACAAAAGGTGACAGTTTGTTGGGGAGAGGATGTGGGAAAGTAGTTATGGGTCAGATGATGTTAAAACAGATTGAGACAGATTCTAAGAAGGAAACAGAATATAAAAAGAAATTTGTTAATAGAAGTTTAGCGGAAGTGGAGACAGAAACAAAACCAGTATTAGTAAAGAAAAAGAATTAACTCAAGCGGAACAATCAGTCAGCTGGAAATAAGATAACAGAAAAAATCAGATTGATAAAAATTGCTAGTTGGAATGTAAGAGGTTGCAAAACAGAAAACAAAAGGCCTGATATCGATGCTAAGCTAGAAGCATATGATATTGAGCCAGCGGTGTTACAGGAAACAATACACTAGGAAGTAAAATACACACCGCAAATTATAATTGTTCAGTCAGAAGAAATCAGATCAATAAAGCAAGTTGCAAAAACCACGGAACACAACGGAACCATCGACAATTTGTATGGAGCTATTAAAATATCCCAATATCAACCTGCTATTTGAAACCAAGTCAAAATATTGTGGGATAACTTGAAAAAGAAGTGGAGAAGCTTAAAATTTTAAACAAATATGCACAAATATGAAGTGAGACAATTTTGAATCATTTATTAATGAAGTTGTCATTTAAGAACCTCAGCGCAGACATTAGGCACAGCTTTTATGTAAAACCATGAGTGGAAACGGGTTTGAGAATTTCTCGACTACCCCTCGAAATCTCAATTAATAATTGTGGAAACGTTTCTAAAATACATGATCTTGAAAGTTAAGAGCAGGGAAAAGGTCGTCCAAAGAGCGTAAAGGCCAAGAGGAAGAAGAACAAATGCAATAAACAACCCTTTATCTGCCTTCGGATGCTACAAGCATTATACTAGCATTATATAAGCAACAGGTTTGCTGTGAAGTACAGGGTGTCTGCAAATTTTCCATACAGAGTTTGTCGGCATGCCTCAACACAACCCTGCGGATTAAACTAAGCATACCTACATGGTTTAAAATCTTGACTTATTGTCTTTATGCGCAGTAAGTTTGGTACAGCTTTCTAATTCATTCAAAATGAAGCCATTCATTTATTTATTTATTTATTCTACATTTTTTCCGAATAATATATGCCTTTACTTCTGCAAACAAAAGAGTTATATTTTCGATTTTTCTGAAAATAAGGACCACCCTAGTTTTCATTCACACCAAAAGAAGCGCCTTGTTATTAGAAACAACTTTGTAGAAGACAATTTTGCTCCAAAACTTCAAACTTCGGCTGAAAATGTATCTTTCCAGCTAAATTCGCATTCTGGACCACTGTGACCACTATGATCTCATCAACAAGTTCTAATTAGCGTAACTAACTGAAAACGGTTGAGCTACTATGGTCAAACAGCAAAAGACTCATCATTAATATCGGAAGTAAAAACTTTCCCCAAGAACAGTTTTCCTTAGATAATTTAGTGTGTCCCTACAGAAAAACCCCGTTTTTTGCTCCAACTTTTGTATTTCAAATTTGCCAACAATGTTGTTTTCAAATGATTTTTATAACATGAAAAGATAAAAGTTTTAACGTGTAAATCTTGCCGATGTCTCTTACCGTTAGTAAATAATTAACGATTGTCTTATAAAATTACGCCCTTTTCAAATGTGTTTTACTCAATTTAAAAAAATAAACTATCTCCAGTTTTCAAACATGATATGCAATCAAGGTTGCGGCTTATCATTTTTGACTTATCCATATTCATTTGCCGATAGCTCTTCTCAGAAGCTCAATTTCAAAATATAAAGTATGATGAACTTATGGTGCTTGAGAAGACCTACAACTTGGTCTAACAATACATAGCTCTATCTCTTATATCTGAGGAATAAGAGCGTATATTCGCAGTGATCTTCGCGATGAAATTCGCGGTGAAGATCACGCGATTATCATCGTGAAGATCACTGTGAATATACGCTCTCATGTCGAAGATATAGGAGTTAGAGCAATGTACTGTTAAACAAAGTTGTAGGTCTACTCATGCACTGCAAGTTCATCATACATCATATTATCAAATCGACCCTTTGAAAGGAGATATTGGCAAATGAATATGCCTGAGTCAAAAATGATAAGCCGCAACCCTGTATGTAATAATAAAAATCTTTTCAAATGCTGTTAAGATTTTTTTTTTATTTGCCCCAGCTAGAAAAAATAACATTTGAAAAAGGCAGAGACAATTTCAGCACACCAAAAGTTGTAACTCTTATTGTTCTAAAATGGTAGGACAACTTTGCAGAAAAATTTGAAATAAAAAAATATGGCAAAATAACAGATTTTCATAGGGACATCCTAAGCTACGCAGAAAAAAATGCTCTAATTCGGTCATGTCAAAAGGTACAGAAAAAAATATACCATCAAGGTTGCTTAACATTATTTATTCTACATTTTTTCCGAATAAAAAATGCCTTTATTTCTGCAAATAAAAAAGTTAGAATTTCAATTTCTCTGAAAATAAGGACCACCCTAGTTTTCATTCAGACCAAAAGAAGCGCCTTGTTATTAGAAACACAAAGCTGTTTCTTTGTAGAAGACAATTTTGCTCCAAAACTCCAAACTTTGACTGAAAATGCATCCTTCCAGCTAAATTCGCATTTTGGACCACTGTGCAATGGAGCAAACAATTCTTGAAAATTTCACGACGGAAGGCCTAATAGTATTTGAGATTTGTGCTCAGAAAACTTCGAAGTGATAGGGAACTCCAAAGTTGATGAAAACGGTTCGTGGACATCTTTTGACCAGGAAATCCTGAAATCAATCTTCGCACAATCTTCTAACTGGGCGCACATCACAACTTTCGCTTCATCTTAAATAGAGTAGCACCCTTCGAGAGACAATCGGGATTTAATCTAAGGATAATTTCTGTTGGATTTTACCAACCATAGAAGCCACCGTTGCTAATAAACAACAGAAAAGACCTCATACCGAGAGAAAGCAGCTCTCACCCGAAGCTTATGAGGCCGCTCGCCTGTGTCGCTCCAAAGAGGTCGACGTGCGAACAATGTTTCTTGATCTTCTGCCTAGTCCGGCGAGGTCCCTGGTGTCAATCCACCAAAACGAAACACACTCATGTCTTCCGCATAGAGGGCCACAACATGCACTCGAACTGCATCGTCTCATTTCACCTACCTCAATAAAAATGAGGTTCGCGCGCATCGTAAAGTGACAGTAAACTAAAGCAAGCGTTAAATTGCTTCTTTCTTCACAATTTTTGTGTGGTCCGCTTGTCATATCTTTCACTGCTACGCATCATCATGCACATCATCATCATCATCATTCTTCGTCGCGTCGGTGCAGTTGTATTAGAATCACTCCGGAAACCAACCGGCGTCGCCGCCTTTGATGGTTAAAAAGCAGATTTTCGCCGTTTGACGCAAATGCAATGTGCAATGCTGCTTTGGGACGTCCGGCCGGCCGGCGGAGATGGCGCAAAAAGAATCTTCCCAAGGATCATGTTTCCCCCACCAAACAACTTGCTTGAGCCCGCGCAGTCCCACAGTCGTAAAAATCGGAGATTTGTGGCAGCTCGGCCAGTGCAAGAACGTTTTTGCAGGATATCGAATTTCTTCTCCCCGCGGTGCTTTTTATTGCGGCGTGAAATTGTTTCGCCATCAATTGCTGACCCCTTTCACTCGGGGGGCCGCAGGACTGCACCCAAAAGCTGGCTGTTCGATATCTATCACTAATTAGAGATTTATGATTTCGGCTGGGGTTTCAGTCGCACCGAGAACCGAGCCAACCTTTGAACTTTGTCAGAGCACGACTCTCGTGCTGCGATCGCCTTATTTATTGCAGTTGTTTTCATTCGTCGTGGACTATAAAAAGCAATTAAATTGAGAGCTTAGCTCTACAGCTAGGTGTGTAGGCGTGATTGGTCTTCTATTTGTTTCCAAGATTTCGATTGGGGTTTTTGCAAGCCGCTTTTTTCAACATCCAAATTTTGATGGATGCCAATCAGTGTGCTTCGGCGACGACTGACCTCGTTTGTCAGAATCTAGTAGTCAACGGTGAGTCGGTGATCCCTTTCGGTTCATTATTTGACAGCCGCTTCAGTAGACATTGCGTGCTTGGCTGACAGGTTCGACTGAACAAACACTGAACAGAACTGAGAAACGACAAAAGTGAATGGAATAAATTTCAATATTTATTAAATGTTAACGATACGATTATTACACCTTTCGCTGGTGGGATCTTTTGTGAAGTTGCGCGCTTGTTGCTCCTCAATTGAGGTGTTTATTCGTGGAAGACCGAGGACAGCGAAAACTAGCGTTTTTTGTGAGTGATGGGAATTAGTTTGACAGCCTTTGGGGAGCACCGTCGTTTATTAAGGGTTAACGAATTTCAGAGCAAATTAAATATAAGGTAGGGAGTTGTGTGATTCGTTTTGGGGGTAGTTGTTAGTAAAAGAAGACTTGAACGGCTGCATATAGCAGATTTGTCAGAGATGGAAGCCATATTTTTGGTGAGAATGTTGAAACTTCAAGAATCTGTATAATGTGATCGTTCCAATTGTTGCGCTTTCTTAGCGTTAGTGAACTAGAGGCGTGTATGCGGCTGGAGTCGAGTTATTAGTACAAGACACTGAAGAAGTCTGCACATTGTAGACGAAATACGCGTATAAGGTCTGTATCCGCAATAATCCGGACACCTCAAAACACGAATAAAACATAAATTTCGCATTATATTTCCGTCGAAGTTGTTTATTTCAAATTCATGGGATGTTTTTTAACAATTCGTGAAGAGAAAACATAGTTATTCGGTATTTGCATAAAATTTTCGGACTTTGCGCTTAACTCCGTCCATTCGGGTTTGTACAGACTCTTCAGAAATTGTAGAAGCCGTCTTTGTCCAAATTTGCTGTCTTTGATTCCTTGCTTCTTTCCAGAAAGCTTCCGCTTGATCAGAGCCCAATATCTCTCGATTGGTCGTAGCTCTGGGCAATTTGGCAGGTTTGAGGTTTTTGGTACAATGTTCACTTGATTTGCTTGGTACCACTCCATCACAGTTTTAGCATAGTGGCATGATGCCAAATCGAGCCAGAACAAAGGTTTTTCTTTGTGACTTTTGATGAAGGGTAGCAATCGTTTCTGCAGACACTCTTTCTGATAGATCTCCTTGTTGATTGTGCCTGTAGTGCCGAAAGATTTACTCTTTTTGCCACACGTGCAAATTGCTTGCCACACAAGGTATTTTTTGGGAAATTTCGATGCCCTCTTTGTTCTGAAATGCTCAGCTGTAGCATTTCTGGCCATAGCAGAGTAAAAAGCCAGCCCTGGAAGCTGCTTGAAATCCTCCAGGACATAAGTTTCATCGTCCATAACAACGCATGAAAACTTCGTCGAATATTCGCAGTACATTCGACGAGCCCGTGATTTTGCTGCCAAGTTCTGTTTGTCGTTGCGATTTGGAACTGTTTTTACTTTATACGACTTAAGTCCCAAACGTTGTTTTGATTTTTGGACAAAACCAGGCGACATCCCTATTTTATGAGCCACCGTTCGATCGGAGAGATTTGGGTTTTTCGTTAATATCCTTTTCACCTTTCGGTTCAAGACAGGATCAGCGCGTCCAATGTTTTTGTCACTTCTCGGTTTCCTCTCCACCGTAAAACGTTCCGAAAATGATTTGAGCACATCGTGAACAGTGGATTTAGGCAATCCAATGTTTGTGTAAGGTCCTGTATTGACAAGTCAAAATTCGCTCGCGCACTTGTTTTTCTTTCGTCGCCATCCTCGCCGGAATACTAAACATGAAATGTAAACATCAATCATTCTTTTTCATCATAGACTCTCAGCAATACCACAGTGAAATTTTTAATTCCTACGTTCAATATTTCAAAAGTTACAATCATTTGAAGGTGTCCGGATTAATGTCGATACAGATTTTATGTCAAGATAAGCAAAGGTAGTTGGAATTAAATGGAAAATACTAATTTTTCTTCTCATTCCTAGTTATGGGTATAACTAGTTTAGAGTGAATTGTTTACATGTGAAAAATTTCAGAACAATCGGTTCAGTGTTATTGAGATGTCATCGAAACAAGAAGAAAATCGCCGAAGAATTTTGCGCGCCGTCATGGAAAATCCGACTGCGGCCATGAGATGGATCGGAAGACAACTGGGAATCACCCATACAACTGTGTCTCGGGTGGTAAAATCATTTAAGGAGTCCCAGACGACCGAGCGGTGGGCTGGAAGTGGAAGAAAATCGAAGACAGCTGACCCTGTGAAGGCCCGGAAGGTGCTGGATTATTTCAAGTGTAATCCGAACCTCTCGATTCGCGACGCGGCTCTGAAGGCAAAGTGTTCCGCCTGAATCGTTCAGCAAACCATGAAACGCGCTGGGCTTCGTGTATTCAAGGTCCGCAAGGCACCGAACCGGCGTGATCAACAAAACACGGTGGCCAAATCCCGCGCAAGGAAGCTGTATCGAGAGTGGTTAACGAAACCGGTGTGTGTGATAATGGATGACGAAACCTACATCCAGGCAGATACCGGGGCTGGAGTTCTACGTTGCCAAATCGCGGTTTGATGTTCCGGAAGACATAAGGAAGAAGAAAGTGGACAAATTCGCCAAAAATACTTGCTCTGTGCCAATGCGGTAAACTTAGTAAACCGTACATCACAACGGGTATCATCAACAGCGAAATTCACCGCACCGAGTGCCTCCAGAAGCGTCTGTTGCCCTTCCTGCGGTCCCAAGGAGACGAGATATTATTTTGGCCGGACCTGGCATCATGCCATTACGCGCGATCGACGTTGGATTGGTACAGAGACAATAACGTTGTTTTTGTACCAAGAACCGCCAAGCCCCCATATTCACCAGAGATTCCTCAGGTGGAGGTTTTGGGCCATAATGAAGGCCAACGTTCGAAAATCGTCCAAGGTGTTTAAGAATGAGCTGGAGTTGAAGAAAGAATGGATGAAAGTGACCAAAAAGGTCGGCTCCACCATTACACAAAATCAAATGAGGGGTCTTAAGGTAAAGGTGCGGACTTCAAATAAAGTAATTATGCCGAAACATAATCCATATGTATCGGTTCATTCCCTGAAAGTTTCAAGAAAATCCGATTTAAAATCAATTTTTGGCGAACACTTTTGTCTGGTGCATTTTTTTCGAGTACAGGCCTTACACACGTAAAGGGCGAACACGAAATTATTGCGACACATTCAACAGTGCATAATTTTTTTACCATTGGGTAAAAATCAACCAAATTTTGCACACTTTCTCATTGATGTGTATTGTTTACATGCTGTCAAACTCGAAGTCGTGTTTTTCGATTCAACGAAAATGGAGGTGAACCAACGCGAGTCGAGAGAACAAATTCTTTCCGAACACCCGGAATTTCCTGACCTGTCGCACCGGTAGTTGGGAAAAATGTTGAACATTCACCATTCAACCGTCTCCAGAGTGTTGAAGCGGTTCCAGGAGCGGTTGACGTTGGACCACGGCAAAGGAGCTAGAAGAAAACCGGGACCGGAGAACAAAAAGACGGAGGGAAAGGTGAAGCGGATGATTAAAGCAAATCCCAACGTCTCAAGCCGTGATTTGGCTAAAAAGATCGCAAAATGTCGCAGAGCTACGTCCAGAATGCAAAGAAGAGAGCTGGACTACATACATACAAGGTACAGAACTTCCCAAACCGCGATGAGCGGCAACAATCGACGGCTAAAACTCGGGCACGGAAGCTCTACGAGAAGATGCTGACAAAATATGGCTGCTGTGTGATGGACGACGAAACGTATATAAAAGCCGATTTTAAGCAAATTCCGGGGTTGGAGTTTTTCACCGACAAGAGCAAGTTCTATGTGGACGACAAATTTAAGAAGAAGAAAATGTCGAAGTTCACCTCCAAATATCTCATTTGGCAGGCCATCTGCTCTTGCGGACTAAGGAGTGAGCCTTTCGTGACAAAGGGCACAGTAAATGGCGAGATCTACAAATCTGAGTGCCTCGAGAAGCGCCTTTTGCCGTTCTTGCAGCAGCACGACGAAGCTCCGCTATTTTGGCCAGATTTGGCATCATGCCACTATTCTAAAAGTGTCCTGGAGTGGTATGAGGCCAATTCTGTCCATTTTGTTCCAAAGGACATGAATCCGCCAAACTGTCCGGAGCTGCGCCCGGTGGAGCAGTACTGGGCAATGATGAAGTGGGAACTTCGGAAGAACAAGAAGACAGTCAAAGACGAGAAGGACAATGGAAGAAAATGGAAAAAAAAAACTGAGAACTGGTACCGGATGACACTGTAAAGACTTTGATGGAGGGCATCAAGCGAAAATGCGTTCAATTTTACACTCAAGGCTCCATCGATTAACTTTTCTTTTGATTTTTGAAGTAAATATATATATAAAACTACCCTAAAATTTTGGTTTGATTCTAAACATTTCGTGTTCGCCCTTTACAAAGTTCAAAAGGTGCCTTATCGCGATGAACGACAGAACACGGTAGGTAAAACACGTGCACGGAAGCTCTACACACAGTTGTTGACGAAACCAGATTGCCTCGTTATGGATGATGAGACGTATGTAAAAGCAGACTTCCGGCAGCTTCCGGGGCTCCAGTTTTTCACTGCTCATCATAGATTCGACGTCCCTGGGGACGTTAGAAATCAAAAGATGTCAAAGTTTGCCAAAAAATATATGATTTGGCAAGCAATTTGCTCATGTGGACAGCAAAGCACCCCACTCGTGACAACTGGAACGGTCAATGGGCAGGTGTACCTAACGGAATGCCTACAAAAGCGTCTACTTCCTCTTCTGGGGTCACACGATGGTCCTACGATTTTCTGGCCGGATTTAGCCTCGTGCCATTACTCGAAAGAGGTTTTGGAGTGGTACACGGCTAAGGAGGTCAATTTCGTGCCGGAGAATCTCAACTCCCCGAACGAACCGGAACTGCGGCCAATTGAAAAGTACTGGGCCGTTATGTAGCAGTCTCTTCGGAAGCATCCTAAGGAAGTGAAATCGGAGGAAGATATGAAGAAAAAATGGATTGCCACGCAAAAAAACAGGACTTGTACAGGACCTTATGAGTAGTGTAGAGAAGAAGGTTCGTGCATTTGGATATGGAATTGTAATTGACTAAAACAAACATGGGAAAACATTCATAACATGTTTTATTTTACTCCCTGAAAGTTTGAAGATGATTGGTTGAACGGGCGAATTTTGCCGAATATTTGTGCGTGTCGCAATTTGATTCCGTACACCCTTTATTTGAGTACTCCTTTTATGTGCATGATAGAAAACTTAAAATTACAAAATGATATTAACTGTGACTAAACGCTTGACTTATGTTAGAAAATGTATCATCAAATCAATAATATTAACTATAATTCCTCTCTGGAACACCATCGTCGATCACAAAATTGAAGGCAATGATCCATCTACAGTGAACGATCTTTTACTTTTCCTAATAATAAACCGGGAATCTCTCACCACAGCCAAATCCACCAAACAACCCGTCACGTTTACCAAACAACAACACCGTGCCGCAAAAGCCAAACATCACAAGTGGCTGTCGAAATGCGAGCTTAGTTCATAGAAAGTAAATAAAACAATCGGATTTAGTTTTCTTCGGGATTGGGGAGGCACATCGGAAATCCCCGATCGATCAGCCAGTTGCCGGCGTCGGCGACATAATTGGTTTCACATTCCCTCCCTCGCTCGTTCGTCGATTGCTGGCCTCAAGTGCTGAGCACACTCGCCGAGTCAAATCCGTCGAATCCGTCGGGCTCCAGGTGATCGGATCTCAAGCAGGCGTGCGCGTTTTGTTCGATTTCGCACCCGAAAAAGAGCGTGTTCGACGGGTCGTGATTTTGCATTAATCTCAGCAGGCCGTTTTTGGTCAAATGTCAAGTGTGTTCCACTCACACACCCACCTCACAGTTACTGTAAGCGCGGTTTCTGTTTTCGAGCATTTGCCCAAATTTGTGTCACTGTTTCAAGTGACAGTTTCCCTTTCATTTCAAACTTGATGTTGAAGTCACAACAAAGTATAGTCTTCTTCGTCATCGTCATCATCATCAAGGTTGACCACCGCGATCCAGTATTTGCCCTGAGAACCAATCTACAATAATTTAAAAGTTTTATGTGGCAATCGTCGGTCGGAAAAGGTTCGTAAAACCAATCAGGCGTGAATGCAGAAGAAACCTCTCCGCTCGCTGCAATATGGAATGTGCAGTAAAAAGCGTTTTATAAATGGGTAGCCATTTATCTACTCTTCACCACACACACTGACTGCTATGGGGCCTACTATGTCTACATGGCGATCAATACTGCTCGAAGCAGGCTGTGCGAATACGAATCGACCGCGGCGAGGTGCTGGAGAAAAGCATTTCCTTCTTTCGCTTCTTCTCGATGGGAAAATTAAATGTAGCAAACATTCAACAAGACAGGCATTCAATGGGTTCCAATTGAGGTGTGTTTGCAATTGGTTACTACAAATGAACCATGATTTGTGTACACAAGTTGCAGTTCATCTTCCTTACCCATAGGAGATTGTTATTTATTATAAAAGAACTTTGTCACTAGCCGATAATTTCGAGTTACATCACAGTTTGCACGGTTCCATGATCAACGCTGGCCTATTACTACTCTTTCGGCAGTAGGAACGTCACAGCAGCACTGACAAACAACATTCCGGATAGGAAATAAAATGTTAGAGGGCAGTTTTGTGTCATCAGCAGTCCGATGACGGCACTGGCCGCGAAACAGCTCAACCGACCGACCATATTGACCAACGAAACGGCCATGCCTCGTACGTGAGTCGGGAATAATGAAACGGCCCGTGCATTCACCAGCATAACACAAATACCGGCAAACATGATATCCACACAGAACAGTATTGCAACGAGGTAGCTATTGGAGAAGAATTGCAGCAAAATTCCAGCAACACCAGCTATGGTCATGTTGCAGATTAGCACCGTTGATCCTCGGAATCGACCCAAAATGCACGAAAGTGTTAGGCAATAAGTGGCTCCGAAGGCTCCGAGCATTGCCGTATAGATGAAAGTCTCCTGTTGAATTTGATCTACGCAGACAGCTGAAACCGATTGTGATGGATCCGTCGATGGCGTTTGCTGGAGGATTGAGCAAATCTCGGTCCCATCCGCGGAATCGTTGGAAGAGATTTGATTCATAATTTGCGGGAACCACAGACCTAGACCACCATAGCTGCAATGAATTGTAAGGTTATATAGAGGACTGAATTGTGAAGTATTGTCGAACACTTACATGGTGAAGGCACTGATACTATGGACGCAACAAACGAAGAAATACTTCAAGTATGGAAACGTTAGCAGTGGAACCGTTTGCTCCTTCATAGATTTCAGAACACCCATCAAACCGGTTTGAGATTCACGTTTGACTTCATCGCTGTCTGATCTCAATGTCGTAACTTTGTAGGTTGCTTCACTACGAGCTCCATGGTTGATTCGGTGAAATCGTTTCAAAACTTCAAGGGCTTCGTCATTGCGACCTTGTGAAAGAAGGAACTTGGGACTTTCCGGGAAATAGAAGAATGTGATTCCAGCCACCAGTCCAGGAATGGTGTACAGAATGAACAACAGTCGCCAAGGTTTGTAGGTGATCGTATCCGTTATGGGGATGCTCCAGTCGAACGACAACGTCAACCAACCGATTACTGGAACGAAATGAAATTGAACAAATCGTGTTCGTACTTGCAACGGTTTGAATACTCACAAGCGACGTAGATAATTCCCACCGAAGGCATCACCGAAGCGAACGAGATAAGTTGAACCCGTTTCTGGGGCGTACAAAACTCTCCAAGATACGCGTAGACGGTAGCGGATGGCGCCGCGATGCACAACCCAGTTATGAACCGTAATACCATCAGCGAGGCAAAATCATTCGCAAAGCTCGATGCTACCGAACATACCGAAGCAGCGATCAACGAATACTTCAGCACAACCTGCCGGCCACGAGTATCTGCCTGGTAGCCCCAAAAGTACGACGATGCCATGATTCCTAGGAAGATAGCTCCACCGATCATTCCTTTCTCGCCAGGATCCAGCCCCAGGTCACAGTGACTTGCCGGCAGAATTATACTCAATCCCATGGCTTCGTTGATCGAAGCCATAATTGAGAAACCGGACAACAGAACTAGGTAGAACTGTGCCCGGCCAAATCCAATCAATTCCAATGCTTCATCGTAGCTGTGCGATCGCTTTTGGACGGGTTTGATAGGTTCTACCGAGAACACCATGCTGACCGAGCAGGGAGGTGCCATTATGATTGAAAAACTAAAAATTTCCACTAACTAAACTATCTAAAGAGAGATTATCAGGAGTAGTTGGCACAACCGTTACGGTTGATCAATTCGCACAAACTGAACCGCTGCGCTAGGTACGTTTCTTGGTCTTTAAGATCACACCAGATCAGTCAAACAATTGTCGCTGTCTTATCAGTTTGTTTGATGGTAATTCACTACGAAGTTGCGAAATGCTACACGATGACGCTGCGGAACGGGAGGAAACTGAAACGGATTGGCACGTTGTTGAGCCATCTTTGTATGCGGATTCGTTCACGTGGAGCGGAATATGCATGAGAAATGACTTTTAAAAAGAGCAACGGAAATGTCCAGCATCTTGAGCGGTGTCAGATTGATCTAGTTGGCGCGCTGACTGAGGGCAATTAACCCTTTGGCGATAAGCGTGCGTTGTCATGACGATGCAGGAATTGCTAATCGTCGCTGGTGTTTTCGCTGCAGAGTTTGGAGGTGCTGACGGTATGAATGAATTATTTTAATCTTTATCATACAATTTGGGTTTTTATCATACGATTACACAAACCTTGAAGTGTGTGACGTAGAACGTGCAAGTTTTTTGCCCCAGTCCAAATGGTGTTGCTATGGAAACCGGTCCAAACACTGTGAGATTAATCTTGTGGGTCGTTTTTTTGGTTCTGTGTTTTCGAATTGTAGATAAGTAAATAATTTCTAAGATAATTATTACTCACGAAATTGTATTGAAAACAGCTTTCCAAGGGATTATTGATCTGTGTTCTTTTTTCAACTTTATTGGAACATTCTTCTGAAAAAAATGTCGGACGTTGAAACGGATTATTCCGGAGACTTTTTTCTAAGACACATTCCCTCCAATTTCGTTCTCTTTCTTTAATTACAGCGCTATTAGAAAACATTTGATAGGTTCTTCAATACAGATTGAAAGACACCAGTTCTGGCCACATATAAAGGCATTTTGGTAATGCAAGAAAGAGAAAGTAAACAAACAGACTGATAAAAAATATGTATGTTTTGCTAAGACATTTGGAATCAGAAGAAAAATTTGAATTTAGGAAATTTCCAACACTTCCATTGCCGTGAAACGCATTTCATACCCATATGACTTTTCAGTGGTTTTGAGTTATGATTATGATTAGGTTCTAATTATCGTTGTTCTTTTTGTTTTAATGGTAAACTTGGGAAGTTTGTTCTGACGAAACATGAAAAGAACATTGGGCCAGTTTTTCCCATCTTAAAAATAATCGCATATCAGTCCCACCATACGAAACATGCCCTAATAACGCTCTTTGCTTAACAATCTACTCAGGATATCACCAAAACCAGACATGGTATAGTTTATGTATTTGGGTTATCGTTTCTGTAAGGTAATGTTTTATTAGAGAGATTAAAACATAAAGTAAATTAATTGTTAAGGAAGACGTTTGTTTTTTTTTTTCATTCTATGTATTATAAATTTAAAATGAAAATGACATTCTGAATTCTAAACTCATGAATGAGGGACTTGTTCAGGTAATTCAATTCAGGATGGCTTCTGACCATTACCCACTAACGGTATATACGGTATGTTATAAGTAATGTTATAACGAGAATACCTGCTTCCCTTGTTAAGCTGTCATAATTTTACAGCTTTACTGGGTTTTTACATCCACAGAGCTGTTTTAATGTAATTTGTAGGATCCTTTTTTAACATCAACAAATGTATGAATGACGCACAGTGACGGTTCTCTGTACAAAAGTCGAACAAAATCTAAAATGTAGCTTAAGCTAGTTAGTTTTGGGGTGCTGAGTTCATTTCTGGTGTTGAAATTGTTGAAATTGGTGTTGCAATCGGAATTGAAAATCGAACGATCGATTATTTTCACTCGATAAATCGATCTTCATGTTGAGATTTTTTTTCTATTCTTGCTGATTGTTCAGTTCATGAATCAACTTTGACGAATATTCGACACAACAAAAAATCAATTCAAAAAGATACATTCAATTCAATTCTGCAAGATCGATTTTTTTGCAATCACTCCGCAACGTTACACGCTACTATATCTCGATTAATTTTTGAATCGGTCCTATTTTCACTATTTGATCAAAAAAATTATTTACTTTATCCGCTTACTAACATGACCTGAGCAGTGGAATCGCAATGTTGATGAAATGTAAAGCTCAAGCCTTAACCTTTTGATTGTGTTCATCAATTCCACAAATCCACCGCTCAGTTTACGGTAGCAAGCGAATAAATTTGAAGGATTCATCGATCGACGAATGGATATAGGACTTATTCTCAAAAAACGTCAGATTTTAAATGAAAAAGTGTGAACTAAAGGGAAATCAAACTTTTGATTGTATGTATTAACATTGCGATTTCACCATTCATGTTTTTTTTTGCTTCTGTATTATAGTGATTTTCAGCCTTTGGCTGGGTCATCACTTGGACCTACGGCTTTACTTCCCTTCCGAAGAAAGACCACCAGTCATGTTGCAGTAGGAAGGATTATAATTAATCGATTTTTTTGATCGACGAATGAACATAGGCCCGATTCAAAAATTAAATGAGGGTTAAACGTAAAAAACTCATGAAGAGAATAATAAGACTTTGTTCTAACGTCAATTGAATACTTGCGTTCGACGATAGCTGCAACCGGAGCAAGCGTCGCCAAAATGAAAATTTGCGTCGTACGTGCACTGCCGGTGGAAGCATAACTGTGACATTTGGAAATTTTTGATTTTTTTATGGCAATTACAACACTTTGATATGTACTTTCAAAATATAATGCAAACAAGCGTTGTTAATTCTAGAAAAGTCGTAAAAACTGTGAGTGATTTTTTTTCATCTGAAATATGGACGCATAATTGTCCCACTAAGAGCACTTTTTGTTCTAGTGGGACAAATATGCGTCCAATTTTCAAGTGGGACAAATCGACTATGCATTTTTCCGAAATTGATCATTTGTAAGATGGGACAGTAATGCGTCCAACGGCAGTGCAGCTCTAGCACGACATTTTCACTCATACGTCGTTGAAGATTTCTCTAATAAATTTAAATATTGATCTTCTTCTTATCTTAGGTGCATTGCAGTTTGCTATCGAAGTAGTTTTGCGTGCTCAGGGTCAGAAGGAAATGACAAATATCCGGAAGACTGGTGTAACTACGCAAAAACTATCTGATGAACAAGCCGTTTTTGTTGATGCAAAGCTATCTAAGCGTAGCTACAACATCACATCGTGAGAGATCCTGCAGAAAGCATCTATCCACCATATAACTCATTCTCTGCCACTAAAAAAGGTGTTATCCTTCAGATAATTACTTTAAAATCTCAGAAGGTCATTGCAAAATTGACTTACAAAAGCTTCTGAATCATACTATGTCAAGATTAGTAAATCTTGTCGATTTGAATCCTATAAATTTGACTCATAAAGCAAGAAAAGGATCTTTCTGTGTTGATCGGGTGTCCGCATCGACTTTATCGCGGTTTCAAAAGCATTTCCATAGAATTTATAGTTCAATGCATAAGGAACCACGCATTTTTTTTTTTTTTTTTTTTTGTGGGTATCACAGTGGTAACAGGCTTTTACTTTTAATCTGCACTGGACCCTTTTATTGGTAACATTCGCTTCTATGAGCCTCTAGTTTAAATCAACACACAGACGTTCCTAGGCTATGGTGCCCATTTGGTCACTGTTTTTATCGTGATGATTCAAATAGTTTTAATAAAATTGCTTCGCTTTCATGTATTGTGTATGTTCTTGTCCATGTTGAGTTTTCGTCAGTGTACTGTATGTTTCTGTGTCTTGTCTTATTCATAACATTGTGTATGTGATGATGGTATGGTATTGTGTTTTTTTATTTATAAAGTCTCATGTATTCGACATCCCCTTGCAACCCTATAAATTTATGTGATTTATACTTACTACCTAAACCGCGTGCGACGCAGTTGCTTGAGTTCTCCAACCGCTCGCGTTCATGCAACCATCATTGCAAAACCGCATGCAGACCAAGGTTAGTATGAAAACGTGGAGAAAAAATAAAATGTTAGTGTTTGCTGTATGGAGATTATTGGTAATATTCTCACTACGAGTCTTTGTTTTTTGACTGAAAATTTTGAGTCACTATAAACTAATCATGCTTGGCTAAACCCTAAATTACAGCCTACTCTACAGTTTGTGATCTAGTTTCTATCCCAAATTTAAATATATTTCATATAAGAACTAATTTTAAACTTTGAAAAGAACTTGTCTACCTCCTATCTAGCGGGTTTATTATTTTTTTATCCTTTCTGTTTATTGAAAGCGCGGTATGAAGAATAAACTCTCATCGTCTCGCATTACAACCGATTTGCCGTTATTGAACTTTACAAACAAGGAGGTAAACCTCCATATGCTATTATATATAACTCATCTAGAACTGCTACTGATATAAGCCACATGGATAGGTTTATTCTATAGCTCCTAATGGTGTTTCCTAAGCGAGCCCTCCGCGTCCCATCTCGAATAGTTTTACATCATTGGTCTGATACCCTTCGAAAATAGTGCAATTATATGCAGTTATTAGAAAATGAGTAAACCAGGTATTTTGGTTATTCAATCTATAAAAAAAATGGATGAATACCAACATAAGTTGCCAAGAAAATGAAAAGTGTACTTTTAGTCTTTCCCCTTAGATAGAAAGTAAGAAGCCTAAGAATGAATCGCGCTTAAGCCGCCAGTATTACACCTGATGTCAGTGCCTTTATAAAACGTTCTACGACGTGGCAGTGAAAAAAAATACTATAATATGTGATACTTTCACTACTGGTCAAATTTTTGGTCTCACAAGCATGTTTATAGCATGAGATACACCTTCTCACCGCCGACAAGGTGGGAAATTTGACCCACGAGAGGGCTGACATTAATTCAAAAGGCTATTAAAGCAAAGCTAACCAATATAGAGAAGAATTGTTCTATGGACTCAAAGCTATTCGCCTCCCTAAGCGGACCCTCCGCGTCTTACTCTTTTCATAAATCCGTAGCCTTTAATTTTTTGCCAGCATCCGTCCTAAGTAACACTCTTCGATGACTTTTGTTCAGTTCGAAATGTCTGATCTCTAGCTAAATAAAATGTTGTTAGAGTTAGTGCTTTGATCACGGGTGTCATATAGATCCCACATTTAAATTATAATATATATTTGCATTTTCTGCACCTGAAACATCAGGACTCATTATTAGTTGCTCACAATCATGATCAAAACACTCACCCTTTTCGATAATGAAGCGAACAATAAGATTATTAATGATACCAACTGTATAAAGGGTGTCCACGATGAAATTGCCACACTATGAAATTGCTCTAAGTTTTTACCGGTAGAATTTAATGAAAATTTGGGTGGATTTAGTTCATAGTGCATTATTTACATCCTGCAAGTTTTAAAGTCCTGTGATCAAAACTCGCGGAAATGGAGTCGAAAGAACAGCTCGTGCGTGATAAAATCTTGCGCATTCATCACGAGATTACAAGGATCTCTCGCATCGTTCCATCGCTAAAACGTTGGGAATCGCGAATTCCACGGTGTCGCGAGTGATTAAACGGTTCGAGGAACGGTTGACCACCGATCGGAAGCCAAGAAGTGAAGGAAAAAGTATTCCGTACAACACCAAAAATCACAACCGCGTAGTTGGAGCCTTCAACCGAAATCCGAACGCCTCCGTTCGGGATGTGGCTAAGAAGCTGCACCTAAGCCGAAGTTTTGTCCAGAAGGCCAAAACTAAGGCTGGGCTTCGAACGTTCAAGGTACAAAAGGCCCCTAATCGCGACGAGAAGCAGAACAAGTCCGCCAAAACCCGTGCCAGGAAGTTGTACCTCAACATGCTGACGAAAGTTGAATGCTGCATCATGGACGACGAAACATATGTGAAGGCCGACTTCAAACAGATCCCCGGCAACCTGTTTTTCACGGCCAAGGATAAGTTCAGCGTTCCGGAGCATGTCCGCACTCAGAAGATGTCCAAATTTGCGAAGAAATTCCTGGTTTGGCAAGCCATCTGCACGTGCGGGAAGCGGAGTGCACCTTTCGTGACCCAGGACACGATGAACGGACAGGTGTACATAAAAGAGTGCCTCCAGAAGCGGCTGCTTCCTCTCCTGAAGGCCCACAACGTCCCAACAATCTTCTGGCCGGATTTGGCCTCATGCCACTACTCCAAGGACGTGCTGAAGTGGTATGCGGACAATAAGGTCAATTTCGTGCCGAAACTGTTCAACCCTCCCAACACTCCGGAGCTCCACCCCATCGAGAAGTACTGGGCGATTATGAAGCAGCACCTTCTTAAACGACCTAAGGTAGTGAAGACAGTCGAGGAACTGAAGAAAGTATGGGTTTACATGCAAAAAAACGGTTGATTCACAGGTTGTGCAGAATCTTATGGCCGGGGTTAAGGCCAAGGTGCATGCATTTTCGTATGGACTGTAAATAAAATACGAGTAAAATGGTAAAATGAAGTTTAATAGTTATTTCTCAATCCCTGAAAATTTGATGGCAATCGGATGAAAACTCGAATTTTGCGAATCAATTTTGTGTGTGGCAATTTCATCGTGGACACCCTTTAGGTATATTTGATGTTAAATCAATGACAATTAGAGAATAAGCAACAATGAAAAAATTGTCAGCAAATGAAAAGGGCACATTTTGTCGTTTACCTAAATTATTTTATAACAGGTATTTGTAGATTGTTCCTAGCTGCGTCTAAGAGTAAATTGCGGCTAAACCCGCCAGTATCACACCTTTTTCTGTGCCTTCAAATAAACGTACTACCACGTGGCAATTTAAAGAAAGAAGAGTGTGATTTTATCGCTGCTGATCATGTTTTTTGTCTCCCATGACGGCCTTTTGCATGAGCCCTCTCACCTACGACAAGGTGACAACCAAGATCTTCGAGAGGGATGTTAGCAAAAAATGTTAGCAGATCCTCAAATTCAGACGTGATAATCCAAAGAGAAAGTCGATTAAAAGAATCTATCAACGAAGCCTTTACAGATGATACGTGAGAATTATTGAATATATGTATTCTAACGGGGAAAAAAACCATTAATGGGTACAAGCTTACCATAAATAGCATAACCACCCAGGTTCGGGTAACTAGTCAAACTATTTAAACATTTGCGATCAACTGAGTTCAAGCTTTACCATTCAAGAACAGAACTTGAAATAAAATAGAAACCAAATTATATAATCTACAATTACATTAGGCTCAGTGCGATAATTTTCCATCCAAAATGCAACTGAATGAAACGGTAGGCGACAATGCGTCGGATATCTGCAATTATTTGCAACATGCTTCACCGAAATATAACTACTTTGGCAGTTGTTGACGTTAAAGGCTATTCATATTTTTGACTATGTCGAATTCTTGTCGACCAAGATTGCCTTCGAAAGCGGGCTCGAACACATGTTTTTGTCCAAATATGTTATCCTTCAAACCAGTACAACTCTGCGCCAACATTTGTTTAGGGCGAATCTGCTAATATGTCTTAAATGAACTTGATTTTTAAAACGGGTAAGGAATTTAAGTTACATTGGAATCCTGATACAATATTAAATATTAAATATCAAATTTTGTTATTCAATAACACTCACCTGCTTATAGAAAATTATTGCGCCTTCATTTGCTGATGCAGTGATCCTTTACCATCTCTTTCTTAGCCTGATTTAGAGTGGCAAAACTGGCAAACTTGCGTATGGTGAATAGATTACAATTTAAACAAATCAATGGCTCTTTATTATCGACACTTGCAAAGCCTTACAAGGCCAACACGAATACGGTTATCCAGAAACCAGGCCTTTTAATAAACTTTTCCTCGAAAACCTCACCGAAATCACTATTGATAAACATTTTCAACGATTTTCACTAAATTACTAAATTCACTAAATACGCATTTAGCTGATGATACTCACGAAGCTTCTCATGAACAAACCAAACCAAAACCGCTGACCTTGCGCTTACGTTTGCTGCATCCCTTTTTTTTAACCACCTGCGTTGTAATTCTTATCTTCCAACGCATTGAACAAAGGCACTGCCTGCCAAATTGCTTCACTTAATCAATAAAGATTTTTATGATATGGTCACTCGTTTATTTATTTTTTCAGCACATTCGCATTTACAGGCATAACCAATTATGCCGCGGTTTCCATACGGCCTGGATAAATGACAATTAATTCGAATGTTATTCCATCACTTCTACGCACTATAGCTATTTTTGCACTCACGCCTTACCCGATTCGTGAAACGAAAACTTAAGTCGTTGAATTAAGAAAAAAAAAATGGCTTCGCTTGACACCGAACGCAGAACGCACTGTGAACTGAAACTGACAGCATTTGGAACTCAACTAAACCAACATGAACACAAGCGAAGAGAGAGTGCACTGAGGAATGGGCATTACGAAAATTACGTCCAATGCATCATTGCACTCTGAAAAAAATTCTATCGTTATACCGACAATTAAATCATGGTCAAGATGACTATCGCATATAATGGTTACAATAACCATGAAAATGGTCGAATTCACCACTTCATGGTATTCTTGACTATGATCATGGTAGGAAGGACTATTCCGACATTATGGCAAATGTTGGATCAACTATTTTAAATGGTCGTTTTGACCACGATCTCAGTCGGTTCAAAAGCAGTATAGTGCAGTATAGTGTAAGCACTAGTCATCCTAACCCCCAATAATGGTAAAATTGACTATCAAATTTGTCTCTGTGCACGAGGGTGGCATCAGTGCAGTTTTGACTTGTTTACGCGGACTCAGGGAAAAATTGGTAAAATTCAGTTTTTGTGCTTTTTTTTTACGAGTAAAATAGCCAGAAAAAAATCGCCAGTGCATATTTTTACAACATTTCCTCAAACGAATCTTATGCAATCTGTTCGGTTAAAATTCTAACTTGGTTATAGTTTTCTATATCCATAAAGAGCCTTTAATACTCCATGACCTTGGTAGATCGTTAGTTCAATAATGGAATAGCGTCAGCGGATGATATTCAGGTATCAATTCAACCGTTCGTGGAAGAGTTGTAGACTGCGAAAAAAGACGACCATAGGAAGCTCAAGCAACTGTCATTTTTTGTGTTTAACGGCCGCAACAAGGAAAAGGAAAAAGAAGGATCAACTTTTGGCATAGGAGTCTGTCGAGAACACAAGGAGAAGAGTCAATTACAAGCTTGAAATGAAAACAAGTGTTTCATCTGCGGAACTTTTTGCCGAGCAACTTCTAAGTTATGTTATATATACTGATTCGAGATCAGCCTGACTTATGCTGCCATATGTATGTTAAGGACTCAAGGGTGGAAGAAGGAATCTCGGCATACTCAATAACTGCCAAGGGAACGTCCATTAATGACGTCACGCAAAAATGACTTTTTAAACCCCCCCCCCCCCCCTTTGGCGAGCCCCTTGTCACATTTTTTATATGGACCTTCATTTATTTTTTGTATGGATCGTCACGTTTTTCCAAACCCTCCTCCCCCCTTGTGACATAATAAATGGACCTTCCCCAATTGGATACATCGTATAGAATCATGTGAAATTTGAATGGTGGAAAAAAAAAACAAACACAGCAGAGCATTTAATACTCCCATGTGCACGCCTAAATATCATACGAGTTAAGTTTTCGTTTCAAATCATAACCCATTCGAGGAAGTTGTCAAACAAACGTCTTTCTTGTTGAGTTGTCGGTGATATCCTTTCGGATCAATAATCAAAAATCCCGTACCCGAAATTTGTCGTTGTATTCTTCTTCGAACAGTCGAGAGCAACTCAATAAAAACGGACCTAATAATCGAACGATATTCAAAAACCTCACTAAAGACTGCACTAACACAACTCAAAAAGTGAAAATTTTAGACCTCATACGAAAATCTCTTGAACTAGATAATGCTGTGTTCGATATTTTTATCATCACTCTTGCTCCATGGCACCACTTTGTAATTGATCTGGCACCACTTTGTACAAACTTGATGTAAACAGCGCAATAAGCTAAAAAAAAAGATTCGGTTTCGATTTTGGTAATTTGTTTTGATTCCGATTGAAGATATTCATTAAAAAGCATACTCTGAAAAAAATTCTATCGTTATACCGACAATTAAATCATGGTCAAAATGACTACGCATATAATGGTTACAATAACCATGAAAATGGTCGATTTCACCACTTCATGGTATTCTTGACTATGATCATGGTAGCAAGGACTATTCCGACATTATGGCAAATGTTGGATCAACTATTTTTAATGGTCGTTTTGACCACGATCATAGTCGGTTCATAAGTACTATGCTGCAATAGTCATCCTAACCCCCAATAATGGTAAAATTGACTATCAAATTTGTCTCTGTGAATTTTCGTTATGCCCTTTTCTCAGCGCACTCTTTCTTCATTTGTGTTCATTTTTGTTTGAGTTGAGTTCCGAATGCTGTCAGTTTTAGGTTCAACCTTGTTTCATCATTTCTAGTGCGTTTTGCGTTCGGGTGCCAAGCGAAGCCATTTTTTCTTCAGTCGGTGATTCAGTTTTCGCTCCGCGAGTGCAAAAATTGCAAAATGCGTAAAAGTGATAAGAAAATTGAAAATAGTTGTTATTCATCCAGACTGTATGTAAACCGCAGTTTTAATTGTGTCCGTAAAAGTGAAACATCTGCGTCTAATAATGGCCAATTAGGTGTTTTTGCGAATATCCTGAAAAAGTTGAAGAACGGGTAGTGATCATATCATCGGCATTTTTTCTACATTACGTGAAGCAATTTTAGGATAAAAATAACTCCAGGTAAACTTCGTAAGCTGTAAAAATAAAGGTTATAGCAAGCGCTTAGACGCGACATCCTGTTATCGGTTAAAAGTGTTGCGTCTGGTTTGTTCGCGAGTTCCATCAGCTGAATGCGTATCGATAGAGTATTAGATTAGAATGATTCGTAACAATCGTTTGGGGCAATGTTTTAATTTTTCAGCGATAGTGATTTCTGAGGGGATTTCAAGAAAAACTAAATCATAATGTCATTTTTTGAGTACCAACATTCGTGTTGGTCTTGTTACGCTTTGTGAGTGTTGATAACAGTGAGCCATTATTTACTTTTAAATTGTAAAGGTGCACTACATTGGCAAAGGAAGGAGCAATAAGCAGGTGAGTTTTATTGAGAAACAAATAATATATCAGGATTATATATTCTCCTTTAAAAATATCCTTCTGATGTTATACCAACTTGTTTGCTAGCCATACGCAACAAAGATTACATCATTCGTAATATTCATTATTTTCAATAGTGTAATATTACTGATACATATATACACATGTGATATGCTATGCACTATACGCTATACATAGATTACATATATCCATATACGATAGTATTCTATGTATATATACTCAATGCTATGTGTACATTTATGAGCAGTTTATAAGCAAATATTATCTTTGATTTTTAATAATAAGATTTTCGACAATCATAAAAGTTGATGAAAATGCCCGTCTTAAACCTTGTATTTTGAATGCTTGGTCGAGTCTCACAGCCAAACAACAACCAACAGGTCTAGAAGGAGCATTCATTTTCCTTCCTCTCCCTCTTACCCAAGATCCGTCGTCGTGAAGGCACAATTATATTCCGGTAGCGTCTTTTGATTAATTTAAGCCTTTTTAGAAAACCATTCATCTACACACGCCCCACCGACGAATCACCGATTTGCGGTTGCCCATAGCGACAATATCAACACAAAGGAGACCCTGGGGATAGCAATCGAAACGACGATGGTCTTCGTTGCCAGGGTGTCATGATAGATGAGTTTTTTTCTTCTTCTTCTGCTTCGACCGACTACGATGTCGACGACAACGACGACGCTTACTGCGATCTAAAACGCCCTCGTCGAATGGGTTCGTCGCTTATGTTTTTTTTTCGAACGTAATCACCATAATTTTATGACGGTTTTATTTATTGTATCTGGAGGATTTTTCTTTACCTTATAAGCTACGATGGCTGTCTCTCTGCCTCAAGCGCTCTGTCTTCCTTTCACTATCGACAAATCAAATCTCTGGGGCTCCGTGGTCGTGCCTTCGAGGTGATGGCACCAAACGGTGAAAACAGGCAATCAGCAATAACTAATATGACTATATAATTAATTTGTCAGTACTTGTCTTGCATTGGTTCATTTTTTACTGTTTCTCTTGTTTACATATTTTCTTTCGAGGATCGTGACCGACAAGCTTAGAGTTGACAAAGTGCAAAGTTTTCCGATGATTCATTAGAGAAGCAAAATACAAATTTTACTAATTAGGCTTCAGCGCGGGAAGTTTCCCCTTCGACTGACAGCTGATGGATTGATATGCTTATCAAATGTTTGAAACCACTTGACAATCTGGTATTGTGTTCTGCTAGCAACGGAAAATTCTAGTCCATGCAGGCACACAGTAGGCTTGTCATGTCAACCCAGTAGTGGTCGTTGCGATGCTACCAATTACGCGCTGCATGCCGGTCTACTGGTAACAAGAACAAGATTGATTCAATCAGCATAAATAAAACCGCAGTGTCATCCTCCTTCCTCTTGTTCCAGGAAACCTGGTTTACTACAATATACGTCCCGTTTCCGAAGATGGGTGGATGGAGCAAACCCACCGTGTCTGCGGTTGCATTGTAGAGGAAGTTTTCCCGGTGGCATTCTGGAACGAAGTGTTACCGACCAAGCAACCGCAGCAGTAAAGAGTCATTTATTCAAATTAAAAAATATTTACAATTCAATGGGAAATAAATACAGCACGTTTCTTCGACTTTGCTTTGCTTCATTTGGCTGGATGGCATCAATAGGACGAAGTAGGCTCTACTGATGGTTGGCCGATGGCGTCTATGCCAACGCTTGCTTGAATGCGGACTAATTTGAAGGGATTGAAATGAAAATTCTTCGCTTGCCCCTGATCTACATGGCCTGCTATCTTGTTCCACTCCGCCGTCGCGTCGTCCGGTAGCATTGAAATTTAAATCTTTACGGTAAAGACAGACATGCTCAGACACTTGGGAAGATTCAGAGAGTGTTGCACTATTTGTAGCTCCTTAATTAGCGAGGTTATTTATGGTCAGACCCTAGGGCGGCTTTTTGCATACTGGCGTCATGTTTGCGAACTGATTTTTTCTCTGTACCCACATCAATCACATAATGAAGAACGGGAATGTTTGGATGGCAGCAAGTGCTTTCCCAATTTTGTGCACCTCTTTAACGATTTTCCTTTGCATAGTAATTAAGACAAGTCATAAATTGCAACGGCAGACAGCAGATCATTTTCACATTGAACGAACAAAAAAAAGCTACTCATATCGCTTTGACAAATGATTATTGGTTATCGATTTTCCAATTGATGACCAAGTTCGACCGGTTGAGTCCAAGTGCAAGTGCTTAAATGTTCATAAAAATTCAACGACATCGACGAGTTCGGTGCAATAATGCCTTGTTACGTTTAATGTGCAATCATAAAAGATCGATGTTCGCAACAAGTGATGAATGAGTAACTCAAAACCAAAATGCATGAATGAGCAGGGTGGGAAAATTATTTGAACAAGCGCAAGACAGGACGTGGTGAGATTTAACGGGTAATGATTTATGTACGGTGCGTTTGTACAATTCATTTTAATAACTGATTTAATAAGATTGTCCATTGAACTTGTCGTTAAACCTCGATTTAAATAAGTGGGATCATAATGTGGTTGGAATAGTTGAGAGGAAATTTTGTTGCTGTTGGGATTGGCGTTTGGAAAACGTAGTTTTTCTATGAGTCATGAACCATTTAGCTAAGCTAAGCCTATGAACAATCAAAATGGGGTAACATTCGCTTTGGAGAACAATTTTAATAACCACAAATTACAAAATACTTACTTAACATGTTTATAAGCAATGGGAATCAAATCATAATTCCAATCCAATAATTATTACAATTTGTTGGTGTTTGACAGTCGAACAACATTTTTGTTTGAAGCCAGATTTCAACAGTACATATCCCCTATGGCTGATAATACTCCTATTGCAGTAATTTATTTACGTTCGCCTTTTGAAATGAAGTATCTGCGTTTAGAGAAAATTCCCTGGGCACTGGAAAAACCTTGTGGTAGCTTGAAAACTACCAGGTTCCAGGGCTTATCTGGATCTTTACCCAAACGGGAAAGATGCAAACCTAGTGTTTCTAGGGGTGATGTGGACCAGAAGTGGATTTGAACCCACTAGTAGTAGCATTTTAACTTTTAATTTGACACCTTTCATTATTTTCATACAATATAGAATCTGTATAATTTCAATAATATTACTTCTACTCATTGAATTGTCTATTAATTTTAATACTTTTATTATAACTGAGTTTTAATATGGGTCTGCAATTTTCTGGCAAGCATCACCACACAGATTCTACATTTGGTTTGGCTTTTTTTGGCAGAGGAGCGAATATGTTTGTATACTTCTAGAACATAAAAAGAAACAAAAAGAGCCTGGTAGGGTCACAGTGGAAGCAATCCGGAGTCTCATGGACAGTCAGACATCCTATGGGGATAAAAAAAAAGTATCTGCGTTTAGAGAAAATTTTAGAAAATGAGTGTGTGTGTGTGTGTGTGTGTGCGTGTGCTCCTGCGTGTGTGTGCGCGTGCGTGTGTGTGTGTTAGTATGTGTGCGTGTATGTGCGTGTGCGCGCGTGTGTGTGTACATTTTAACACCCATTACCGGCAATGGTATTATGCAAGAAATCTGTTCATAACAATCCTTCAAGTGACCATTGCCATTGGAAGCAGCTTTGATCCGGGAGCTAGAAAGTGATACCTTTACTGCAGATCCAGCCAACCATTTCGTAATGAGTGGAGAGTCACGCCCATTCTGAGATTACTTTCACATTGAATAAGCCACGCATGACAACATACCATTACCAATATCATTTGGATAAGTGCTCTGCCACACACTTCAAGGTTTGGAAATGTAAACTTTCCAAACCAGGCACGTAGTATTATATGGAAATAAGATTATTGTTACATATATCCGGAGTAATTTGCGATTAGAACGAACATGCAGAAACTAAACAAAAGAGGAATGATGTTTGTAATATTTATAGAATTTCAAATCGTTATTTACAAATTAACGAATAAATCCGAATACAATCTTGTATACAGACAGAGAACAAAGCTAGCTTCTGATTCATATATAATACTGATGGAAATTTGTTCGTTTTTCATTGAAATTTGCACATTTTGCACATATTCGCTTTTCAATGCTAGTATGTTTGATTACGACATTTTCAATGTTAGCCTCACAAGTTCATACTGTAAAAAAATGAATCGCGCTATACTATTCATCTCTTTTTGACATTTTCATAGATTTCGCCTTCTACTTTTCGCCGCTGTTTTGATCATTTTGTCAGTATCGCCCTTTACTTTACGTCAAGTTTATGTTTTGATTTAAATTACGCCCTTCACTTTGTCCCTCTCGAAGATCATGGTTGTCACCTTGTCGTAGGTGGAAGGGCTAATCCCATGCAAAAGGCCAGCATGGGAGACTAAGAACATGATCAGCAGTGATAGTATCACACTCTACTTTCTTTAAATTGCCACGTCGTAGTACGTTTATTTGAAGGCACTGAAAGAGGTGTCTTACTGGCGGGTTTAGCCGCAATTCACTCTTATACGAAGCTGGGAACAATCTACAAATTCCTTCAAATAATTTCGGGAAACGACAAAAAGTGCACTTTTTATTTGCTTGAAAACTCTTTCATTGCTGTTTACTCTCTAATTGTCATTGAATAAACAGCAAATATACCTACACACTTGGTATTCTTAATAATCTTATTGTTCCCATCATTATCGAAAAGGGTGAGTGTTTTGATCATGATTGTGAGCAACTAGTAATATGTCCTGATGTGTCAGGTGCAGATAATGCAAATATATATTATAATTTAAATGTACGCTCTATAAGACAGCCGTGATCAAGGCACTGACTCTAACAACATATTATTTAGCTAGGAATCAGACCTTCTGAACTGAACAAAGGTCATTGAAAAATGTAACTTAGGACAGATGCTGACAAGGAGTTAAAGGCTGGGGTTTTATAAAAAAAATACAAATAATTGAGACTCACCACTCACTATTTTATGCGATGGGTCAACTTATATGACATTAAAAGACCATGGAGGAATAATATAAAGAGATCGGCCAAGACCGCCAAGACTAGGAAATTGGTTTCAGATAAATATAACAGACACAATAAAGGAATAGTAAAAACAAAATTTAATAATGTAGAACACATGAAAAGAATAAGGCGAACAAAACTAAATGAATCAAAAGAGGTAAGACGAAATAACGCCAATGACCAAATGACACAAAACAATGGACATGAACATAATGCAAAGAAAGGAGAAGCAAACCTGGGCAAAGTAACACCTTTTGATGCAGTGTCAACAGCGTCTCTATGGACGACATGATCCTTGCACGGCTGGCGAAATGCTTCAAAGGGAGTTAAGTTATGTCAGTCTAACACACAAGGAACAATAACTTCTTATTTTTGGTTCGAGAAAACTGCTTCGGAAAACTTTCAAACAAATAACTATCCAACGGACTAGACTACAAAAGGCAGAAGGAACTTCGAAACAAATCATTCAAGCTGAAAACGTGATACTGAATAACAAAATCACAAATATACTATGGAAAAAAATAACAAAGAACAACATAACATTACAAAATTCTCAAACGTGGCTCCTTCCGAGTCATTTGCAACAGCGTCTTCTTGGACGACATGTTCCGTGTACGGCTGGCAAAATTATTCGAAAGGATCTACGCAACAATATCATCAAAGGCCTGGCGTAGAGGTTTCTACTCTATTCAGAGAGAGTCCCGTCAGTAAACCATACAAAAAAAAAAAAAAACATTCAACATTCAAAGGTTGCTTCAATAACGTTATCTCGAAATTCTCTGACATTCTAGAAGTGGATTCTGAGCGGAAAATTTTCAAAATCGAGGATTTTTTTTTTAATTATTAGAGGATTCTCTAAACGTTCGAAGAATTCTTGAATACTTCTTCGTTATATTGATAAACTTCTTGAATTTTTTTAAAACTTTTTTGCTAAACTTCAAGGAAGTTTTCTCACCAATCAAATCTCTCAAGCGAGGTAAGATGGAAACCAAGAAATTGTAATTCCTACATGAGTTGGTGTTCTTGCTCATAGTACGATGCGAACGGTTGGGAAGATGGTGTTTACCATATTTTAATATGGTTTTATGGGCAATTAATATCATTATGGTCATATGAATAATTTTGGAAAGACTGCTTCTTTTGTTCGTCAGTGATTATCTCTTGAACTTCAGGGAAGCTCTCACCTGATCTTCTGCAGAGCTCTTTGCTTCAATTTGGGGATATTTTCTTCTGACATTTAGGTAGGTGAAGTTCTTGGCAGTCGCTCTTGAATTTATTGAAAATTCCCATCTAACAACCCAACCTTACTGTAGTAGATAAGTAATAATATTATTACTTATCTACTACATTACACTTACCTTCCAGAAACATTTGATAAGTTTTTTTTTCCTGAACTTAGTTACTTTATAAACGAGTAAGTACTGAACGGCGAGGAAGATACATCCAAAACATTGGGAAAGTATTCTTCCAAATTTCTTGAAAATTCTCTCTAAATTTCTTGGGAGTTTCTTCCAGAACTTCTGAGAATTTCTCTTCGGAACTTCTATAAAGTTGTATCCTAAACTTCGAGGAAGCTTGTTCCTGATTTTCTGAGAAATTCTTGCGTGAACTACTAGGAAGTACCCCATAAACTTTTGGAAAGTTTCATCCTGTGTTTCTTCTCGGGAAAGTATCTACTTGTTCTTATGAGAATTCATGAATTTTGAGAAAGCCTCATTCTGGAATTCTGGAATGTTCGATTCTGAACTTCAGAAAAGCTCTCCAGCACTTCTGTGTAGTTCCAACTAAACTTTTGGGAACCTGCCTTCGGAACTTCTGGCTAGTCCTCTCCTGAAATTCAGAGAAGTTCTTTCCTGCAATTTGAGAAATTCCCCCCCACCCCTCTCTAGTATATTTCTTCCTGTTTTTTGGGAAAGTTATTTCCTGAGGTTTGTTTTCCTGAACATTGAGAAAACCGCTTTTGAAGTTCTGAAATTTTCTTTTTTGTAATTTTGGAAAGCTCTCTAGCACTTCTGGGAAGTTGCAACTAAACTATTGAGAAATTTCTACTGGAGATTCTGGGAAGTCCATCCCTGAACTTAAGAGAAGTTGTCTTCTGAACTTCTCGGGCGTGTCGTCTTGAACTTTGTGGCAGTTTGTTCCAGAGTTTTTGATAAATTATAGGTAGGAAGTTTTTTTGGTGCAATTCTGGGATGGAATCTTGAATTTATTGGAAGAGTTCGAGAACCTCTGGAAAGTTCCAAACTTCTAGGAAGTCCTCTTTCCCAAACTTCTTCGTGACGCTCTGAGAATTTCTCTCCTGTTTTTCGGGGAAGATCGCTCCCAAACATCTGGGAGTATTTTTCTGAAGCTCTGGAAAGTCTTCTTTTAAATTTTCTAGGATTATTTATTATTTATTTACATGGCATAACGTCACAATACTATAACATAGCCTGATGCACAGTATCACCTTGTGCATTATTCGTTGCAATTCCTTTTTAATGGTGTCGGCTCGTAAGCCTCACAACCAACCCCATTATCTCGCAGGAGGACCATCGTGATGCTGCTGTTTAACAGTCCCAAATACCACCAGGACTTTCGGCTTTTGTATTCAGAGTCCTAACATGGAGAACAGACGCTGTTTTGAGCCGCCACTAACATGGAGAACAGACGCTCAAATGGGTGAAGGCTTTTACCTTTATTTTTCAAATGCGGGGTTGCTCGCTTTTGTCAGGGCTGCTTTCGGATATTTGTGGGTTTTTGGAAGAAACTCAACTTTTTTTTTTTTTTTGAATTTCGACATCTTCAACTGGATCCGGTTGCTGGACTATCGGAGCTGCATTTCCAAATTCTTCAATTAGAATCTGTAAATGGGTGTCAGAAACTGGTGATGTTGTTTCAGCAGAGACTGTACGTGGTTTGTTTGTGATCCGGGGATCAACCGATGACGTACACCAAGGTCCAAAAGAACGTTGTAATTAACGGATCCTTTTTTTTTCGATGATCATGCCTGGCTTCCATGACTTGTTTCCATGACCGTGATGGTATTCGGCGTACACCAAGTCATCGGGTTGGAATTCTCGATGAACTACTCCGTGTCGCTTATTGAAGTGCTTGTTCTGTGTCTCAATTATAGCACCTGGAACGGTTTCTTGAGGAGATCCAAACTCGTTCTGACAGGTCTGCCAAGAGAATCATCAGCTGGGGACTTCGTTGGACTTGAACTCTGATTGGATATCGATCGATGCACAGAGAGGAATGTTTGGAGATGCTCTACCCAGGTAACCAATAAGCATTAGCGTATGCAGTAAATCAACCCTAAATCTGCATTTCAGATGCTACAAGCTTTATATTAGCATTCTTGTCAGCTTCTTGAATGCTATCTGTTGTAAAGTTGAATTTCAAATGGTATTTAAATGCTTGTAGCCTGTAATAAGCATTTCGAATGCAAAATAGCGTTAATAAAGCATTATCATAGCATTGCAGTAAAGCAGCCGTATATTGGACAAAAGCGGCATTTATGTAGCATTTAAGGCGACTTAATTGCTTGATAGGCTGCCGTAAATACGCTTTGGAACTGCTTATTTGTTACCTGGGTAGTGTTGGTGGGCTTCCGACTTCACCTAATTTCTTGAGTCTTTGTTTCGGAAAATCCACAAAGCGGTCACCTTTCCCATTGGATTGTGGGTGATAAAACGCAATGTACGAGACTCCATTGCTGCTACAGAACTGCTGGATACGTTCGCTAGTGAACTGTGTTCCATTGTCCGACCCCAGAGTGGTCGGATTACCGTAATGGGTGAATGTTTCTAGCAGCATTTCAATTGTTGCATTAGTGTTGATTAAGCGTGTTCAAAAGGCTTCAGGCCAATTCAAAAAAGCGTCCACAATAACCAGGTAACCATTGAGGTCCTGCACAATCAATGTGGATTTGGTCCCAGGGTTTAGTAGGAATTGTCCAGTATTCAAAAGTGGCCCTGCCCTTCGGTTCAGAAAGAGGTATGGGCGCGTTCTGTCGAGTCGGTCGCGGCAGATTTCATGTGTGAATCGGCTGCCCCATCAAAAGTGCCTGAACTAAATGGACAGCTTGTAATGATCACTTGAAGATGCGATGGGGGATCATTGCCCTGTTATTCCCAAATGAAGCAAGTTTTAAAACGATTCTTGTATACTATAACCAAACATGTCGGAATTGAGTAAACGAGCGAAAACTCAACGGGAATGATCTCTCATATGCAGCCGTCGAACCATTCTGAACGGTCGTTGTGAGAATATCACCATGAAAATCTCACATGCGCATAGCGTGTTACCAATCATTAATCCCTTTTCCTTTCTGTTCTCTTCCCTATTCTATGACTACGAGCAATATCATATCATCATCCTAAAGTCAACTCTTCAAATGCAGTAACATCGAGACAACAGAGAGCAATAAAGAACGGTATCAACCCTAACCAATTTTACTTTCCGACAAATTTTCTAACACAAGGTAAGCAATCAAATGACCATTACAAAATATACTGAATATCATCATGTCGACATAATATATAACGGGAACAGGGAGGGGCCCTGATGGTCCCAAGTGAAACGATTTGGATAGGGAGCATGGGACTGCCTCCTCCCTATTGTTAACATTTCGTGGAACGAGGGCGGGCTCTTCGACCCCATCTATTGGGTTTATTCTGTCAATCGAGGGCTCGACTCTAATGCTGTATGTGTGAACTTGCTTTTGGAAGGAGATTCTCTTCCCTATATTCGCGGGTTTCGCGTAAGTGTCTCTGCTTACGGGCCCGCCCAAACGTTTTTGGCCCTTCATACAGGAACTTGAAGATCACAAACAACAGTAGAATCCTGATCAAATCGTTGTTCAGATTATTTCACTGCTATGGAAAGTTACTTTGCTACAATAGATGGTAGTATCTCATCATCATCATCATCATCATGTCGGGATGACATGCTGGTACAACATCTAGATGTCAAGACCGCCTACCTATACACTAAGTTAGATGAGGAGATTTAGCACCACGCCGAGACCTTCTCCTTCGACGACCACTTCACATCGGACAGCGTCACGTGCTTCATATTGCTCTCGAGCAGCTCCAGGAAAAAATCTCGGCTCGCGATAGTGTGGCCATGATCCAAGGCTAACTTCCGTCTTCAGCTTCACTTTCGCCGGCTTACCTTGTTTCGTTTTCTTCATGGCATCGCACTAATACTGGCAGCACTCCTCCTGAATCTTGCCCATT
This sequence comes from Aedes japonicus, assembly GCA_034211315.2. Taxonomy (NCBI): domain Eukaryota; kingdom Metazoa; phylum Arthropoda; class Insecta; order Diptera; family Culicidae; genus Aedes; species Aedes japonicus. Next base: position 226,603 of record JASCZW010000126.1, read on the forward strand.
TTCTTGCAGTAGTGACAGGCCAACGAGTTTTCTTCCCTTGTCCGACTCGCATCGCGGAATCGGAGCTGGAACCATACTTCTTCGCTGTTGACTAGCAAACCACGTTTTTTTAACGCTTTTGTATGACAGTGTCATACGGCAGCTTGGGGGTTGTCCAAAACTCCCTCAAGTACGCCATCTAAAAAAAAGAAAAGTTGTTAAGAAAGGTTTTCCAGCTATAAATTTATAACAATTTGCAAGAACGAAAGACGCAAACATCAAATTATTGACTATTTCTTATAACTTCTCGACAATACAGAAGCGCGAACAAGCATACACAAATGCCGGCTTACCAGCTGTCATTTTCCTTCGATATGTCTCATCGTGCCTCTTGAGGTCACTGACTAACTAGATAGATTTATCTCCCTCTCCACTTATCTTGCTCCACATTAGCAAAACTTATCAATCGTAGTTACCTCGGAAAAAAAATGAAGAAAGTAAATAAACTGCTTATCTCAAAAATCACGTTTGTTTTCACTTATCACCACCGTCGCAATAAATCCGTTGCACCGTTGCACCGTATCGCAATTATCTTACGATTGCACCTTTGGAACGCCACTTCCAGCTGCAATCTTCAATGTCAGTACAGTCATGGCAATCCAAAAGGTACGTTTCAAATCGCCCACGAATTTTTTTCGGCTACTGTTTTCACTTTCTAACAATTTCAGGACCAAGCGGAATCGATTCTCCTGACCGACGTTAGCGCGGATAGCAATAAGAAGCCTCCCGGTCACACGTTCGATGAAGCCCTGAAGGAAGCTGGCTTCGGTTCGGCCCAGATATGGATGACACTGGTGTGCGGCTTTTCGTTAATGGCCTCGGCAAACGAATCCATGGGAATGGGAATCATTTTGCCCGCGTCTCAATGCGATCTGGACTTGGATCTGTCGCGGAAGGGAATGATTAGCGGAGCTGTTTTCTTGGGTATGTTATGATGAAGTGCACATTTAATGTAATTGTTAAATTGTGTCGATTTTAGGAATCATGATTTCTACGTACTACTGGGGTTACCAGACCGACATCCGTGGACGGAAGGCTGTCCTGAAGATAACTCTTTTTTCCACTGTGATCTGCTCCGTTGCTTCGTCGTTCGTGAACAGCTTCCATGTGATGGTTGTATTGCGTTTTATGGTCGGTCTGTTCGTGTCAGCTACAACCTCATCAGCCGTCGTCTATTTGAGTGAGTTTTGTCCGGCCAATCGACGGGGGCAAATGATCTGTTATGCATGTGCGATTGGCGGCCTAGGAATGGCTTACGTTGCAGTTGTCAGTTGGTGGATTCTGTCGTACGAATGGACGATATTCATCACTGAGTCGTTTACAGTACGACCTTGGAGGCTGCTCGTATTGTTCAACACATTGCCTGGTTTTCTATCTGGCATCGTGTTTTGCTATTACCCAGAAACACCGAAGTTTTTGCTTGCTCAGAATAAACCCGAAGAAGCGTTGGAAGTTCTTCGTTGGGTTCACAAGCAGAATAAAGGCAAACAGTTCAACGTGCTACAGCTACAACTGGATTCAAATCGACAAATGCCAAGCGAAAAGACTGAAAGAAAAACGGGAATCCTGCAGGGACTGTGGATACAGATTTCTCCTCTGACGAAGATGCCAAACTCAATGTACTTGGCAGCTTCTTGTGTTCAAACTGCCACCGCTTACGTCACGTAGGTTGTTAAAAATTCTTTAAATGCTAAAAGAACTGACAATCTGACCTTTTCAGATACGGTGGCCTTGGAATATGGTTTCCTCAACTAATGAACATTGTATTTCAGTCGGAAGAAACGACAGGCGCCAAGATATGTTCTATACTACAAACCAAACCCATAGCCGTAGTAAACGATACCGAATCAGCAAGAATCTCTGAATGCAACGACACCCTTCCACCGGAAGTTTTCATCTACACTCTCATTCTGGGACTAATGTGCGGTGGTTACATGCTACTTAGTTCGATAATACTCAGTAAACTCACCGAAAAGACTCTGATCTACATTAACCTGATCACGGCAGGCTGTGCTGGCATTCTACTCCAATACCTGACCCATGTCTACGTAGTCGCTGCCTTGTTCTGCGTCCAAATTGTTGCCGCATCACTTTGCGTTGTTCTGGTGCGCTCGATCCAAGTAGCCGTCTTTCCAATGCAAGTCAAAGCAACAGCTATTTCCCTATCCAATCTAGCAGGCCGTGTAGGAATGATCGTCTCCAACGTGGTCACCGGTATACTCCTAGTGCAGCAATGTACCATCACTTTGTACGTCATAGCGACTCTACTGTTTGTAAGTGCAGGGTTGAACGCACTGTTTCCCTAAAGGTTCCGCTTTCTTCGACTTTTGTTTCTCTCCTCTGTTCAACCAAGTGCCATAATCTAGTCCAAAAGGAAAGCGAAAATGATGCTCATTTTAAATCCGATTTGCTCAAAAGGTATCAATCAGATTCACTTTCAAGCAGACAGCCCGCCTCGGAACAACCGTGAAATATGGATGTTTTGACTGACGGACTGGTGCTGGCATAGCACGGCAGAGAGAGGAGAAATACATCCAAAGCCAACGGGAATCGAATTGTAGGTTTATTCGCTATTAGTTTATTTAGATTTCGCTTTTCTGGTTCTTTATTTGGGGTGCGCCTTCCGACGCACACGGCTGATTGATTGGCTTCCGAAGATGATTTTCCAAATTTAAACTGAATCGAGAGCAGTCTCGAATTAATTTCCGATAAGTTACGCTCGGTTTGTGTGCAAAAAAAGGGAGAACAGACTCCCAGAACTTATCTAGGTTAGGAGGATGAACCAAAAGCTGATCGAAACGGTAGTTGGAGTATAGTCGTGGATATTGAATGGTTTGGTAACTAATCAAATTATATGCGGCTAGCCTCATTCCGGGGAAACAGGTTGTCCGTGTTCACTTGCATCCGCATCGTTAATCCAGGGGTGGGAAAAATTCAAACCATACACCATGTGCTTCGTAACAAAGTCAGAAAACCACCCGACCATAACATTAAATCCCTTTTAATAGACTTCTTTCGCCTGAAGTTCACCCCTTTCCAGATTTGCAAACAGTTATTGCCTTCCCACCGACCCTGCTACGATTGCCTGTACCGCGTAAATCCGTGTCATGTATAACTTTCAAGTGCCTTACGCCAATTTGAGGGTGAAAATTGTAACAGTTTTTTTTACTACTTCCGAAAGAAAGCTTCAAAACAAACAGGGGGTGACACCCCTCTTGAACATCTGCGCGCCCTGCGATTGGCATGTCAAGTGTGTCTGTTTGCGGTTCGACTGCTTCCTTCCTATTTTCGCTTCCTTCGAACGACACATCATGCCATCCGTGTAGGGATTATCCTCGATCACCATCATTGTTCTTTTACTTCACATCTGGGTCAGTGTATTTTTTTTAAATATATAAACGACTTTTAAAACTATTCTTCTAACTCGACGCGGTCGCTTATTACCACCGCTCCTTATGACAGTTTATGACCCATTCGGGTATCAAAAGGAAGATAATCGTCCGTCCGTCCGTCGTTTGCGGTGGATGCTGCTGTCCATCATCATGCAAACAACCATCTTGAAGCCGGGGGACAACAGACACAAAGTAGGCTAGATTTACTTTTCGCACCATCGGCTGCTTGGATTGCCATCGTCACCGTCTTCGCAATGGCAGCCTGAGCTTGAGCTGGTTCGGGGTTTCTTGAATGCGCATTTTATTGATGTTATCTGCGGTAAGTGGTGAGTAAGCATGACATCAATTATGGCCACTTATCGTGCGATATGACATGGGTAAACGCGGCTGGTTAATCTTTGCATATTAGGAGAGACGGTTAAGTACGTGATAGAATGCTGCTTTGATTGAAGCAATTTTGTGAAAATATTTTTCTTTTGGGGATTTTGTATTTTATTGAACTATTTAATGGACAGACTAAACCGAATACCGCTATATTAATGTTTTTTTTTCTGTTAAGAGAACGGAATTTAATCAATGTGAATAGTTGCATAGATTATACTTAATATACAACAGTTGAAACACAGTAGACTTATTAAATAATCTTATGAAAATTAGTCACAAGGAAACGGTTTGGATTTTATTAGAAAAATACCATATTTTTGTTGTACACCTTATGGTCAATAAGTTCGATGATCGCAACAAGCCGTGCTTTGAAAATGACGTGTTTTGCTTTTGCGGCGTTATTTTCGGGGAAATAATATTCCTTTTTACAATTAAAGTAAATGGTGAAATTAGTTTTCCGAGTGCTTAGCGTAGGACGTTGTGAATGGAATCCCTTTCTTAGTATAGTTGTGTTTCTTCAGAGGATTGTGCGTCGGTAATTTTTTTTCCGTTTTTGTTTGTTTTTCAGTGCTCCGCTCCCGCATCCAGACGAGCTTTCCAGCATCAGATAAGGAACATTAGTGAAGTCGTTTTATATTATCAAAAATATACCTTAACTATATACACGCCAGGATCAAGAATGTCCATTTTTGATTCTGGAAGTGTGAAAACTCTTCATATACCCATTTGATATGTGAAGATTTTCATGCGGGGCTTATTGTATGTGAAAACAAACTCAGAATGTACGTGTATTAACATGCATTCTTGAAATGGGTCATTGGATTTTTAATAGAGCTGTCACCTTCAATCTCCAGGACTAAAAATGTTGGCACATAGTGATTACATAAAAATTACTGAAGAAATGCAGACAAGTTTCTTCCATAAAAGCACTGCCAGTCAGTGGGAGATTGATTGCAAACACGCACACACACGCACATTCCATGGTCAATAAGCTCAAATGCATTTGTTCATGATTGTGTAGATATGCACCATACATACTACCTTGATCAAAAAGTTCCCAAATTTTATTCAGGAAATTGAAAATACAATCTAAACCGAAATTGTCCCCTTCAAAGTACTTCTCATGGACTGCAAAGGCACTTATTCCAGCGCTTGATCCAATCCTCGAAACAAGTTTTATATTCGGACTAACTGAATCCGGTGCAAGCGCTGGTGAAGGGGTCCAAAGTTCTATCAGAACATGCTTTTTACCCGTGACATAGACATTTTGTGTTTTAGTTGTCTGAATAATTCTCATAATTGTTTGAAATTTGTGTTTCATTTGTATAAGAGCCCCACTTCTAAGGGGGGGGGGGGGGGTCTCGAACCACTATACAAACATTTCCTGCCTTCAAAAATCACCACATGCTAAATTAAATTATGCAGAAATTTGCTTTTCATTCGTTTTGGAACCCCCCCTTAGAGAAGAGCGAGTGGTCTCAAACAACCATACAAACAGTTTTTGCCTTCGAAAACCTCTACATGTCAAATTTGGTTCAACTTGGTTAATTAGTTCTCGAGCTATGCAGAAATTGAAATCCTGTCGCAATACGAAGGATAAATAGTTGCGGGCCAAAGTGGAAGACGAAGGTCTTCGACAAGGAACTTTATGTTGAGGCACTTCGGTTCGACACATGCCGAGGAACAAGCGGCGCCCAGCTTACTGGTGGAATAACCATCCTTTACGCTAATTGACTCAGAGCCAGAAGACGTGTCCAGAGAGCTAAAACCGCAGCGGACAGAGGGTGGTGTTCCAAGCGGCCAGGGCCGAATTAAAACGAGAAATAATACTGAGTAAGACGAACTGCTACAAGGTGCTTTGCCGAACTGCTGAAGTTAACCCCTGGAGCGACAAGTACCGTATTTTCATGGCGAAGATCAAAGGTCCATCAATGGGTGCTATGTCCAGCAAAACTAAAGGTATAGTAGATGGACTTTTCTTGACGCACGAACCAACGACTTGACAACGTACACTGTACGGCGAGGAAGAGAGAAGTAATGTTGAGAGCATGCAAGTCTCGAACGAGGAGCTCCTGGCAGTGGCAAAAGGGCTTAAGGTAAATAAGGCACCCGGACCGGATGGAATCCCATCGTGGCTCTGAAAGTGGCGATTCAGGCATTCTCGGAAATTTTCAGGGATGTGCTCCAGAAATGTTTAGAGGAAGGCCATTTCCGCTCGAGAAACTCCTGGAGAGGATCATCCTCAACAGGCTGACGAGAGCAAGCACGGGCTATCGAGGATGCAATTCGGTTTCCGGAAAAGGAAGTCTACGGTAGATACTATTCGGACAGTGACGGCCGTAAGGGCGTCCAAACAGAAGCGAAAAGGCGATCGGCATTGCGCAGTTGTAACAATTGACGTTAAGAACGGCTTCAATAGTGCCAGCTGGGAGGCTTTTACCGAGTCGCTGCACAGAATATGGTCCCTGATTACCTGGTGCCAAGAGAGCAGCGACACTTGAGGCTCCCAATCATTAACCAAAATGTCTTTAACGGATCCAAAAGCGATTTCCAACTCCTCTGCCATTCTCAATGGTACATTTGCGGTCTACCATTCTTTGATTTTGTTGATGTTTTCGATGTCGATAGCCTACCACTTTGAAACTTCTCAATACCGATTACTGTCGAAAGTCCCCGTATGTTTACTTTAAGTTTTTTTTTTATATGTGTATATGTGTGTGTTTTTTTTCTTTTTCAAAAATTGTTCACACAAAGAAAACCATAAATTGTATAGTTAGTATGTTTAGATAATTTAGAATTCAAATTTAACAAGTGTTATGTAAAACCATACGTTAAATTCCCACCCTCTTCCCTATCCGTAATCAGGTCTATTAACTCCCGAGACGGCCAAGAGTAATCGGCTCCTCCTCCCTCCTAACTTTAGTTTTAAGATAAATGATGTATAAAGTATGAAAATTTGGCTCTGTAAAGTTAATTCGATTGAGCCTGTACAAATAAATGATTATTAAAAAAAAAAAAATACTGAAAGCAGGTATTCTTTTTTGCTGTCAGTTTCATGAGCCTGTGCACGCTGCTATAATTGTTTTATCTTCTGGACTCTTACTGTGAGCCGTGTTTTGACGTTGTCTGACTCACTCAAACACGGCGCTTGAGAACATGACTCATTGGCTGGCAAAAGCTTGAAATATTTCATATTTTAAAGTTATTTTTATGGTTAATTCTAATGAAAAGAGTTCACACAACGTAGGATAAAATGAAGATGTATAAAAGATCAGTTGTAATCGAAACACCGAATAAGAAAGAATCAAACTAAGGACGCTTAATAAAGCCAGTAAACTTCAGAAGTTGTGAATCTTATGGTGCGTCCAGTTTCCGCCGATAGTGATCGGCCCAATCGTTCTCGATACACGGCCACTTCTGAAACGTTCGTGCCTGTTTTCTTCAAATAATCGTTGCCGAAACACTTTTCTAACATTTGCAATGTCGTCATAGTTCAATACAAACTCGTTGTAAATTCTATTCCATTATGAAAATTGTACAAATCGACTACAAACACATCGCTGATGTACTCAATACGGCGTAACCTTTACAAATGTCAAGCTATCAAGCTGAAAATTTCATGGGATAATAAATGTGTCAACCTTAAAATAAAAAAATAGAAACTCCAACCACCTAATTGAGAGCGCCGCACAGTGGTGGTTCCGGGCACTTTTTGGTTAAGGTAGTATTTTGTAGTATTTATCACGAATCGCTGAAACGTTTCAGTTATATTACAGCTGAAACTTTCTACTTTATTTCGTGGTACAACACGTTAACATTCTTATTGTATTTGGTAAAATGCCGTTAAATAAATTAGAAGTTACAGAAGCAAACGCATTTTGTACGAACGGCAGCAAATTCCGACGTTGTTGGTACGCGATCTTGCCAAGAAACTGCCTGCGTCGGGCATTAGCTGTGGACGGTTGTACTGAGGCTTTGTTGCGCAATATGTTGCTATCGGCCATATCGCGTTTTCTTTTGTTTCCTTCAGCTATTGTTCGGTGGTGCGAGTTATCGAGTGAACAAAGATGAACAATGAAGCTGCTTCCCGGTGAGATGTGGTGGACTGATGGTGGGGATCATCATTAATTGTGATCCATATTATTCGTTCGCCATACTCACTGAGCAACATATCTTGGAACAAGTAAACCACTATTCATTTTTGTGAGTGGCCCCAACAGCATCACTATTGTTGGCTTGAAATCGGTTCTCAGACTCGTTCTGTTAAAGTATTTTTAACACTACTGAAATAAACCGGCCGCACTTGTGAGTGACCCCAACGACATTCTTGTTGTTGGTCTTGGTTGGTTTACAGACTCGATGTTTTAACGTACTTTTGAAATCCATTGAAGTCGACCACCCTCATATGTGAGTAACCCCAGCGGCATTCTTGCTGTTTGTTTGAATCGGTTCTCCAACTCGATGTTTTGAAGTATTTTTGTATCCTACTGAACTGAACCATCCACAAAGTGATTTGGTGATTTGGTATATTGACTTCTATTCTATGAACGGCAACGAACTAATAAGGAACGCGTCTCGCTTTGCATACATCATCTTCGTGTTTATCACTGCAGTGATAAACACGACGATCGCGTTCGTATACTCGAACTTGGTGTTGGAAATCGGACTCAGTGAATTTTTCAATTCGTAATGTAGATTATTTGAAAAATACTGAAATATGATATATTGCCAGTGTAAAGTATAAAATTTGTGCAAAACTATTTGCAAAAATTGTGTGATGATTCGGATGGTTCACTCCAATAAGTATACGAAGTTTGAAGAAAACGTTACAAAAAAATCCAAAATCGAGGTGTAGTGTTCAAGGCGTGTAGCAAGACAGGTAATTGTTATGCATTGTATCCATATTAATAAACTTTTTTTTAATAGGTTTGCGTCGACCATCGGTTGAATCGGTTGTGTCGATACTTTATTCCGCAATATTTTGTTATCGGGCGTAGTGTTTTGTTTATTGTTCGTTGCGCGAGTGATTGAGTTAGTATAAGAACTCGTGGTTCGCCGGGTAAGATAGGTCGGTGAGGTACATAATTAATCGTGATCCAAATTATTCGTTCGCCATGCCCAGCAGGCCACCCTATCTTCGACCGAATAAAACGCTGTCCCATTTTGTGAGTAACTCTAGCGGCATCCGTTCTGTTGGTGTAGATCGGTTCAAGTTGGCTGAGAAATGAATGACCTTGTTTTCCTTATAAAAACCACTTTCACACTCTGTGAGTGGCCTCAAAAGCATCCTTACTGTTGGTTAAAACCGGTCTAAATCGGCTGTTCAGCATTATTAAAAATCACTTTGTATTCCCAATAAAAAACCACGATCACACTCTGTGAGTGGCCCCAATAGCATTCTTACTGTTGGTTTGAATCGGTCCAAATCAGATATCGGTACTAATGTTTAAATATTTCCCTTGACAGCTTATCGTTAACCAAAACGAACCCTGCTGCCACCCAATCCTGTTATCCAAAATCCCAGTGACTTCTCGTGGAAGTGCAGTGGACTCCGCGGCTTCCAATAAAGCGAGTATTACGTCAACATACTCCTACCCTTTCCTTATTTGACCAGCATTCGGGCGGGCCGGTGCCGTTATTGCCTTAGTTAGGGATCATCAGTGTTTACACATTGAAGATGTATGTTAGTCCCAAGCATCATCTGTTGGTTCTCTGTGTAATAACAGCTGATCTGTCAACAACGGAGTAGCAACCTCGGGCAGTCAATCATGCTCATGCTCATCTCGAATTCATGACTGCAGTTGACGGATTTTTTCTTTTCGTGCACGTCAACATACTTCTACTCTTTCCTTATTTAACCTGCATTTGAGCTGGGCCAGCGCCGGTATTGCCTTAGTTTGGGATCACCAGTTTTCACACATTGTGGATATACGCTGGTCCCAAGCATAGTCTGTTGGTTCTCTGTGTATTTACAGCTGATCTGGCAATAACGGAGAAGCATCCTCGGGCGGACAATCATGCTCATGCTCTCTAGACCCCAAGTTTCAACGTCAAAGTTCCCGTTTCGAGGGCTACACTGTTCTCCGGCAGAGCTTCGGCCGATGTCAACCATGTGAAGTTAAACTACGTGCTTCGATCTAACCCTCTTCCCCAAGTAACACACAAAACAACTTTTTAGAATGATTTATAATTGTTTGTGTTATAAATGTATTATAAACGTTTTGCAAAATTTGTCAAGTTTGGAGCGGTGTGTATCTCTCGTATTCTATATATCACTCTGACAAATGGTCGAGTTAAAAATACTTTATTCACTGCTGCAAGTGACTAATACCTTATTATTGTTCTTGAAAACATGGTTCCATACATTTATAGTACATAAACAGGACAAGATTTTAAGAGCAGGACAAGATTTTTAGAAACTGTTGAAATTTCATTAGATCAACCATGTTTTGCAAAACTTGTTCTTTTTCTCTTTACGATGAATTTGTTATACAAGATTGTGGTTCCACTGCCAACGGGAAGCATATCATAGATACTTAGAGTTTGCTTTTCAACCATCTGAGCTGGCTTAGCAAAGAAGCTACAAACCTTTCACGCCAAGGACTAGTATTCAAATCCCACGCTTGGCGAAGTTATATTTTTGTATGAGGATAATTTTTTTTTCATTTTATGTTGTATAAGGCTACACTTTTTACGCTTTTTGCGTCATATTGAAGTATGTAATAAAGTATTATATACCTAAGTTAATAACCTGTTTTTGTTATTTAACAGTTCTTTCAACTTGTTTAATACAAGCTGCGTTGCTCGGGTCGATATTTGCACCACCAACATGCAGAGCTAGTTCAGTACCAGCTCAAAGGTATAACCTGGGAATTTATAATCGCTTTTTGGGTAGTAATGTGTTGCCGTGATACTAGCTTTGAAGGAAACCGTGGAATCCACTGCACTTCCATGCGAAATCACTGGGATGTTGGATATAATGGTTGGATTTGCAGAGGGATCCGTTTTGGTAAACGGTGTGCTTAATTCAACTGACGTCGACACTGAATCAGATATTTAACTATGTTCCCGGTTTATTCTCTGTACAAAAATGCACATTTAAGTTCACTTTGACTTTTTTAAAAGCACTATTTAATAAACGTTTTTGAGCGTATTAGTAGAACGATTGTGATTGGAAAACTAGGAGAATTTAAAATTAACACTTCAGTGGCTCACTTTTAAAAAAATAAAACATTAAAAACTTTTTTGAATTATCACTTGCAAACGCGAGCAAATGTGTGTGTGTGTGTGTGTGTGTGTGTGTGTGTATGTGTGTGTGTGCGTGTGTGTGTACAATCCAACGCCCACCGTCCGGCAGTGATTTTATGGAAGAAAAATATTTGCAGTTAAACGAAATTTTTTGACCCATTTTAGAATGCCTGGTTACTCACGTCCATTCCGAAGTCACTTTCACTTACAACAAGCCCCGCATAAACACAGTACAAACATTAAATGGATATAGGTACTGTGCATACACTTCCATTATCAAATCTTATTGTTTTGATGATGGCACGTATTTAGCAGTATCGTTCAAATTCAGAAAGATCTCACCGGATTTTGTTGCTGATCTTCAGTCTTCATTTGGACGGCTTCCCTGTGATGCTAAAGGATGCATATATGTCTCTACAGAAGTAGCACTCTGCTATTCGGCAAATATTTTCACATCATCCTTTTCGAAAGGAACAGCCCTAATACAATTAGTACTTCGCGCATAATGAAAATCACAGGTAAAAAACACTTCCGAGAAAAAAATTAACTTGAAAAATCACAATCATTGTTCAACGAGAAAAAAAAGCTTCACAACTCTCCATCTGTACACCATGTGGTCTAATAAAAAAATCAACCGAACTTAACGTTAAAATGCATTCGAAAACGAGTTACCTACACTCCTCAATGTTGCACTTTTAATTTTAATTAATTTTAAATAAATATAAGAATATGTATTTTCTAGAGATAAAAAACGCAGCAGAAAAAAAACACGTCAGATTTTCAACACGGCTTACTTCGATCTCTCTCAAGCAAACGCGAGCAAATTCCTTTAAATTCCACTAGAGAAAGTTTATCTTTTGACAGATAGGCCTATTTCGTCTTCGACTTACATACTTCTTCAGTGTTGAGTGCTCGACTTAAAGTTGTTCAAATTTTGGCACCGATTTAAACCATCAGTAGGTGCCACTCACAAGCGTGGGTGGTCTATTTCCATGGAATACAAGAATACGTTAAGGTATCGAGTTTGAGGACTGATTTAAACCAACAGGAAGGATGATGTTGGGGCTATTCAAAAGTGTGGGTGGTTTATTTCAATGGAATACAAGAATACGTTGAAATATCCAATTTAAGGACCGATTTGAACCAACAGTAAGGATGCTGTTGGGGCCACGCACAAGAATGAATAAATTCACACATTTATCGTTTGCTAGAACTAAGTTCACCGATGTTGTTTTTCACTAGTATATGGCTAATTCCGCAATTGTCCTATCGCTTTTCAGATCTTTCACAAGTTCTATGGACTCAAACTCAAAACGATGTAGAAGCTTCATTCGAACAATCTGAGGATTGTCTATAACCCTTCTCTTTTAAAAATTTAGCGTAAAAGTTCAATGTTCTAGGAAATTACTTTTCGGATGTACTGGAGGTTTTCTAAAGTTCAACTGATTTCTCAATTTTTTTCGGGACCCAGACAATATAGGGCATTTTTGTTACGAACTTCTTTGATTTGAAGACAATCTCATAAAAGGTTATAAAAAATAACCGGAGGACTGCGACCTACTCCAAACTATACGAACTAATCAGAGTTCTTCAGAACTCTCTTAATTGTTCAGAAGTGTTAATGTATTTAATTTCATATAATTTAAAAAATATATTTAATTTAACAGGTGTCAATAAGAAGAACTTCTGGATACAGTTCGTAGTGGTAGATCTCGTACCAGGAACGCACCACACCTGCATTACTGGGCAAACATTTCAAAACCTCATAAATTACTGTTAACAAAAAGCAGAATCCTAAAACTGTCTCATAAATACATGAAACAAAAAAGCTAATCAGGCGTCCCAATATCACATTTGCCTCTCGTCTACGGTCAATTTCTTTCTAGCACCATCATCTCCAACTAAATCAAACAAAATTTCCCATAGCATAGAACTCAACTTACCTGATGCATAAAAAACACCAAACAGGTTGCCTCCAATTCCGAGAAACGCCGAGCAAGCGCAGAGTAAAAACGGCAGTTCAGTCGAGAGAAGACAGACACGGAAAGAAGACAAAAAAAAACTGCACAACAACATGAAACCATAAGGGAGGCAGAAAAAAAACGGCAACCGCAATCAGCGAAACGACCATCACCATTATTTAGTACAAGCACAAACGGCTGGGAGAAATGAAAACCATTCGGAGTTTATTTTTTAAGAAATATAAAAATCTTTTATTGCTCTCTTTTTCTTTCACGATTCAGGGATTTTTTCTGGAATGAGACTTCCTTTTAAGTACCATGTACTGTGCGGGGAAATTAAAAAAAAACTGGACAATAAAAAAAAAGTTACAATCAGTTTCACTTTCCTTCCGTATTTTGTTCAGATTGCTCTAGATTTGCTTACATTTAAACAAATAAAAAATATTCTAGCTCTTAAGAAAAATGCATCTTTTACAGGCTATTTACACACGAAAGTCCTTTGCATTTGGGAGAGTGTCCGTACTCGACAAAATTCGTTCAGCTATTGTTCGCGGCTTAGAGTGATAAAAGTCCTCTAGTTTTTTTTTAGTTTAAAAAATACAATTGATTGCATCACAGATAAAACCAATCATCCGTGATCAACTATCTACAATTCGCTTCGTTGTTTATTTTTTATTCGATCTCTCATTCGTCGCCTCCCTAACTAACCTAACTAACCAACTTGAGTACGGTTTTAACTTAAATTGACGAAAAAAATCTCTGGCTACGGGAGAACATATAAACTTTTCTTTTTCTTTTTTTCCTGTACAAGTTTTTTGTTTCTTTTCTTACAACTATCAAGCATATAAAACGACCGTAACTAAACAAGGAACTATTTTATTTAGTTTAAACTTCACTACCACTTTTCCACTGCTTTTGTTGCTGTTGTTGTTGTTTTTGTTTGAGACTCTAACGCTACGTTAAATAACTGTCTATGAGTGGGTGTGATGATGGCGCGATAATTTGTCAAAATAAACGAAAATCTCGATCCGTCGATTTTGTTTGTTGATGAAAAAATCTAGGATTACGCCGCGTTTCTTCGCCGCCGATCATAAATAAGCTGTGTTTCTTCACTCTCCAGTTCTCTTGCTCTCTCGTTCGCTCGTTCGTCACCTAAAGAAATATTGCTTCTCCTTATTTAATATCACATTACATTTAACTGTACACTGTCGTGCCATTTTTTTTTCCTACACGAAAAAAAATACGCTTTTCAAAGTACGGAAATTGCATTCGCCTCATTCGTACAGTTTTATGTATCATCATATTCTCTATATTTACACGATGCAAGCAATGTCAACAAAGAAGTCTACTACGATTTGTGTCAGTGAGTGTTTGTATGAGAGGGAAGGCAAATAAATACTTTTAAATTTAAAAGAAAATAAAAATCCTATTACAAAGTATTTCAGTATTGCTCAACTGGAAGTCTAGTTCAGCGCATTGAGAGAATATCGACCTAACTTAGCTGGCGCGCCTCGAAAGCAACGCACACTTACACATGTACAGTGAGAACATCGGAATCGTTCATCGCAGTAGGCACGGCCGTACTGCTTGGTACGGTTGCTACGCTACTCACCACGAGTCCCGCTGGAGTTGGTGCACTGGGTGGAGGCACTGCGGTCACCGCACTCGAAGCCGTGTGCTCGTTGATGCTTCGCTTGCCAAAGTCTTTGTGTTGGCTCTCGATCGAGCTGACAATGTTCTTGGTGATGTCGGAGTTCTGCGTTTTGTGCAGCAGGATGTGCGAGTTCCGGTTGGCAGCTTTCTGCTTCTCCGGATCCTTCTCGAATTCACCATCGTTCCCGCAACTCGGGTAGAGCTGCTGCGACCGATGTACGGCACTGGGACCGGCAATCTGGTTGATCTCCGGTGCCGGGTTGAGACTCAGTTCCATGGCACCTCGCAGCGAACTGGCACTGCCCTTCAGGGGGTTTGCGTACCTCCGGAAGTTCTCCTCGTTCTGTAGATTGTTGCTCTTCTCCTCCTCGTGACTTCGGGACAAGTCCATGTGAGGGGTGAGATTCGTGCCGGAACCGCTGTGGGTTTGCAGCTTTTGCCGCCAGACCAGCGCGACGAAGGCACCCACACAGAGGGCCACTATGGCAATGCCGAAGCCCACCGCGATCAGGTAGTTCGACCCGGCTGTGGACTCGTTGATCAGTGCCGTTTCTACCTTGACCTCGAGGATGGATGTCAGTGGAGCGGCCTCGGCCATGTCCGACTGAAAGGACTCATTTTGGACACCCTGCTGGCGAGAGAGGATCTCCGCTAGGAGGCGAACGGCCTCCGTCAGAGGACTGGCACCGATGCTGCTGTCGGTCGGCGTTGACTGTTTGGAGGGAGAGGGGAGGATAAAAGACGATTAGAATGTTGTTGGGTGCACGGATAGTTGATTGTTGTGATTGTTTGATGGAGTTGATGATCGATTGAATATCAGTTGGTTCGTGGCATGTGTCCTAATATACTTTTCTGAACTGAACTTTTTCTACATAGAAGAAGCCATGTTAACCAAAACGAAGGGCTACATAACAGAAGTCTAAACCATCGACGGTTTAATCGATCAAAGATCGGTAGAAGCGCATACCATTTGAAAGAAACATGCAATTTCTGCGACATCTTATTTACCTATATGGAATGTTAGACAAGCTCACTGATTTCATGTAAATTTCCATAATTTTCCTATATAAGGTCTGCAACAGAACGAGGAGAAAATTAAAGCATTTGTTAAAATTCTTTTTTTTTCTGTGTAATTCACTAGGTCCAAAGACAAGAAAAAAAAAACACTGAAGATCAATAGGATCGACTATGCTTTTTTAGTAAGTAAGTGAGGCTTATCAAAAGTCAAAATGTCGAAAAACAATAGAAACAAAGGTTGAAAGAGCCAAATCATAAGTAGCGAAGTTTCAAAGGAGAAAATAAAACAAAAAACAATGAAAGGTGATGAATATATAAGACCAATATCGGGAGAACCAATGATTATCCGTATGATTGTAGGTCGAAAATACAACTTTTAGAATAAAGGTCGAAAGGGAAATTGTCACATTGAACTTGAAAATGTGGAAAATCTGTTATCGTTTTTTTGTTCGCAAAACTTTCTTCCACCGACTTTATCGATCGTGTGCCTTACTTCTCAGTAATTTGCCTATTAATTTTTCACTTAAGAGAAATGACTCAAGTCAAAATTAAAATTCGAACCTTAACCTTAAAGGACTGAAAACTAAAAAAAAAACTAGGAACAAGAGGACTGAAGTTCAAAAAGACCTATGGTTTGAAAACTTGAAATTTGAAAGTAATACAATTAAAAAAGAAATAAGATTCAAAATTACTTAGACCTAAAAGAACTGCAAGCTTAAAAGACTGAAGAATATAAAGACTGATTCCAAAAGACTGATGGTCCAGTTAAAGACCGAAAGTCAGAAGGACTGAGCTTCAGAGAGATTCAACTTCAAAAAGACTGAACGTTCCAGGCAATGATGTCCAAAAGACTGAAAGTCAAAATGACTGAATGTCAAAGTGCAGAAGGTTAAAAGGACATATAGTCAAAAGAACTTATAGTTGTATTTTGTCCGCAAAACTTTCTCCCACGGACTTTATCGATCGTGTGTCACAGTAACTTGCCAGTTAATTTTTCACATAAGTAAAATGGCTCAAATCAACATCAAAATTCGAATCTTAACCATAAAACAAATAAACTGAAAAAGGATAAAATAAAATTAAAAATTTTAATCCAAAAGGACTGAAGCTCAAAGAGACCGAAGATTTGAAAAATTGAAATTTGAAAGAAATGTAATTAAAAATCAAATTCAAAATTACAGAGAATTAAAAGAACTGTAAGTTTAAAAGACTGAACATCATAGAGACTGAATGTGTTTTAGATGACTGAAAGTCAGAAGGACTGAACATCAAAGAGATTGATTTTCAAAAAGAACTGAAAGTCAAAAGAACTGAAAGTCAAAAGGACTGAAAGTCAAGACGACTGGAAGCCAAAAACACTGACTATCAAAAAGACTTTAATTCAAAAAGAATAATGAAGTAAAAAGGACTTAACTTAGTTAATATTACTGAATGTCAGAACGACTGGAAGTCAAAAGGACTAAAAGTCAAAAAGAAAGTAAAAAGGACTGATAATTAGAAAGACCAAAAGTCAAAAGTGCTGAATGTCAAAAAGGTGGAAACCATTAGAGCATAAGGGCTGAAAGTCAAAAGGACTTACAGTCAAATGAAATTAAATTCAATAGGACTGGAAGACAAAGGGCTGAAAGAAAAGAGGGCTGAAAGCTAAAAGGGCTGAAAGTCAAAAGGTCTAATAGTCAAAAAGATTTATAGTCAAATTAACTTAAAGTCAAAAGGACTGAAAGTCAAAAGGACTGAAAGCCAAAAGGACTGAATGTCAAAAAGACTAAAAATCTATAGTACCGAAAGTCAAAAGGACTGAAAGTCTAAACGACTTATAGTCAAAGTAACTTAAAGTCAAAAAGACTGATAGTCATAATAAATGAAAAAAATAAACACTAAATACATTCAAAAGGGCAAAGACTTAAAGTCAAAATAAACTTGATGTTTGACCTTGACTGCAAGTCAAAAGGACTTACATTTAAAAGGACTGAAAGTCAAAAATACTGATTATCAAAAAGACTGAAATTCGCAAATACTGAATGTCAAATAACATGAAGTCAAAAGGACTGAAAATCAAAAAGACTGATAGTCAAAAGAAATGAAAGTCAAAAACATCGGTAAGTCAAAAGAACTGAAAGTTAAAAGGACTGAAGTCAAAAGGCTGAAAATCAAAGGACTGATCAGAAGGACCAAAAGTCAAAAGGATTGAAAGTCAAAAGGACATATAGTCAATAGAGCTGAAAATCAACTGAACAAAGAGCAAAAAAAAAGCAAAGAGGACTGAATGTCAGAAGGAATAAAATTAAATAGAACTGAACATCGATAGGGCTGGAAATCAAAAGTACCGTGAATTCGGGTGAAATTGGTCACTTTTGGCGATTTTTTTGGAATACCTTTCGGTAGAAGAATATTTTAGTGGGCAATTTAATGTTTAAATAAGTACTGTTTTATATATATATTATATTTATATATATATTTTATAGCCGCCAATAATAGTTTAACAACGTATGAAGGAATATTTTTAAAGCACAACTAGTTTTTTTCATTATAATACAAATCTCAAGTAACTCATGTTAAGGGTCTAAAAGCCATTTGTAAACAAAGACTTTAAATGTAGATTTCTCTTGAATCTTAAATCACTCTCAAGAAATGAAAGTAGCATCTGGTAGAAGAATGTTATTTCTACCATATAGAGTAGCTGGATTTAGTAGCATTCTCGTGATTCGTGAGAGATCAACGTTTAAAGTCATTGTTTACAAATGGCTTTTAGGCCCTAATCATGAATTACTCGAGAAATATTCTATTCGGGGTGAAATTGATCACTTAGAAATCAAGACGACATTATGGATAAACTATGTTCTTTTGATTGATCTTAATTTATTCTCCGTCGGTCCGAGTCCAAACATCAACACTAGAGAGATAACTTCACCTGGATCCTACAGTATAAGTCCATGAACTGCATGAATTACTCCAATTTTTGGTTCTTGTTAATATTGAATGAAAAGTCAGATAATAGTAGAATAATACTGTATGAAAGTAGCAAAATTAAACAAAAAAAAAAACAATATAGGAAAACATGGTAGTTAAAAGCCAATTAACTGCAATCATTGACTTAATTGCTATCCCGGACATAACAGCTTTAGTTTTGTTAGGCTTTATTTAAGTAGCAAAATTGGGCTTCTTATTGTTGGTCATCACTGATCAATGTCACCCGAAATTACGGTACTTAAATTTAAAAGAGCTGAAAGCGAATAGGACTAAGTCAAAGGAACTTAAAGTTAATAGGACTAATCGTCGAATGGTCAGAAAGACTGAAAGTGAAAAAGAGTAAGAGTTAAAAGGTCAGAAAATCCAAAAAAAAACTTGGAGTAAAAAAATCGAAATGCCAAAAGAAATAATAAAAAAGAACTTAAAATCCAATGGACTAAAAGTTAAACAAACTTAAAGACAAAATGACAAAAACACACAGAGGCACTGAACTTCAATGAGACCGAAGGTTTAAAAAACAAAAAAAAAACCAAAGTACTGAAATTCAAAGGAATGATATTTGAGTACACTGAATGTAAAAAGGACTACAAGCATAAAAGACTTAAGGTCAAAAAGACTTACAGCCAAAAATACTTATAGGCAAAAGTGCTTCATGTCTAAAGGAATTATATTCAAAAATAGTAGAAAGGCTAAAAATGAAAAAAAAAACATTCCTAATGAACTGAAAGTACTGAAACTCAATCCGCATAAAAGTCAGATGGACTGAAATTCAAAAGATTATACATCAAAGTTCCAAAAGTTTCAAAACACAAAACTTCTGAATGACAATAGTTCTAAAATCTTAAAGTTCGAAAAGACGAATGTATGTAATCATTAATTTCGGATGACATACCTGAAAAATATGTTCACGGCAACCATAAAAAAATCTCACAGCAAACATTCTCTATCTAATCGATCATCAAAAAAATCCCACGAAAAACAAGTCAAAACCCGCCTACTCACCAAGGTCACTTCGATCGTGTCATTCGTTCCGGTTTTGAGATCGCACATCAGCACTATGAACACGGACACGTCAACAGCGGGGCTCTTGATGAGCTTCTCGCCCAGCTGCAACCGTAGGATGTGGCACATTCCGTCGACGGAGGTGCCCCGGGAAAGTCGATTCAGTTCCAGCAGAATCGAGATCCGCGCACAGTGCGTTCCGAGGGTAGCCTGTCGAAAGAAAGATCCAAAATAAGTCTCTTAACAATCCATGCGTTCGTTCGGAATAAAGTGGATCCTTACCTGATTGGGCCAACAGTCGATCGGTGCCGGGATGCGTGGAGGAGCAACCCTCCGGGAGGGTTCAAAGGTCCGGCAGTCTCCCCGTGGATTGCACGGTGGCGCGAGGCAACTTTCTTGCGCAGCGGGGACACACACCTGATGACTTTCGCATGCATTGCTCGAGAAGTTCTTGTTCAAGCAATTCCGCAGGCCGCACCAGAGATTCGAACAGCGTGGCTTACCGTTGACGCAAACGCACGAATTGCAGTTGCTCTCGTCGATCGTAGCAGGCGGCGTCGGATCGCTCGTTACCAAGGGATCGTACGGCGAGTTGGTCGTCGTGTTCGAGCAAACTGACGAGGGGTCCGACAGCACTGTTTACGAAATTAAATAAATCATTTATGAATATCTTATCAAGAGTTCACTCGTTCAAAAATACTTACGAATTTCGCACCGGACGCCCCTCCTTCCGATGGGACAGATGCAAGTGAATCCACCGATCCCATCCTTGCAGGTAGCGCCACCGAGGCAAGGTTGCGGTGAACACTCGTTGACGTTAATGCGACAATCGGGCCCGGAAAAGCCCCGTGCACACAGGCATCGGAACCACCCGGGTCCAGATTCGCAGGTGCCTCCGTTGTGACACGGTTGTCCCTGACACTGATCGACCGGTTCGTTGCAGAACGGTCCACCCCAACCGAGCGTGCACCGGCACTGCGATATGCCGGAAATCGGTGACAAGATGCATGAGCCGGCATTCAGGCACTGTCCCGGAAGACACTGAACCGCTCGATCTCCGCAGTTCTTACCGGTCCATCCGGGAGGGCATTCACATGTATAATCCGCATCACCATCGATGCAGATCCCGCTGTTCTTACATGGGTTCGAGAAACATTCGTTGACATCTAGATTTCAGAAGAAGTTAGAAGGTTAGAATTGCGCCAAATTCTGCGGAAAAACGATTCTAAGCAAAAACTTACTGTGCTGGCAGAAGGGCCCGGTGAAACCGGTCTGACAGACGCAGCTCGACCCCAGTGCAGTGGATTCGCATTTCCCACGGCCGCTGCACGGGGTCAGCGCAGCCGAAGGGCCGGTCGAGGTTTCGTTCGTCAAAGGCATTGTACAGCCATCTGCAAATGGGGACAGACAGATAACACGGAAGCGGTGAGAAAACGGGGGATAATTTAGCAATAATAATTTGTCATCTCCTGTCTGGTTCTATGAATTGCCTCTTTTTGATATCGCGTTGCCATGACAACGCTGCCAAACTCTGTCTGATGGTTAGAGCAGCGTTGATTAATTGCTGAATTGCTTCATTATGGAAGTCAGTTGTTTTTCGCACAGGAAAACAAATTCTAGAGAGGCTGTTTTTCCAGTAATTAAGCCCGGCGAGAGGAAAAAGCTTGTTCAAACAATGTAATTACGACAATGGCTTCTGACGCGATTACTTTATCACGTTTTTATCACCATTTGTCTCTGCTGGATAGTCTGCACTCTCAAGCCAATCTGGGCGAAGAATGGTTTTCAGAAAAATTCTTCCTTCAACAGTAATTACAAACAATTTCTTTCCCATTCTTTTTGCTCCATACTCATCTCGGTATTTACCCACAGCACACATTGAAGCGATGAACGCGGAGAGTCATTCTTTTGTTTTCCCCTCAATCAGCGGCTCCTCACACATCCCATCATTCTTTCGCTCTGGCTTCAAATCAAACATCGTTAAATAGAAAAGTGTTTAATTTTTCAATTTACTTGAATAAATAAGGTAATTTCTGTTTTGTTCTCCTCCTCGCCCCTCCCTGCTGGCTGCAACAATTCAGAACTATGAGTCCGGGACGATTGCCGAAGACACGACGGATGACGACCTCGGTGTGAAAAGAGTGCTTACAAAGTTGCTTCTCCCTACTGCTGCACGAGGTGGTGAGTAATAATGAGACATGACAAATATAAATTTGCTGTTCTTTTTTCCCCAACAGCATAAATAAGTTGTAAGCGATTTATCACCGGTTGCTACGTCGAAAATAAAAGCAGCAAGAATAATAACCTTAATGTCATTAGGTTTACACGGCCCCGCACTCTCCGCTGATGATGGTATTTGAATACCAGGAATCGTGAGGGGCGGAGCGGGGGGTGATTCGAGCAATCCATTTTCGGTGCTAACTAGATTGGTGAGTGATTGTGTGGCGAAGAAAAAAATGTGAGTGCCTCTTTGAAAGGAGGTGGTAAAAGATAATGGGAAAATAAGCATTTGCATGCCCCCTTGGCGGCTCTTGGCGGTCGGTGCGGTTGCCATGGTTACATGGATTATTTATGACAAGCTGCAGGCGGAATCTACTTGGTGAGTTTTTAATTCTTCGGGTAGCTTTGGATGTTACGAAAAGTTCTACTCAACCTGATTCGATGTTAATTGATTGAAGAGAAAACATCTTACTGCACAAGGGTAAGTCCAAACAATGTTGTTCAACCGAAAGGCTAGCTCAGCTAATCCCGACAAAAACTGAACCGAAGCAACGTTTCAATCGAAACCAGCTGCCACAATCTGTTAAAAACCCCGGTTGCTAGAAACCTCAGATTAATTTCATTTCCCGTCTACCAGCTCGAACCCGCTGAAGCAGAACACCTTCCCGTGCGTGTAACGCCAAGACCCAGAAAGACTCAATTTATTCTATTTCGAAGACCCTTCCTCCTTGATGGGTTATTTTCCCACATGCGAACCACCCAATCAATGTAGTTCGTCCCCGTTTGATCGAGCGGAGCCCAGCAAGCAACGGCAGCGGCAGCTGTCACACCTCATCATCATCGATTGTGAGTGGAACCGCGCAGCAACACCGCCGCCACATTGGCTGTCCTTTATGGGAAATCGATCCGTGACCAGGGTCCAGCAAATTGGCAGTTTTGACATACAACTTAATATTATACAATCAATCTCGCGCGCACCGCCCGCACTTCTGGAAATCCGAATGTTGCCTCCATTGAAAACAATGAGCCGCGCGATCATTACTGCGGGATCTGGGAGCAGCTGTCGATCACAGCACACACACACACATACATGACCGAGAATGATCAGCATCGCATTTCATTTTCAGCTGACCGAACTAAGTAGGCCTCGGCCAGAAGAAGACTTTCACTTTGTGACGAGGAGTCCAGCTGTGCACACAATCGGTTGCTATAGGATCGATACCGATCGCGGGCTCTTCCGGGAGGTAGGGTGGTATCGATCTATCGCTTAATCAAGTGATGACGCTGAAAGGTGGAACACTGCTTTGCAGAACCCCCTTTTGTGTGATGATCCGCTATGATTGGTACAACTATCGGGATATCGTTGACTAGAACATGAGTTGTAATTTGTTCCCTGCCAAGACAGGCCGAACATGACAACGAACAGACGGAACCCACGGCGAGCGAGAGAACGAGACCTCATCATCGCATAGATCTCTCTCTCGGTGTGTTTGCCTCCTGGGGAGACAACTCTAATTGTGTTTTCGGTTTCGAAATCAACTCGATAATTGAGAATGCGGTGGAGCAACGAGCTGGAAGGAAAAGTAATAAATATGTTGCCCGGTGCCCGTGTAGCGAAAGGATTTCAAACCATTTTACGATCCCTGCTGTGACGGAGGGAGTTCAAATAGAAAACACACGCCCGATGCGATGGATCGCGCACACTCTTGA
Source organism: Aedes japonicus (assembly GCA_034211315.2). Lineage (NCBI taxonomy): Eukaryota > Metazoa > Arthropoda > Insecta > Diptera > Culicidae > Aedes > Aedes japonicus. The sequence continues at coordinate 250,199 of JASCZW010000126.1, forward strand.
TCTCGCCCTGATCCGAACTGAGGGGGGTTAGAGAAATGAGCCGACGGCGAACCACGTCATCGGAGATGTTCGAAATGTAAATTGGCATGCTAGGAATTGACTGTTCGATTTGTAACAATTGTGACAAGATCGCTTGAGTACGGCCGTAAATCGCATTTGCAGATAATGTCTGAGTTAGATGATTTCAAGAAATCCAAGTAGCTCATGCAAACGAATATAAGGAGCTTTCTCAGCTCGATGATTCATTTAGGAAGTGCGCGAATTCTTCGGATCAAACTGTTGTGGTCAAAACGATAGTCAATCGAAATTCTGAAGATTTTTTTCTCTTTTTTTCTTCTTTCTGTATTAACTCTTTCAGGCCGAAGAGGTCATATATGACCCCAAAAGGAAAATGATGTATAAAATCACAGACTGAATCAAAGTGTACACTGTCTTCGAAAAATTGGTTCTACCTCAATTCTTCTATCTAAGAAAAATAATAAATAAACATATAAATTTGAGAACTGATTGATGACCTGCAACATCCTGAATTCCTGAAAGAAATTCAGGAAGAAAATATAGATTCCTCATTAATAGTGTAAAGCGTTGTTTTAGAATATGCTACACATGCAAACGTATTGTTAAATTTTCGTTGATTATCGTTAAGAATTTTTATATCTTTCTGGGATGATCTAGCTCATCCAAAATGTACTTGAGTTCAGAACTCCAGATCTACAGTTGTAATAGTAGCTTTTAGGGCTATATAAGTTTACGATATATATTCAAACATATTGAATGAACCTTTTAGAAGGTTAATAGTCATTTTTTGATAGTTATGTGATATTCTAGGTCATTCAAACTGTCCTTGAATTCAGAAGTTCAGTTCTACAGTAGTAACTTTTGCTTTTTGGGCCATAAAAGTAACGCTATGTATTCAACCAAATTCAGTGCATATTTTCGAAAGTAAAAAAAAAAACATCAGATAAACCGGGATGATCTAGGACATCCAAACTGTCCTTGAATTCAGAACATAAGATCTACAGAGGTAACAGTAAGTTTTTGGAATATGCAAAGGGACAATATGTATTTAGCAATATTTGTTGAACAGTGGAAAAGGCAAACAGACATAATTCGACATACTTGGGATATTTTAGGTCATCCAAACTGTCCTTGAGTTCAAAACATAAGACAGTTGCAGTTGTAACAGTAGTTTTTTGGGCTCAATGGAACTTCTGGAAGCTAAACCGTCATTATTTTATAACTTTGTGATCCTTTACGTAATTCAAACTGTCCTGGAGTTCAGGAACTTGAAATCTACGGTAGTAACAGTAGCTTTTTGGGCTATACAAAGTTACGTCTCGTATTCAAGCATATTCAGTGAATATTTTCGAACGCAAAAATACACAAGAAGATAATGTTTGGAAAGTCTAGGTCATCTAAACTGTACTGGCGTTCAGAACGTAAGATTTACAGTTGTAACAGTAATTTTTAGACAATGCAAAGTTTCAATAAATATTCACACATATTCAATTGACATTCTTATCGGCCAACAATCATTATAATGTAATATAACATGTTCTAAGTCATACAAACTATCCTTGAGATCAGAACATAAGACCTACCTGTGCATTGAAACATATTCATGGAATATCTTGTAAGAACAACATACAGCATGAGACAATCTTCGGATGTTCTAGGTTATCCATACTATCCTGGAGCTCAACACTGAAAACCTACTGCTGTAATATCAGCTTTCTGGACTAAGCAAATATAATGTATTTGACCAAATAATGTTCTAGGTCACAGCTTCAGGTTCAGCTTTTGAAATGAGCTATCCGCTAATAAATGGCCTGGATATCATTTGGATACATATACAGGGTGTTCAAATATTATCCGTACAACAAAATGGAGTTAAAACTGCCTTTTATTGTTGGATAGTTGTATTGTTTGCAAATCACAAGTTTTATTTGTTCATTTCAAAATGGCCGCCTCGCGCTGATATGCACGTCTTCAAACGTTTCGGGAAGTTATCCACGATGGCCGCGAGTTCTTTTTTAGATGTTCTAGTGATTTATGTGGTGTACTTCAGGCTCTTAACTGCAAGATGGACCATACCGAATAGTCCATCGGAATCAAATCCGGTGAGTTAGAAGGCTATTCATCTTTCCGTAAAAAACTTGGGAAAATACGTTCGCAAAGACTAATAGTCTTTTGTTGAAAAATCGATTCATTTTTGCCAAAATACTGCGATGCCCAAAAAGCTACAGTAAGTAGCTTCTGATATACCGCTTAGTTCACTTTCATCCCCTTGTCGATGAAGATCAAAGAGGTTTAGTCGGAATGAGTTATTCCAGCCCAAACTATGACAGAAGCGGGATGATGACTCCTTGAAATACTTCCACGATTTTTGGAAGCAGCAAGGATTTTGGTGGTTGTAATGCTGCTCGATTGTGAAAACTATTTCATCGCTGAGCAGCACTGACCGATAGCGGCCCTCGGATAAGTGGTTCAGGAGTACCTTAGCTTTTCTCAACCGGTTTGTTTTCATGGTGTTATTCAAGTAGTGATTCTTGTATAGTTTGTATGGCTGAAGCTTCAAATCGTCATGAACTATGGCTCCAACGGAAGATTTTGAAATATTCAGTGATTTCGCCAATTTTTCGGATGGAAATCGAAGAATTTCGCTAGATTCGTCGTCGGATAATCTCGCGCATTTGTCGAGTCCGAACGGTGCGCTAATTATCTCTCCCTACGTGATCATCTAGCGTTCCAAGATGTTGGTATCGTTTTATTGCGTCACTCACTGTAGATTTTGCAATCTCTGAAACAGTTTTTGCTTTTCGAAAATATTCAATTACACCTGCGCGCAACTCATTCGACTTCATTTTGAATGAATTAGAAGTCACAACTGTACCTAACTTTCTGCGTATAAAGACAATGGGTCAATATGTTAAACCATGTAGATTTGTTTAATTTAATCCGCTTGGTTGTGTTGAGGCATGTCAACAAATTCTGTACGGATAATTTCCAGACACCGTGTAGTAACTTTGTATAGACCAAAAAACTACAGTTACAACTAAAGATCTTAAGTTTTGTACTACAGAACAGTTCGCTTGACGTAGAATATCCCAACACTATCTCACAGTGAATATTGATCTTCCAGGACATTCATGGAATATGTTTGAATACATATCATAACTTTGCATAATGGATGAAGCTACTGTTACAACAGTAGCTCTTAAGTTCTTAACTCCAGAACAGGTTTTTTTTGGCATGGAATATCCCAAGATTATCTCATAATGTTGGCTGACCTTCTAGGAAATTCATTGAATATGATTGTATACATACCGTAACTTTGTATAGCGGATTGTAAAGCTACTGTTACAACAGTAGATCTTTGGTTCTGAACTGCAGGACAGTTTGTTTGGCATAGAATATCCCAAGATTATATCTGTTGGTCTTCCAGAATATTCGTTGAATATGATTGAATCCCTTCCGTAATTTTGTATAGCGGATAAAGCTACTGTTACAACAGTAGATCTTAAATTCTGAACTCCAGGACTGTTTGGACGACCCATCGCCTTTAGAACTGCTCTACGAGTTATATGGTCAAGTTCCAATTTATACGGGATACCTTCGTCGACTCCGACAGTGTCCTTGGAGGTTGCAAAACTCCGTTTGAACTTAATAAGATCTAAATCCGTCAAGAAAACACGCCGTTTTACAGGATACGAATGATATTCTACGACTGTCTTTGCCCGTCTGGATGCCAATAGTGCACCCATCAGTTTTAGACGAGGTACGGACACCGTCTTTAATGTTGAAGTATACTTTGCGGCGGTCCCATTGGTGTCCTCACTCGAATCTGTGAGAACGTGTAGCTCCAACGAACCTTCATTGACGGTCGAGAACTCTGGAAAGTATGGTCTGGAAAGTCTTATTTCATTGAACAGCATGACCTTGATTGCTTCTTCTCCCGAGTCGAAGCTATCCAAATAGTCATCAACATAATGCCTCTTCAAGATTGTTTCGGCTGCCAAGGGATACTCCAACTCGTTTTCCTTCGAGTTCAGGTTGTTTGGATAATTGTGCTTGGCATGAAAACAAGTTGCACCAAAACTTCCAACGTCCATCACGAACACAACCGTGATAGGAGACGGATCTTTCAATCGCACTCATCAACACATGAGCCGGGACCAACGGCTTTACTTCCCTTCCGAAGGAAGAATTGACCAGACACTTTTTTGCTTCAAAAAAATCTTACCGACCTCGAGTGGATTGAACCTAGATCCTTCGTATATAGGAGGCTACTTTCATCGGCAAGGACCAAGGCCTTCAGGATGGTAAACTTAATACTTCAAAATTATCTCACTACGCGGCCTTAGTGTGTATGTAAACTTACTTTATAACCTGAATCTCGAGATGCTTGACATATAGCAAGTTGGCGGCTTGGACAAAGATGTATGGTTAAGTGAAGCCTTTCAAATGGTGTTAACATTAGTTCTTAACTCGTCCGCTACGTGACACTAGGGTACATGTGAACTTTGTGTATTAACTGTATTTTGAGATCTAGATTGTGCATAAACGTACAGTTTTCAGGAAAGCTAGTTGTAAAATTACGAGCTTCCAGTAGCTCGACTCAATAGTTCTGAACTATCATACTCCGTGGCGCTAGTGTGTTTGTAAACTTATTTTATGATCTGGATCTCGAAATTGTTGAGCTATAGCAAGTCATCGTCCGCTACATGGAACTAGTGTTCATGGGAACTTTTTGTAACTTTTATGGATTATAATCTAAAATTGTTCAAGTTCAAGGCTACACAGTTTGCAAGAAACATTCAATTTTGCGCGATATTAAATGCTCATAAAGGGAATCCTGGTTTCGGCATAACATAATTAGATCTTTCATGTAAATTTTAAACAGGCGTAGCTCGAATCAGATGTCAGTTGTATGTAAGATTGCAAAAAATGTTGTATGCATGCTGTATGGAAGATTGCAAATAAATATTTTTGACGTTTGCTTAGGCTTGCAAATTAAACGAGGAGAAATTTTACGTCTTTTTTAAAATTCATTATTTTCCTTAAATTTGTAAGTTATGAATTGAATTTTCCAAAATTTCATAACTTTTCAGATTTTTCTACGGGAGGTGTGGAACCTTGTATTCCTCCTTAATTGCCTTTATCCTTTTTAAATTTTGCATGAAAATCTTGAAATTTACTTGCTTAAAAAAATATGAATATTCTTGAGTTGAAAAACACCACGGTCGCCACCATATGTATCGGCGCACACCTCTACCGGCAGCTAGTTTCAATTTGAACTTTCATTCCCGCTCCCTTTCCTTCGCTCACCAACCGCCATAACCAACATTGGCAAACGATGGCAAACCCTTACATGACCTCATTCCCGGCGTCATCAACGCCGATTGGGCCAAATTAAGTTTACACGTTCGGATCGTTCTCCGGGGAAGGAACGATCCCCGGGAGACTTGTCCTTCCTTTTTTAAACACTGTCCCTGTTTCACGAATCCCGCATTCCACGCGATACCAAATATAGAACCAAACTTCAGCGTCGATGACGAAAGCAAAACTTTTCCGAATGCCGGTACTCACCGTTAGAGCAGGGTGGGGAATCGCATGGCATCCGCAGGAACTCGCAGTGCTTGCCAGCTCGACCCGGTGGACAGTGACAGTAGTAGCCGCCGGGAGTGTTCAGACAGCGTCCTTCGATGCACGGCGACGAAGTGCAGTGGTCTTTCGCTTCCTGAAAGTGGATGAAAAAAAAAATAAACAAAAAATTAACACCCGATCGAAAATTCTCACCGTCGCGCTTGCTTTGATCCCACCCGTCCCGAACCGTATCGCTGACAATCACCAACCTGACAGGGCCTACTTCGACCAGCATCAATTAAAACCAAATCCGACGCGCCCGAAGCGGATTGCCCTTCAAGTCGGATTTCCCAGCCTGCTTAAACATGACTGCGCTTCATATTTTGACACCTCGGTTCGTTCGAAAACCAAACAAGAAAGAAAGTTGTCCGAATCCGACCGGCAATGACAACAACAAGTGTCACAACGCTTGTTCTCACGCTTTACGACACGACCGTCGTTTGCAAGCGGAGGTCCCTGCATCGAACGACGGGTCTAATCTTATTAGCGCTGCCCGTCGTCAGAACCCCACTGAAAAACCTCGAAAATATATATAACGTAAAATTTCGATTTAATAGCTTTATCAACCGACCAACCGCGCCAAGTTGACATGCGCGATAAAATGGACCTGCGTCTGTCACGAAGACGACGACGACGACGACGGTCGGCAGTCGCACGGCTTCCGAGCTTTCCTAAGCCGAGAGCAAGACGTGACATTGTTATGATAATGCTCATAATCCTCGCTCCTCGCGGTCCACCGCGGTCGCTTCTAGGAATTCCACGCAGCTGTCAGTCAGTCGGCGATCTCAACTTCTTAATCGAGGAAAAGGAGAAACGGAAAGTCCGTTACTAATATGACAGTCCCGCGCATAACATTATGAGATTTGTTTCGGGTACAAGAGGGCTAATATTGAGCTGATAGCAAAACAAAAGCTAGTCCAAGGGGACAACGGCAGCGAAATAATTAACATAAAAATTTAATTCGCCTCTAGCCATCAGAAGATGTAGGGATCTGGGTGGGTGGGGGTTTGTCTAAGTAGGCGCCCCGCCGAACCAGTGATTCCACACCGAGGCAGTAGGCGGCGAATGGCCAACGAGCATATTAGAGAAAATGGAGAAAACAGCCTACTAATCCGGTTGTCGGACAGCTTCTTCGGTCATATCGTAAATTTTGGGCGAAATGTTGCTTCCCCTCTTTTTGTCATTCCTGAGTGATAAATAGTGGGCTTTTGAGAGTGGCTGCATCCCGGACTGTGAGTGGGGTGACGAAATTTGACACTGGCGAAATTTGTTTATCGATGCTTGGACAAAGCTAGTGGGCTTGAAGGAATTAGAAAGGCTTTGGTCGACAGACTGATGGATGGGGGATAATCAATGGCGTTTGTCACCGGCGGTGAGTCAGAAGGCAGAGTGCTATTTTCGGATCGCAGATGCAGCAACAAGACCGTGTTGAAGAACGAAAAAACGTCAGAAAAAGGATGTCACAACGCAGCTCATAAATTATGACTAATTAATGGGACCCGGGGAGAAAGGCCGCCATTCCCTCGCGAGGTGGGATCACTTTCAGCGAGGTCGTCGGAATGAGATTAAATCTTCCCAGCCGCAGAACCGACATTTAATTCTGTTTTTGTTTTTCGGCAATCAGAACAACGAAGGTGAAAGGAACCTGTGCATCAAACTGAGCCTGGACTGTTGTTCTTCGTCCGAGATTGCGCCGATTGCTCCGCTTCCACTCGGACGGACACACGGAGAGAAAATCTCATGAATATAAATATCAGCTTAAACGCGCGAAAGCCACAAGGATTTGTCTGTACCAACCTGCAAGCGCTCAAGTTTGTGTGCTTGAAGTAGTGAGAAAAAAAAGAGAGGTTATGAGCCGGGATATTAATTCGCATTTAGAGAAAAATAAACAGGAAAACCAGTTTGGTTTTGCACTCATTTCACCTGTGACCAGTCGTCAGTCAGTTGTTGGTGGAGTTGCTGGGGCAACGCAAAGCAGGCCGTTGTGGATGGACAAACGGACAAACTTAACTGACGGTTGCTGCGGTTACTGCGGCAGCGGTAGTAAAAGGCACTTAACATGAGGGCGCTGCTGCTGCTGTTGCTGCCGTTTTGTGTGGAAGCCAAGTCCGAGTACCGAGTATGCATGCAGAGTTCAAACCATTTGAAATGTTGACTGGAGTGACGTTTCAAGATTTAATATATTGTTCGCATTTTTATCATCTTTCGCGGGGCTCGAGGGGAACGGCACTTGTTTTGCGCGATGTAATGCAACGCGAGAACTCGACACCGTGCACATGTTTTGCACCGCAATCAGAACCTGCCACGATGGGAGCTGCAGTTGCGTGTATCGAGCTGTTGTAATTTAGAATTTATTCGTTTGAACTTTTGGTCACCGGTGGCCAGGTTTGGCGGCCTAGATTCCACGAGGAATGCGGAGCCCAATCGAACCGTGATCGCTGGGTGATAAATCATCCCAAACATTCGAAGCGGCGGTGACACTTTCGAATGAGCAACGCCAACGCAATCGTGATGAAAGAAGATGCAGCAAGATCATTGTCGTTAGATGGCCTACAAACGCTGTGGGCTCTGGCACCGGAACAATACGCCCTCGCGAGGCAGGGTTATTTTTTTTTCTTCTCTTTGTCAAACACTGTCGTCGATCGTCATCCAGGGTTTTCCTGAGATGAGTGATGTCGTGTGTTTCGTTACATGAGTCGAACCGTCTTTCTGACCACGCCACGTTTTTGCATGATAATAAGCGCTATAATTGCGTGATTTTTTTTCCGCCGCATTTTTACGTCCATGGTAAACGGGATGCAACCGACAAAAGAGCGCGGCAGTTTGGAAATAGGTGACAAATAGGTGTCACTTTGTATTCGCGCCTTTCCGGACTGGCGGACGGAGGCGGGTGTGAGTGAGTGATGGATGACAATGTGGCCATCTGTCCCGGACGGTATCGCCGGCCGATGTGAAAAATGATCACAGAATGACTATGAATGGCCGCGGGAGAGAGAGAGAGGGTGAAAAAGGATGAATTGGCTGGCATTAAAAAGATATTAAATTTTACTCGGAAATAGTCGGGCTCGAATCGTGGGGAATGTTTGGAAATTGAATTGCGTGATTCATTGTTGCCGTGTGACGACAGCAAGGAGTATGTTGTTAAAAATCAAGCATGTTCAAGTACGTTCGATTTGAATCAGAAACGGTCGTAGCAACCCGCGCTTTTGAAATGACGTGTTGTTTGTTTTGCTTCGTCAATTTCGCGAAATCAAACATTTTGTTCAGTATTCGAAGCAAAATAGGTAAATCAAACATCGGGAAACTATACCATCTTTGGAGTGTGAAACGTAGTGCTTGGAAGTGAATCCGTCCCTAAATCAGCGTATGACGCGTTTTATTTTCGGGATTTTGCTCCCTTGATTTTTCTCCCGTTTCGTTAGTGATCTGGTCCCGGAACCAGAGAAAGTGTTCCATCAGTTTTTGCGTTGGTCCTGATAGTTTCTTAGAGCCGTTAGGCATTCTCATGAATATGATTTCTAAGGTGCTAAAAACGTTTCCATCGTGTGTTGGTCACCGGACGGCAGTTGTACTTCTGATACGGGTTATTTTTGACAGCATCAACATCAACTACATTGTCAACCCGTTCTAGCGGAAGCACGAAAACTATGACTCCGAATTTTACTAAGCAGCTGAAGAGTAGTGGGAAGGTGAACCCCTTGTCTAAGTTTTGAAACAGTGAGTTGTTCTCAGTTCATTCGTAAACAACAAACTGAATTTGTGTTCTTTAATTTACGAAAATAAAAATGGATTCATGTTGAGAACAAATTCGGATCTCGCATTTTGATGGATTCACTAACATGGAAATCGGATGGAAGCTGTCGCATTTGAAGTTGAGCAGACTGTTTGTGCACAAGGATACTGGCACTGTTGTTCCTAAGACGAAACCCGGTAAGAAACTCAGCGGTCAAAGTAGTGAAGGAGCGATTTCGAAGGAATCCTACTCGGTCGGCAGGATAAATGGCGTATGAATTGAAAATGAGGCTTGGGGACTCGGACGTTGGATGAGGTGCTTTAAAAATACCAGAGGATTCACGGATTGAGACGCAACAATATTGCCGACAGAGTTGCGGGCGCTGCTTAAGACGGACGCTGGTCGTACCACAATTTTTTTTGATGAAAAATGGTTTACATTGGAAGTGACTCTGAAGAAACAAACAGATCGTGTACATGGAGCAAGTTATCGTGAAATACCAGTTGACAAACGAGGGGTTGAACGATACCAAATTGCTTCTCCGGTGATGGTTTGGGGTGTCATATCGTCAAAATGCAACTAGAAATCAAGCAAAACAATGCATTAGGTCCAAAGTAACATTGAGAGACTCTCTTTGTCGACTTTCTCTTTGCATTCCTACGGTTATGGAAAAATATATTCAGGTATTTGCAACATACAGTACGGTAGTATAAAGTGTGATTAAGGATCCAATACGTCGAAAACATCAACAAATCGTTTTATAGACAAGCTATTGACCAATGAGAAAGTCGACGAAGAGAATCTCTCAATGTTACTTAGGACCTAATGCATTGTTCAGCTTGAAATGTTCTAACACAAGTTACAAGGTAAGATGATTTGAAAATCAAGGTAAAAAGATAATTATAATTGTTCTGAAGAGAGGGACCATCAGAGCACCCATTTGAAGCGATTTGGATAGGAAGAGTGGGACTGCCAAGTTTCTGTTGTTAACATTTAATGAACAGAGGGCGGGTTCTTGTCCCCATCTAATAGGACTTTTTACTAAGTGAGGTCTCGGTTTTGTTGTGGTTTCTGCGTACTTGTTTCTGGGAGGAGATTCTCTTTACAACCCTGTAGCTTTGGGTTATGCGTAAGTTTATCTGCTTACGAGCCCTCACAATACGTTTTTGGCCCTTCATACAAAAACATGATGAAACATTTAACACAGTAGTACAACCTTGATCAACTCGTTAATTATAACAATCCAGTGCTATAAGCAGTTTCCTTGCTACATTAGATGGTAGTTCACATCATCATCATCATCTTATCGTCAAAATGCAAATTACCCCTGTTATTCACAAATAGGGGCGTGAACATAAATGAAGAGTATTATTTACAATGCGTTATCGAAGACCACCTACTTGCCTGTGCTAAGAAAGTTTTCGGGAGTTGTTCAGCATTGGTGTAGGCAAAATTTACCATGTTTCATCAGTTCCTCTGGATGGCCTGCATCGTCTTCTGATGTGAACACTTAATAACTTAAGTATCTGAGTATGAATTTGCGTTTTGTGGATTTGACACTTTTATTTCTTGGTCAGACGAAAAGAGTTTACCATTGGAAATGCAATTTTTGTTGCGAGAATTGCGTGGAAATATCCTAGAGAAAATTATCAATTCGCTGTTTGGAGGACAGCATCGAAACAAAGACTCACTCATACTAAAACCGTCGGTAGAAGTTCATTGAGTGATCTACAACTTCTGGAAATAATATTTTTACCACTCGTCCAGAAATAGAACTCAATTTAAGAAGCCACTTTATTCAGTTTACCCAAAAAGTGGAGTTGCTCGTAGACTGAGTAACTCCACTTTTTACGAAACTGAGTCGCCCTTTCCCATGCGACTGAGTAAAGTGGCCTCACAAATTGAGTTCAATTTCTGGCCGTGTAGCTTCTCATTGTGAGAGTCTTACTGTTCTCTTCACTGTTCAAGAACTGTAGCTCTTTTTATGGTTCTCCACAGCATACCTCCTTCACGTTTGGTCGTTACGAATGCTCATAATACTGTTTTGTAGCGCAATGAATGGTGGACGAAGAACCGCACAAAACGAACTATATGAAGAGATGTTTGGTTGAGTGGCTGTAGAATAAAGGTTTGTCCTGTCTCGCACGGCCAGAAGTTGAACTCATGAAGTGACCTCTCATATTAAGTTAAATTTCTGGACATGTGTGAGTGTAAATGAATTTATTTATTTTTTTAAAAAGATAAAGAGAGAGCTTACCCATATATATTTAGCAGTGTTGCAAGTTTTGCTTATAAGATTTCAAATGTTTGTAGTAGTATAATTAGCGTTCATATTTTTCTGGCTCTGGGAGGGGCTTTAACCACCAATCACAGAGGGGTCTTCCAAACACCAAATGCAGGCACGTATACATTCGCTTTGAATAATTCGCTCCCTGAACCGTCTGCTGCTCGTAGGTTCTTCACGTCTGTTCATTCCGCAATAACCGGCCAAGTTACAGGGCTCTCAATATACTACCCAAATGTACGGGGGCTGCGCACAAAGCTGGCCGATTTCTTCACTGCGATCTGGTTCTCACAGAAACCAGGCTGGATGACGCTATCGAATCCCGGATGCTGTTTGACGAGAGATACACGGTCTATCGATGTGACCGTTATCCACTAACCAGCAACAAAAAAAAGCTCTGGAGGTGTATGAAGCTGTGCATAACAGTTTATCATCGTCGACACTGGAGGTAAATGATCATACTATTGAACATGTTTGGGTCACTGTTGAGCCTATCCAAACAGGAGACAATAACATATGAATACCTAATTTTGATCATGATAACTGGCCTTGGTATTGAAGAACTCAGATTAAAAGGTAAAATACGTAAACAAAATACCTAAGAATTGCAAGCAAAATATCTCTCGAATAACAAAACTTGTTATTTCGGATACCTGAGAGGTACTATTTTGGTATTGTCTTGACACAGTTTGGTATTCGTATAACATTGTGGGAACAATTTCATGGTATTATCGTCAGGTATTTTACCTCTTAATCTGAGATCCTAAATACCAAGGCCAGTTATCAAGTTATTCGGATCTGCTCATGTAGTCATTACTCGCTTATTGTCGGTGGTATCTATATTCCTCCAGATATGGCGAATGATCATATGGTTTCACGCCGTTATGCTGCTTGTGTGGAGGAAATCTCGAAGAGGACTTCAATCTGCCTAGTTTACGATGAACTCGAGTAGATGAGCCGTCGTGTATTGTTGAACGTTCTAATTCAACTTTATCTCGATCACCTGGTTGGATTGCATTCTCGACTACCTGGTTGGATTGCATGTATTTGAACGGCTTAGAATCATGCAGGAAACACGATTGACCTCGTGCTTGTTAATGATTCGTTTGGGAGACAATTTGAGCTCACCACTAACTCCCGTTGATCCACCTCATACTCCCCATATTTTGACCGTTCAAAGCGGTATTGAAAAAGGCCGTGCCAACAACAATTATGACCTTACTGCACCTGACTTCAAACATGCTAACTATGATGTCATGAGTCAACGATTGATGGAATTCGATTGGTTTGCTGTTTGTCTCTGCACTGAGATCGATGATTGTGTAGGCTTCCGTAGATACTTCAACAAATTTTCAACGGTTGTGTGCCCCTACAAAGTCCTCCGTTGAAACCTCCATGGTCGAGCCGTGAATATCGAGTTGTAAAATCTGTAAAATCTATTTGCAACAGTCCTGGAATTGACGATTGAAGGCATTTTTCGTTTTCCTAGATCCAACAACTTATTTCAGTATGTGTGGAGAGCCACGTCAATTCCAAGGACGCTTTCACCGATTGACAGTCAACAGTCAACATACATGGTAATATAATTGTTGTCTAAGGAAAACGGTAGCTTGATCACTAACAGCAATCTTAAACATTTTTTAGAAACTGAATTCCTAACAGACAGGTCCTAATAGGAGATCGAACACTTTCAAACAAACACTACACCGATGTTTTATTACCATATATGTAACACCCCATCACCGTCATTTAAGCATTTGGAGAAGTCTATATTCAGACTATAATACTTCTTTTAAATTAACAAACCCCTGTTTTATTCAGCTACTTTGGCAGTTGATTCAACGGTTGAAAATAATATGTAATTTGATATGACACGTGTAGTCTGCCACGTTTGTAATAGTGACAATTTGCGGTGTGAAGTCAATCAGGAGCATTTCCGGTCAGAATGGCCTGATAATGTACGACATTTTAATCGACTTTTTTACTGGAACGAAATTCTCAACAACATGCATTTGACTAAGGAGCTTGAGTATTTCCAAAATGTTATGAATTTGCTCAGGAAATATTTTCTTTTGAATGTAGTAGAATCTTGAGCCACTTCGAGCAAAGATATCTATAAACTATTCATAAAAAGAAGAGCAGATGGATAATATATCTTCGTTAACAGAGCCGTACGGCAACAGCTTCTGTTCAATGTTCCAGAAAATTTCACATGGGATTAGCACTATTTTGTTGATCTTGAGCCTCTCCGTGCAAAGATGTCTGTAACGTATTCAAGAATATAAGGGGAAGTTGGGTAAAATAAGCTCTAAAGTTACAAATTTTTTCCTAAGTTTTCATCAGTTCTTGCCCACTGTGCAATGGTTGCTCCAGTGGAGCAAATGATTCTTAAAAAATTCACGCCAGAAATCCTAATAGTATTTGAGGCTTGTGCTCAGAAAACTTCGAAATGATAGGGACTTGATTCCGTATGTCCTTAAGAATAATTCATTACAGAATTCGTACTTCTAGGGGATTTGAAAACAGGCAGAATTGGTTGTAGTTTATTAGTTTGAGTGTTCACGGTAGCAACCGTATATTCGTGTGCTCCAAACATTTGATTCCATCAGATTGTAGAAATGCATCCAAAAATTCAAAGGTGTAAGTAGTAATAGTATTTTTGATGAGAATTATTCTGTGATGTGAATGGAAAAATTACAAAATAAAATATTTTTGTTTTTTCTTTAAGAGACCAGAGCATACTATGATGATCATATGGCAGCAAATATACCACTTATAGCAGTTGATTTGACGTTTCTTCAACACTGTAAAAATAGAATGAGTGGAAACAAATAAAATCGAGGTACTTTAAACACAACAAAATTTTTCACTTTTCGTGTCATTGAATTGTTCTAAGTTGCCCTTCCGTTTCGTGTCACTGTGCCTTCTTGTTTTCAGGATCGGTTTTGTTTCCGTGAACCAAAATAAACTGGAGCATCGTCCTGTTCAAAATTGAAAAAAAAAAATCTCTAACCATCTCTGACGTCCCCACTGACGCTCCAAACCCATCTCGAATATCGCACCAACATCCGCACCGTCGCGTCGCCAGCCAGCCAACCCACAAGAGACCTCAATGCGGCGCGTGGTTGAACGAACGAACCTGCCCCCGCCGTGCAAGCTCGCCAAGCTCCAGCAGCGACTCCGAGGGGATAAAAATAGCTCGCATCGTTCACAGGTTCCGAGCTTATTTAGATGTCAGCACGCACAGCTCTACAATCGCTTTTCAGCTCATTGTGAACCGATTAACTGCTGCTGTAGCAGCAGTCCAGCTTTTTTTCGAGGCATTTAAAGTCGAACAAACGGAAAACAGAATCGAAAACTTCGGAGTGAATTTATTTAGATTGATGGTCACGCCGGGGCTTCCAGCTCTGATTTCCCTAGCCAATCCCACAGCCGGCACTCACACCAACGCCCAAACATAACAACTGTCCTAATGAAAAGATTAGACATCTCTGAATACACACGCGCAGACGTCGTTCGAAGATTGGGAGAGAGAGAGAGGAGAAAAACCAATGGAATTATTAATAACTGTTAATAATACATTAACGTCAGAGCGTTGTTTGAACCTCTAAATGGGCTTTTTTCTTCTACGGGCGGACAGACCACGCTGCGGACAATATTTGAATAACGAATGAGTTGGAACGACGGTAAAACAGAAAAGTTGAAATGCTATACAGCGACTTACCTCACACAACGTTCCGGAGTAGCCGAGCGGGCAGATGCACTTGAAGTTGCCGATCAGATCGACGCATTCGCCCCCGTTGCGGCAGGGGAAGTTTGCGCACTCGTTGATGTCGGTGCTGCAGTCACGACCTGTTGTTGTTGTTGTTGTTGTTGTTGTTGTTGGAGAAAAATAAAGATTGAGATAAAAATGAAGGTTAGGATTGGCCTACTTAGATTCGTGATTGCGTGAGGTCGTCGACACGGAGAAAATTAAGGATCCAATCAACAGGTAACACGCGTGGATTTGATTGATGGGTTGATTAATCGGAACTTACCCGTGTAGCCAACGCTGCAGGCACAGTGGTAGTCGTTGACCAGATCGATACAGGTGGCACCGTTTTTGCATCTGCCCACGCAGTCGTCAAGATTCTGGGCACATGTTGGACCGCCCCAACCCTCCAGGCAGCTGCACTGAAACGAACCGGGCATATTTCGACAGGATTCGGCGTTGATGCAGGGTCCCAGCCCGGAGGCAACGTTCGTTTCGCACTCGTCTACGTCTGATTGAAGAAAATGTTTTGAACTTTCGAGACTAACCATCTGAAGAATGAAGAGCAACTTACCGAAATTGCACGTTTCTCCCGTCCATTGGGGTGGACATTCGCAGCGAAACTTCCCCACCATGTCGATACAGGTGCCGCCGTTCTGGCATGGTCCTTCCGCGCATTCGTCAATATCTGGAACGGAAAAGGATGCCAAACATAAATACCACGGAATGGCGCCTCCTGCATACGGACGATGACCATAGCTAACCGGATAATTATGCCCGATAGTTCTAGTTCTAGCCGTTCGTTGTTGCCCCGGTCGTCATGGCTATCAATTTGGTTGTGGTTAATTCTGATGGCTCAGACGTGAACCAAGCATGTCGAAACTGGCTGAGTTCGATTAATCGCGTTTTGAACCAACTGCAAAGGCGGCATAATCCGCGCCGGTTCTTCATAGAATTTTATCCCCAGGTGATGAACGTTCGAATTTTCAGTGGATCTATTGTTTGTTTTGTTATGGCAGATTAGCAGAACAAATTGAAGCTTTTCGGTGGAATACGGAGAGGAGAAAAGGTCATTTTTCAAACCCGTTGACAACTATTCATCGCGCTGACAAATACAAACTGTCAGAAGCACAATGAGTGCTTAAGCATACAAACAACCTCCAGAGAAACATATTTCCCCACATTCCACGAATCGCATTGGATTCCCATTTCCAAGAATCTCCCACACCTTTTACCTCCTCAGAGCTCAATGCTGTTCACCCTTTCGCTTGAAAAGATTCGATTAGATTTGGTGAAAGAAAGTTCACAATTATTACTCGTTTTCCTTTCCACAACCGTCGCCTGAACTCGCTCGCTGCTCCCTTCAGCTAATCACTCACCCAGAATAGGCAGGCCATGAGAAGACAGCAAAAGTAGGAAAGAGCGAGGCGACCAACCGAAGCCAAAGTAAGCCGTGAAATCTCTAATAAATCCACTTTATTCTTCCATCACGTACCGAGCGAGAAAAAGATGTTCGTTCGTTAAAGAATTTATCTATGCTTCATCCCGCCATGGCCCAACAATGGAGGAAGTCAGTAATGTTTAAACAATAATCAAAAACGATTAAATAATAAGCGTGTGTGCCTAAAAGTTGATGGCTCCCCTCCTGGAACGCCTCCCCTCCGACCGACCGAGTCTCGTTGGAACTAATAATTTGGAATAATTAGCTTACAGTTAGCTTTTGGGGCTCATCTCACTCGCCTCCGACGACGACGACGACCCTGGGCAGGAACGGTGGTGGAGGAGGACACAAAAGTGAGAAAATCCAAACCCGAACAACGACGCATAGATAATTAATGGTCCCCCCGAATTCTGAATACTCACTTATCTCGCAGGTCGGCCCGGTCCATCCGGGCGCGCAGGTACAGATGAAATCTTTGATCGGCTGCGGCAGCAACAATAGCTCCTTGCTGGACGAAGAATCACCTCCACCGGCTGCACCTCCCCCCGGTCCAGCCCCACCCGTTAAACTGCTCCTTCCGTACGGCTTACCCATCGAGCTCATCCCCCGCATCCCCCGAACGATGATCGGAGTCGTGGAGGCTTCCATCTTATCGTCTGACCCGCCACGTCCCAAACCTTGACCACTTCCACTTCCGGTCAGTGTGCAAGTGCCCCCATTCCGGCACGGCTGTGGAGCGCACGGATGCTCGACAACTTCACACCGCGTCCCGGACAAACCCTCGGCACAGGTGCACCGGTACTGGTCCGGGGCGGTGTTCTCACAGGTTCCTCCATGCATGCACGGCTCGTGCGTTCCGCAGTAGTTGAGATCTGGAAGCAATCGAGATTGGGAAACAGTTGGTGAATGGCGTTGGAAGACACTTGTTCATATATATAATTTTTTTACAATAACAAAGCAAACGGGCGCACGGAAGGAAAAAACTAGTCGGACACGTGCAATTACCATTATCTGAAGGGGGTATCGCTGGTGAAGAGGGTACTCCGGCGCCCATACGAGAACCCCTTAAGGTTAATCGAGTGTGGTTCAGTCATTACGCACCCCTCTGGGTTTTAATTGAATTTGAAAAATAAAAAATGAGATGGGAAAAGTATCACATCGCAGTAGGCATATGGGAAACATTGGCAACAGATTCGAAAACAAGTGCCGGGCGCGTGTCGCGGCCGTGCGGAGTAGTCGGCGGCGGCGGCGGTGCGCAAGTGTTTTCATTTTCCGAAGCCGGTCTGTCATATGCGAGCAGGGGAATAGTTGGGTGAATGGAATGGCTGGTTGGGTTAGTTTAGTAGGCAGATGCGTTTGGTGAAAAATGCATTTATTGTATGCCAAGTTTGAGGAAAGTTAAACTTAGTTAAAAGGTTAGTCTAAAGTAAGGAAATGTCGGTGAATTCTAATCCTACTGGAGAATCATTTGAAATTTTAGATGTGATGCTTAACTTCTTGACACCGAAATCACAGGATAGGAGTTTACCAGAATCTAGATGGAATCGCTTTCAAATTCCCGATTTTTGTTTTTTTCGAAATCAAAACTACAGATGGTGTTCTATCAGATTCTAAATGAAATGTTTTCAACACCTTTGAATCGATTAGGTCAACCTGGACAAATGCGGTCAACCTTGGACTTGGTTTCTTCCGTAAATTTCTCGTAATACGAAATTTACCCATGTAAGCTTCCAATTCTATCGAATAGAAGGACTCTTTTCTTTCAAATGGCTGTGGTAGATAAATGAGGCACGTTTCCGTGGTCGACAAATTCAAGGAAGAAGCCATTGTTGACGTTTGTCAGTTAGGCCCCTATGAAAAATCTTTGTCGGACTGTATTCCTTCAGAGATCGCAGTAGGCGCTGCTTCGAAAGTAGCGTGTTTTGCTTTTGTTGTGTCGTTTTCGCGAAAAATTCCTATCATAACTTTTTTATTCAGCTCAAATGAAGTGATTTTTTGTTTAAATTTTGCACATTCTGTATGACACGTAGTTAGCGCAATCGACTTCTTATCATACTGCGTGACTATCGAGTTTATGTGAAGACTACTTTGGTGATTTCCCCCCCGTTTAGTCGCATTGTTTTTGTTGAGCTGCGCCTCAGCAAACGAAGAAAGTGTTCAATCGATTTATTGTCATTTTTGGGGCCTGTATTGAGATTCCTGGACACGAATTGCTGTTGATAAATAATGGCGGAAAACATGTGCATCCTTCGAACGCTTGCTGGCTTTTGTATTTCGGCATGCTTGTGATGCGAGTTTGGAACCGCGGAAAAGTGGCCGTAATCTGCGTTAGGAGCTTTTCTTCATCAGATGAGGTACATTGGCGAGATCATTTCAATTTATTAAAAATAAAACCTGTCCACGTTAAATTTCTGACATTAAGATAATTTCAGTTAAAAAATCTAAGCAACTGATTGTTTATTTCACTATAATAGAGTTATACATGTACAGAAAAAAAGTTGATTGATGTATTAATCCTTCTTCCTGTAAAATTTTCCAACATTCTGTACGCTACAGGTGGCAGTTCTCCATCTTGTTTTAAAATCGTCGATCTCATTTACTTTCTTCTTAGTTTAAAAGAGTTTCCGCTTGACCAGAGCCCAGTATTTTTCTTTCGGGCAAAGTTCGGTGGATTGGCTGTTTTGGCACTTATTTGACCTCTTGTATTTGATCTTCTCGCGGTTGGTTTGTATTTCAAAGAGCTGTCAAATTTTTTCGGCTATCACGAATTTGAGTTGTGAAAAGTGAAAACGGTTTTAAGTGATACCAAATTGTAACGATTTTTTTTCTTGATGTTTAGTTTTGATGAAAACTGACAACAATCTATGTGTTCATAAGTAAATAAGTGCATCAGTGAGTATGACTGCATCCAGCAAAACCTAAGAGAAGATGTGTGAAATCTTATCGATGTTTCTGTAGAATGATTGCTTTGAGGTGCAGCAAAACCTTTCACTCGATGCTGGATAACTATTATAGTCACTTGTAGTAGACTTGGCATCAACAGCATCCTTGCTGTTTTGGTGTGGATTAGTCCAAATTGGCTCTTATGCGTTAAGAAAGTAAGCCCCTGTGGCATCCTTGCCGGGGGGTTTGAATCAATACTAGTGAAGAATTGATTATTTGTGCATTTCTTTAAAACCAACTATTAGTCAGAAGACGGAGGGGCGGAGGATTCCTCGGGTGTCACGACAGCATGTTCCTGTAGTTTCCTTACTTTGGGATCACCTGTTTGTGCACATTGAGGATGTATATTGCATCATCTGTTTGTTCTCTAGTATTTGCAGCTGGTCTTGTAGGAACTGTAAGGCGGCCACGAGCAGTCAATCATTCTCAGGCAAGGTTATTCAATATTTGCAAACGAAGACTTTGTCGGGATTTTGAGCTCCTTGGTATACAAAAATAACTGGAGAGCCACGAATTGCAAATAGTTGATTGGTAGAATCAAAAGATGCATTCGGAAAGTTGACATGAAGGCCGTGCAAAGCTGCTGTTCCGCCATCAAACAGAAGCTTCACCGAACAGCCGATTACAGACAGTTTTCGAGTGTTCACTTATTTTTTTCAGCAATCTTCTTCAAGTATGCTTGTCGTTTTTGGCAGCTTTAGAAAGAAATATTAAAGTTTTAGTTGTCGTTCGCATCGTGTTCGGTTGGACCTGTGGATCCTCAATGCAAAAGAGGGGAGTAGTGAACTCTTCAGTGTCGTGTACTATTATTCGACTGATCAGTCGAGTATTACTACACGACACTGAAGAAGTCTGCACATTGTACACGAAATACGCGTATCTGTCAAGATAAGCAATAAAGGTAGTTGAAATTAAATGGAAATTACTAATCTTTCTTCTCATTTTCTAATAACAGGTATTCGACTTAACAGCTCACACTTTCCAGGATACAAAAAGGCGGACATTCAACAGATGCCAGGTTCTCAGTTCTACCCTGTAAGAGTATACTTTGATGTTTCACAGTACCAGAAGAACCAAAAAATGTCGAAATTTGCCAAGAAAGCCATGGTTTGGCAAGCAAATTGTACGTGTGGGATGCGAAGCGCTCCATTCGTAACGATTTCAACCTTGAATGGGCAAGTGTGCGTAAATTAATGTCTATAGCAACGACTCATTCCATACTCAGGTTGTACGAAAGCCCTTCAACAATTGTTTTCGCCTGATTTGGTTCATACCACAAGTCAAAACAGGTGCGGATGGTGCCTGTAAGGAAAACAAGGTCAACTTCGTACCCAAGAATCTTCGTCCTCCAAGCACCCCAGAGTTGAGACTAATTCAAAAATATTGGGCTTATATGAAGCAGACATCCTAAGATAGTCCAAACAGAGCCTATCTCATCAAGAATGGAAGAACTTATGGGTCAATGTACGAACCTGTCGGTTTTGATGTTGTACAAAATCTCATGGAAGGTCTTAAATGAAAAGTAAGGGCATCTGAATTTGGAGCACACGTTGTAAAAACTGAACATTAAAAAAACATAGCAAAGATGTTTTATTTGATACTCCGAAAACTTCAAAACAATTGATTAGAAGACGGGTTCTTGACAAACCGCTTTGTGTGTTGAAATTTTAACGTGAACACCCTTTAAAATTAAAGATCTAAAAATTCTTACAGGATCCTCAGAAGCTTCGACTTAACTACTTTACCGCATTATTGAAGCGATTTTTGTCAGAATTTTCGACTTGATTGCGTCTTCGAAATGCTAATTTTTTCCACGAATCTTTGCTGAAGATTATCGCAACCTGGGGAGATAAATCAAAATTCTCCACTCCTGAGATACGGCATTCATAAGGAATGTTTCCGTTAACCCTGACAAATTCATTTTAAATGTATTCTTTGGTAGATATAAGAAAAGCTTATTTATACAACTGCATAGATGGAATATTCTCAAGCTATGAAAAAAGAGCTCAAAGAAGGGAATAAAGTTCTTCAATACTTACGTGTACGATTTTTTCCAGCATATGTGAAACAATTCTCTCAGAATTTTAAAGAATTCTTATCTCAGCCTTGCCGATGTTGTTCTTTGAAAATCGTCGACAATATTTTGCATTATTTTTTCAGAGAGATTTTTTAATCCTGGAACTCTGAGAATATGGAGTAATTCACTCATAATTTTAGATGAATTAATTCTCGAACTAAAGACGCGATTTGTACAGATTTTCAGATTCTTTGTAAGAATCTTTAATGTGATCACCTGTCACATATTTTCCAGCATTGGCAAGTATAATCCAGAATTTCCATAGATGAGATACCGCTTGTAATATACTCTTTGTCACAACAATTCAACTTGTAATATATTCTTACTCACACCAAATTTTTTCAACAGATAGAATGCAGATGCTGGTTTTATCTCGTACTACACTCTCAAAACGTTCCCTTTTGCTCCATGTTGGAAAACTGCACTTGCATTAGATTTATCATAAGAATATGATAAGAAATGTTATTTAATGTTATAAATCCAATCACGTTTTTGTGAGAATTTAGACTTGTTTTTACCCACTGCTGGGTATTGCCGCCTGATAACATTGTGAATAGAATGGCACACTTGGCGGTAGAATTGATTCGCAATTTCCAGCTTCCTTTCCAGCTTTCAGATAACAAACTTACAAGCCGATAGCCTAGTAAAGTATACAAGCGCCACATGCTGCCAGAATATAAAATTAGAATAGCGAAAAAAATGTACTGCAAGAAATGTCGATTTGTATGTATGTTATGTACTACTACCCATTGTAGCACGGAAACTGAGTGCGACAGCAATGTGCTCTCCTCTCTGTTAGACTTGATCAAACTTTTATAACCACTGATTATCCTAATCATGCCCGCCCTCTATTCACAAACTGTTAGCAATGGGGAGTTGGCATTCTCACTCTTCCAATCCAGAGTGCTTCAATCGGGTGCCCTGATGGTCCCTCCCCTTCTCATGAAATATTTATATAATAGTGTATGTGTTTATGTAAATGAAAAATACTGCAATCATTCGTATCTATTATATATGATCTCCATTCGCTTGATCTTGCAATGCAAGGAATGCTATAAAGTGTTGAAGTGTAGAGTACTGTGGCTCGCGCTTAAGCACGTTTTCGTTTGTTTCCAGCGAACTCACCAAAATCTTGATTTGAGGTGTCCTGAAAAAGTTTGTTAAATCTAATGAAATTTTACAAAACTAACATTTATACATTTTATCTACTGTCTGCCACAAATGTCGTTTTTTGCTACATAAACTCTTCTAAACGCGATATGGGATCCAGTCTTTATCACTTCGAAGTTTGTTTAGCACTGACTCAAATAATATTAAAAATTCATGGGCGAAATTTTCAAAAAAGCTTCCTATGACTAGAAATTTGATAAAACAGTGATTTTCTGTCCCAAAACCGTAGAGTGATAGTAGTTATTGTAACTTTAAACGTATATGTCGAAAACTCAATCATATGTATGATTCCTAAATGACAGTCAAGATTGAGGTATTCTCCATTTTTTTCCTATGTTTGGAGACATAAGAATTTCAAATCTTCAAACAAAACTTTATTTTAGTAAATATAAAATACCAAAACCATAATGCAAGTTACAAAACTGACTCCCCCTCTCCCAAAAATAAATATATATATTTCAAAATGAAGGATTACAGGCTCATAACTTTAACGTTCCATTTAGCAACATTCGACCAAGGAAACCAGTATAGCTCGATCCATGTTCGGTCCATAGCCGAACATTAAATATAAAAGCCAATTTATCCATTCAGAGCTTTCAGGAGGTCCAACAATTAACCTCACCACCCCCGGAATAAAACCACACAAAGCACTGGCTAGTGGTGCACCAAGGACTGAGGCATGAAAAAAAACCATACGATCCCATTAAATTTCACCGGATGCGCAAGACCATATCGGATCGTTACACACAAAATTTATAATAACAATCAAAAGCCCTACCCCTTCGTTCCAATCGTTGCCCGTTGCCCTGGTGATGCGATTGGATCGGAACTGCATAGCTGGCTTCGATGATGATCCACAGTAATCAGTTAATTTCCTTCGTCTTCCCCACACGCTCGACTGCTCACGGGTGTTACATGAATCAAAATGGGGTAAGAAAAAAAAGGCGATCAATCGATACAAATCTCGCACCGCAATAGACCGACATTTATTACGACCGACCAATTAATGGCTGCATGATGAAATTAAATGTTTTATTGTGATCGCCCTTACGAACGCATGTGGAGAGTCATCACCCAGAATGACAGCTCGGACAGACGCTCGCAGGAGGCCATGTATCACTTACACCCATTCGTTCGTTCTGACAATGCGGATGCCGGGGTAAAATGGCAATGAAAGGATTGAAGCCAGGGGATGGCACTTGTGTGATTTATTCATCTTGTAATCGATACGGGCCCAGGTCGACTGACGGCTCCGGTTGACATGTGATGACACAACTCAAACACTTACAAAAGAATCATCAGCGCGCGGTAGGGTTAGGGTTACAAATCTCCCTCCCCCTTTTGTTCCGTTTCTGCAACGTGTATCGAGTTTTATTTGCCTTTCGCAGTCTCCCTTTTACTTTTGATTCCGCAGCGCCGAAATTTCGGTTAATTTCGACTTGGAGAAAATTAAACGATAAACCTTGCGCCAAACCCATTTTCAAAAGAGACTCATTAATCGATTTATCGAAATTAAGCGACTGCTGCAGCTAAATCGCTCAATTTCCCTCCTTTGTTTTACGGCGTGCTCACATCTTGCCTTACCTTCTCAAGGGAAATAATAGCGGTAATTGCCTCGGACTGCCACACACGTATATCGCCGATCAAGAAACGAAGGGAAACCGGACAGGTGGGCAGCACCGCCGCCTATCGGTGGATTTAATTGTTAACCAACGCCGCCGCCGTGTTGCAACAGAAGCCATCGCAGTAGGCGGCAGTGAATGCTGCACCATTCACCGAAAAAAAACGGAGCAAAAACAAAAAAGCAATCGAAATTGATCCAATTTTTTAGCTTAATGAGTTTGCGATTAATAAATTATGCAGCACCAGCCGACTGGAAATCAGAGAAAGAGAACCGCAAAACAAAAAACGAATGCAAAACCGCGCTGCTCGTGGTGAAATGCTCTTTATAAACTGTATTATATCTTTTTATTATGCCAAAATTGAATCTTATTAATCTGTTAATTAGCGATCGGTTTCGACGTTTTGCGGTTGGGGTTTAATTGATGCACTAATTGTGACGTACCTTGATCGCACAGGATTCCACCCCAGTTGGTATCACAGATGCACTGCCAGGCGCTCCCGTTGCAGTAACCATGACGACAGCCCGGATAGACCATACACTCGTTGCAAAGTGGCCCCCGCCATCCGGGGCGGCATCTGAAAGAAGAAAACAATAAGAAAAGAATTAGCAGACATCAACGAAACACACAAAAAAAAAATCTGTCAAGAGGGGGCACTCTCGAGAAAGTCAAGTATGTTTTGACGCCTTATGCTCGATCACGTGACACAGTGAGAGTGAGACAACAAGGTGAAGCCCCCTCATGTGTGCTCGAGTGTCACTGTTTTTTTTTTTGGCTACGTGCACTACAAACGACCAAAGCCGCCATTTGTTTGTCGACGATCCTCGGAAGGGGGCTTCTGCTGGCTGCCCACTAGGCTAAAAAAAATGTCAACATCTTCTTGTTTTGGATATTCGAAGGTTCGACCGCTAAGACCTTGCGGTTAATTAGAGTTGTACTGGTCATTAGAAGCATGGATTTATCGGAATTCGGCAGAAGTCTGGCCATCCGTGGAATGCGCAAGGCCAATTCGGCAAACGGGAATCAGTTTCGAAGCGTGGGAAGAATTTATTCAAATTGTAGCCTTCATCCTCCATGGATGATACTCCGCGGAAAAATTGCTCGGCGCGCGCACAACAAGACAATGAAAGAACGTTTAACCGCTATTGTTTACCGAAACCGCCGATCGACTGACTGACTGACCAAGCAGCAACGTAGCTGTCAGGGAGGTGCTGCGCAAACGAAACAAAAGAAACGCCCGCGGTAATGACTTGTCAAATATTGACCAGCGCGCGAGATCATCGTAGGAACCGTCGCTTTTCATCCCGATTTGTTGTGATACTATTCGAGATACCACCGTCATAAAACTATGCCATACCCCCGCGGATTGCGCCGAAAACGGTCGAAGGAAATGTCAAATTCAATGACAACAAAAGAAGCTCTGTTTACTCCAGCCCAATAACGGAAGAAAGGCAACCGTCTTCTTATACTTTTTTGTTTTGTCTTCTGTCACGCAAATCCGAAAAAAAAATCCAATTAACCCATTCAAGACTTTGATCACGCGGGTAGCGAGCGATTGAGCGAATGAAATCCCAAGCACAAACAAAACCACACCAACAATAACAATAAACCAATGTTTGCTTTTCTCGTTGGCATCTCGCTTCAGTGCGGCCTGCTTGGATTCACCTTTTCCTCCCCACTCGACTCGAACCACTGCTGCTGGCCGCGGTGGTCGGAGATTTATTGCAGAATTAAAATTTTTTAACAATGTTTTACTCGTTCAATTATGTATGATTAAGTGTTTATTTATTATTAATTCAACCTCAGCCTCGGCTAGAGTTGCATTCCAACCCCAGCCCAGGGAAGGAGGGGGGACTCTTTTTTTATTTTCAGTTTTTCCTATTTTGTGCTGTTCGTTGGGATTCGTTTTATTCGGTAGGTAGCGAAACAGAACAAGAAATGGTAGTAATTTGATGACAATTTGATAAACCATAAATTTATTTCACAATTGTTGGGAGTTATTGTCCCGTGCGCGGACGGCCTGGTAAGTGGCTCGTCGTTGCCGGGAAGATCCCGTGAAGACGGGGACAAAATTTATGGCTCTTCCACTTGGTTGTTGTTGTTTTGTTTTTCTTAGATCGTTGCCTGGTCTGGTTCAGCTCCTATTTGAAGAGTGAGTAGCCCTTTCGAATGATTTCGAAGTAGCCAGTGTCGAATGCCATGCTGAATGCCAAAGTGTGTCCACTGGTGGTGGTTTTGAGAAAATGTAAGGAAAAATTCTAAGTCGGGAAAAACAGGGATTTTTTGAATAAATTTAAAGCATATTCTAACCAGAACCAACGTCATGACTTCGAACTTTTGTTAATATCATTGAAAATACGTCCAAATTGACTCCTTTCCCAAGTAATAATTTCATTTTTAAAGTACACTTGAAGAAGTTTTCAAGACTCATTTGATAAAACCACGCATAAAACTAGATATTCTACATAACATCGATAAAACCTTCATAAGTTCCAAAAGGCCCATACTGCAGGAGGTTCTCAAGACTATTTCCTAAGATTCGCTTAAAACTTGATAGTTTTATCGGTACATACTTCTAATGACATTCATAACATGCTTAAAAACTATGATAAAACTACCACAAGTTTTAATAGTTTTATGATTTTCCTCTTTAAGAACACTTCCAGTCCGTCACAAATATGTTCTGAAAATTCCATTTCTGGTGAATGGAGACTTTTTTTCGTTTACAGTTGAGTGGAAGCTATTTGAGAAAAAAATATCGATGTACATATGATGTTTCCAAAGTGGATACGTATGTGCATCAATTGTGAAAATGACAATAAATGTTTTTTCAGCCTAAAATTGATAAATTTTCCATGTGACAAACTGTACGTCAGTTTTCAGTTCGAAAATTTCGCGCCACTGAATTTTTGCTAGAACATCGGTTTATTTAACAAATAAAAAATACTTGAAAATTCAACAATTAGGTGACAAGGCTTGATAAATTGTTAGATCTTGAGTAAATTTAGTATACAATCCTTTTTAAGTTTCAAAGTATATTTTAAACAGCAGATATTGTTCGTAGCCACGATCTCCGTATTTTCGATGTAGTGTTATTTATTCTATTTTTGAAAAAGATGAGTTAAAATAAAATAAAACTTGTTTGAATTGCTCAAGGTTAACAAGTCTTTCGTAAGATACACAGATAAAAATAAACATTGGACTTTCTGCGTTATCTATTGCACATAAAGGGAATGCTAAATTTGGTAGAAAATAATGGGATATTTTATCTAAATTTAAGCCAGATAATGCCTGAATCTAGCCTGCTGTATGGAAGATTGCATATATTGTTGTGTGGCACATGATAGATTCCAACCAATTTCGTTATTTACTCAGCCTTTGGTTTGAAATCAAACGAGGGGAAATTTTACGCACCTGTTAAAATTAATTATTTTTTCTGTGTAGCCATAAAATCAGTGTGCAGAAGGCCCATCATTAACGATGAAATTGTGAACGTTCTAACCAAAAGTGCCTATGCATAATTGTTATTCTTAGTGATAATTCCAGCTTATAATTGATTGTTTTTACTGACCTGCGTAAGTCGATAATAACCAAAAAATAACCTCTATCTTGAATATGCTACCAATTGTTTCGGGAAGAAGAACAGTTAATAATATTGCGTCGACGGTTGAAACATCAGTTCAGCAAAGATTCAGTTGTAGATAAGGCCACATACGCTTGCTTCCTTGTGGCCCACGAAATTGTAGCTTGTAGACACAGATAGTCGGTCGTTCGGGTCATTTCCCCAATCCGCATCCGCAAACGTACATAATGTTTTTGGTATAGAAGAACGACGAAAAATCAGTTTGTAATCAGCTGTCCCTCGCAGATACATCAGGATTCGCTTTAGATAAGTCCAATGCTCATCGATTGCGCAGCACTGAAAACCAGCGAAATAACTTACTTGCTTGCACAAATGTCCGGCCTTGACGTAATCATTAAGTACAACTTTGTAAATTGAGTTTCATCTTCACACTTCAGTAGCCTTAAATGAGGATCAATTGGAACAGCCGCTAGTCGACAATCCTCCATTCGAAATCGTTCGAGAAATTTCCTCACATTCTGCTTCTTATCTATCATCATCATTCCATTTGCCTATCTCGCTGAAAGTTGAGTCCAAGAAAAGTCTGTATCTTGTTCAGATCCTTCATCTGGAATTCCTTGGACAACTTCTTCTTCAGACTTCCGATTACAGCCAACGATGAACTAACTATCAGAATGTCATCTACATAGATAACGAGATGGTGACCTGTTGATTCGACCAGTAGTACAAGCATTGATCATGTTCCCTTCGTTTGAATCCCATCTCAGTGATGCATGAGTGAAACCGCATGTTCCAGCTCCTCGATGCTTGCTTCAAATCATATATGGCTTTATTCAGCTTGCATACTTGATGACCTACCTCAAAGTCAACAGGTTGCTGCATGTAAACCTCCTCCGATAGGTTTCCATTCAAGAAGGCACACTTCACATCCATTTGATGTACATGTAAATTCCGCTCATTGACCAGTGCCAGCAAAATCCTCAGTGTAGTCATCTTCACTACGGATGAGTATGCTTCCGAATAATCGAACCCTTTCTCTTGCGTAAAGCCACCAACTAGTCGTGCCATGTAGCGTTGAACGTCTCCATTACCATCTCGCTTTATAGTTAATACCGACTTGTTGTTTACGAGCTTCCGTCCAGGTGGCAGCTTTGTTAGACTCCATGTTTGGTTTTTCTCCAACGATAACAACTCTTCCTTTATGGCTTCTTCCCATAACATCCAATCATCTAGTTTCCATAATTCCTTAACTCAACCATATTGCTTGGAATATAGTTAACGAATTCTTTAGCACTAAGCGCAAATGCCGAAATTCTGTAGTCTTCATGCCATGTCGGTGGACAACGATTTCTCTCAGTTCGATGAACCTCACAGCTCCTCTTCAGTACTTGAACGTTCCTTGGAAATATCTTGTTCTTCTATTATCTGCCTTCGAGATCTTCAATCAGGTGTATTTCCGGTTGTTGAACAGGATATTGCATCAGTTCACCATCACCTTGTTGACGCATTAAGATTAGCCTGCCATCATCTTCAATTTCTTCTTTCATTCCCGGTTGATTCTCGATCACGTGCAACAAATACTTTTCTACCGTTCCAAACACGGTATCCATTTGAGGCATAACCGACGAACATTGCCCTCTCTGTCTTGGCGTCTAGCTTCTTCCGTTTTTGTTTCGGAACATGCACGTAACATTCCACTCCAAAAATTTTTAGATTACTAACGTTTCTTCTTATTCCACAGCTCGAACGGGGTTTTATTTTCATCCATTGCAACGGTAGGATTGCGGTTTATCAGGTAAACCGCAGTATAAACGGCTTCGCCCCACAAACGCTTTGTAATTCCACTGCCTTCAATAATTGCTGTTACCTTCTCCACAATGGTTCGGCGTATATGGAACTGTCATTTCTAGTCGGATGCCTTTCTGTCTACAGAACGCCTTCAATTGCTTGCTTCCGAATTCACCGCCGTTGTCGCACCTCAAACGGGATATCTTCATTCCAAAATGCGCACTCGCATTGCTTCATAGCCCATCAAATAGTTCATGGTTTCTAAAAAGCTTCAACCTTTCATTTGTGGAAAATTACCTTCTTGCCAAATTTAACGCCAGTTCCGGAACAAGTAGAACATCTTCCATACTTATCAGGATTTTACTTCCTCCAACGTTAGAGAAAACACCTGCCCTTGTACTTTGCGATTTAATTCACTCCCTTCTTAGCTGTTGCTACGACGACAGGTTCCTTTAGCACCTCCAAACCTTCAAACTACTGCTTTTTGGTTGCACATACGGTCCGAAGCACCGCTGTCAAGATACCAGAATTTCGTCTTTTCAGCAGCCAAAGAACCCGCAACAAACGAGACCGTCTCCGCAACAGCTTTAGATCTTGAATTCTTCTTATACTTTGTCCTTTCACCGTCCTGGCGAGATCCAGATTCCCGACAGTCTGCTCGTTTGTGACCAATCTTGCCACAACCAAAGCATTTCAGTCTAAATTATCCAGATTTTCCAGCAAACGCAACTTCATTCGACTCACGGCTTGGTGATGCTTTTCGTCCTTTTCGCTTCGACTCGGTGTCCAGATACATTCCTTTGATGAACTCCAATGTCAATGCTTCTCGGATACTGCTTCCAATGCCGTGTTCACAGAGTCATACGAGACCGGCATGGTCAGCATGAGATGGCACACGACATCTACTTCGTCCACTTTCGCTCCGATTGACTTCAATTCTCGAACCAGCTGGTTATATCGTAGGTAATAAGCTTCAAGATTCATTCGACCATCATGCTTCATTTCTAGCAGCTTCCGTTCGTCGTGATGCTTCGTCGCTCAAACACTTCGTGCAGCACATCCCAAATTTCCTTCCGGATCTTCTTGTGCTTGATATATTCAAGATGACTATCTGCAATGTCACCAATGAGAACCCAGCGACACTTGTTATCTTCCATCTTGCGTTTTGCCTTCTTCTGCTCTTTTTCTTGCCACATCCACCTCCAGGATTTCACAGAAATCTTCCTCGCTAGCTGTGTACAACTTCTAACTGCTCCAGAAACGCCAGAATCCGGAATCGCCAGTTATTGAAAATCGTACAATCGAAAGGCTTGATTCGCAGGAACTTCTCATCATCTCCCATCTTGACAACTTATCTTGGACAGCTTCCAGAAAAGTACTAAGGTTTAGGTCAGACTGGGCCCATAACCTATTAACAGAGCAAAGTAATTGAACACCTGTACTGGTTGGTGGTTGATAACGAAGTGAAAATTTTATTATATTTCTCGGATACATTCATGAAAGGGCTAGGCATGCTTAGATTGTTAATTGTTTCTTCACAGCAACGAGTGTAAATATTGTCTAGCTTGTTGGAAACTGAAATGCACGACTCGGGAGAATTTACACTTAAAATAACATTTTACTATCGTAGGTTTTTATTAAAATTCCGCTTGAACGATCCACTAGTTTTTAATTTTTGCCACCTATGGGCGCCCATTGTGACAGTTTTTTTTTCTTATTTTTCACACGATGTTCTTTCTCAAGAGTATGAGCTCGTATTTAAAATCAAACGGTTCTAAGAGCGTTTTATGGCAGCATTTCCAAGATATATTCATCTTAAAGAAAAATGTCAAACAACTTATTCAAAGCTTTAATCAGGTTGTATGAAAGTTGCCAATCGAAGTTTTGAGATGGGGGATAAAGTATCTTCTAAAATTACTAATAAGATGAATTGCCCTTATAAATGATGTATGGGAGTTTCTTCAAGTGTTCTTCAATTAATCTTAAGAACTGTTAATAAATTAAAACCACCTTAATTTTGAAAATGCCCTGATAAAATCGGATGAACTCTATAACGATTTGATAAAACTACCCTAAAACACGAAAAAACCAATTTGCATTTGAAATGTTACTTGGGTTACCTTCCCTCAATTCAACTACACAACCAACGATCACCAACGAGCACCGTCCCCCCGAGCTCCGAGCGAACACGCAGTGGTCAGTCGCAGTAGGCCATGACACCGCCACCGACCGACATGTTTACCTTTGACCGCTCAAAAAGCAACAAAACATACAACAAAATAACCGCCGAGGAAAACATTGAAACAAAAGCCATCTACGTAGGCAAGCGTGAAAGAAAGTAAACTGTTTACACGTGCGGTCGGTCAACGCACAAAGCTGTCAAGTTTGCTTGTGAAAAATATCTCCTGGTAAATATGAAAACCCCCGAGCAACGGCCGCCGCAGTGGTGAGTGACTGAGTGAAAATCCCGAGGCCTGAACTTCGTCGGCCTGAACTCCGGCCTCTCGACGTCGGACGGGCAACGGAATTTTCGATCGAACGGGAAGTCTCAAGGCCTACTACCACCACCACCCTTCGGATGTTTCATTTTTCGAAGCTCACCGCAGTAACTAATTGAAAATTAATGGTAAATTACATAGGAGTAATCAAATCTATTAGATAGGAACTTTTATTTTTACTCTCCCCCTGTGCCCGCCTTCGAGTGTGTCTTTCGCAGGCTCGCAGGCTGGATTAGCCGGAATCACGGACGGGGAACGGGGTAGCCGAAAACTGGTTCTACCGGATTTTTTGTTCGTTCTTGTTCAACATGCCAAGCCGCCGCCAAACTCTTGACGAAGCGCAGCAGCAGCAGCAATAGCAATAACAACAACAACAATAACAAAAAGAGTGTGAGAAGCACGGTCTTAAAATCAAAATAATAGCACACAGAGCGAGAGAAGCCCAAAAGCACAAAACACAACGATAATGACCTTAACTAATGATAAACAGTAGGACGCACGCGGGTCAGAGGAAGAAGGAGTCGGTTGGAGGGAAGAGATTAGGTAGATGAGGCAGCAGAGGTTTTCTGTTCGGACTTTTGCTGGCCTGGGGTCGATTCAAGTGAGTAGCTCGAAATTGGGGAGACGAACGAAATCGAATTAAAACAATGTTACGCTGGCTTTGGCATGGGCTGTGACGTGTCAGAATCCAGCCAATTTAACGTAATTAATTTTTTCCGATCATTTCTTGGACTTGTTCCAGGTATTCTGCCTCTGCCCATTCTCTTCCTGCTTCAGCCGACTAGGAACAGTAGCCGACTGCCTCTCTCTATGCAAATATGTACGGCGCGAAGCCAAGAGATCAAAACAAAAGAAAAGCAAGCCACGACGACCTGCAAATGCACCCAGGGAAAGAACATCGGACACGTTTTCCACCTCATTAATTCGTAGAAATACACAGCTTTGCGAATAGATACGTACGGTGCCGTTGTTTCCGCGCTCGGTACCTGTTAACACACTGACTGTGGCAGGAGGACGATAAAGGCGACGACATGCCAAAGTGAGAAGAGAATTCTTCCAAAGACAATTAAAATAGCTAAAGCCGTGTCTATCAACCATTACTGGTCCCAACTCTGCGCTGTCTTCGGTTTGCGTAGAAGATGCAAATTTAGCCACGTCTTCTCCCTCGACCTGGTTGCTAGGTAAGCAGCCAATCATTTATCATCTCCGCTTACTGCTTCGGTTGTTTGGAGAAACAAAGAGACAATCGAAGGAGGCCTGCGCTGTCGAAATTTGGCTCGCAATTAGTTTCCTAAGGCGAGTTCGATGTGGATCTGGTGGGGACTTCTTCCACCGTGCTCTCACGACGCCGGAATAGCAGTGATGCCAGATTTGAAGGGGGTTTTCTGTGTTTTGAAAACTTTTGCAAACTCACATTTCATCATGTGTGGAAGCTTTTTGAGGTTGAATTGCTTGTTCGAACTACTGAAAATTTATTTTCGTAAAGTAGCTTTCACGCGTTTCGTAAACATGGATTTTGTACATAGAACAAATGTCTCGTATATTGTATGAAACATTCATAATGCTTTTTATCTGGTGAAATGCTATCATTACACCTTTTTGTAAAATGCACGAAATGAACTTCGTGATAGAAATAAATAATCAAAGCGCTGTCGTGAGCTATAACTTCATGCTCATTAATCAAGATTGATCTCACGAGTCAGCGTGGCCTAGTGAGATCAACCACGGATTTAGAATCAGCACTTTCGAATTGATTCAGGTTTAAACCCAATGTCTGAAACAATTAAAAAACGCTGGACAATTCCATGTGATTGCGCTTTTTCGTGATTACATTTTGAGTCGCATAAATTAGATCTGTCAGTGCCTTCATGCAACCACCAGAGTGCGTTTCGTTTTAATTTGTGACAAAATATTGGTAGCTCTGTGCATTGGATTCCGTACAATGTACGAATATTCTTTTGTGTCAACTAAAGCTTTGTGCTTTGACAGTTGGCGTGCAATTCATTATGAATGTATCTTCATGAAATGAACAAATCGGTTTCGATTGCTGAATAACAACGAATGGGTTAGTGAGTATTACTTTCGATTTTGTAATATAAACTAAAATTAACTTTCAGTGAAGTAGTTTTGAAGTTTTTCACAGAACCTTTAAAGCTTCTGCTGAAGACTGGACATACACAAAAATGCAATAAATACAAAAATTTTGGATTGGATTTGGATTGGATTTGCATTGAGTTTGAATTGGATTTGGATTGCGTTTGAATTGAATTTGGATTGAATTTGGATAACATTTGGATTACATGTGGACTGCATTTGAATTGGATTGAATTGAATTTGGATTTTATTTGGATTGCATTTGGATTGCATTTGAATTGGATTTGGATCACATTTGAATTAGATTGGATTGAATTTGGATGAAATTTGGATTACATTTGGATTGGATTTGGATTGGATTTGGATTGAATGTGGAATGTGGAAAGGATTTGGATTGGATTTGGATTGGATTTGGATTGGATTTAGATTGGATTTGAATTGAATTTGGTTTGGATTCAGATTGGATTTGGATTGCATTTGAATTGAATTTGAATTGCATTGGATTCGAACTGGATTTGGATTTGATTTGGATTTGGATTGGATTTGGATTTGGATAGGATTTGGACTGGATTTGAATCGAATTTGGGTTGGATTTGCATTGAATTTGGAGTGAATTAATCTTTTGATTGAATTTGAATTGAATTTGGATTGGATTTGGATTTGGATTGGATTTGTATTTGGATTGGATTTTGATTGGGTTTTGATTGGATTTGGATTGGATTTGGATTGACTTTGGATTGGAATTGGATTAGATTTGGATTGGATTTTGATTGAATTTGGATTGAATTTGAATTGGATTTGAAGTGAATTTGGATTATATTTGGATTGCATTTGGATTGCATTTGAATTGGATTTGGATTACATTTGAATCACATTTGGATTGCATTTGAATTTGGATTGAATTTGGATAACATTTGTATTGCATTTGAATTGGATTGGATTGAATTTGGATAAAACTTGGATTACATTTGGATCACATTTGGATTGGATTTGGATTGGATTTAGATTGGATTTGAATTGAATTTGGTTTGTATTCAGATTGGATTTGGATTGCATTTGGATTACATTTGAATTGCATTTGAATTGAATTTGAATTGCATTGGATTTGAACTGGATTTGGATTGGGTTTGGATTTGCATTTGGATTTGAATCGGATTTGGGATTTGTATTGGATTTGGATTGAATTAATATTTGGATTGAATTTGAATTGAATTTGGATTGGATTTGGATTGGATTTAAATTGAATTTGGATTGGATTGGATTTGTATTGAGTTTGGATTGGATTTGGATTGGATTTGGGTTGGATTAGGATTGGATTTGAATAGGATTGAATTTGGATTTTGATTGAATCTGGATTGGATTTGGAATGGATTTGGAATGGTTTTGGATTGGATTTGGATTGCATTTGAATTGGATTTGAATTGAATTTGAACTGAATTTGAATTGAATTGGAATTGATTTTGAATTGAATTTGAATTGAATTTGAATTGGATTTAGATTGGATTTGGATTGGATTTGGATTACTTTCGTTTTACATTTGTATTACATTTGGATTCGATTGGATTTGAATTGAATTTGAATTGGATTTGAATTGGAATTTTATTGGATTTGAATTTAATTCGAATTGAATACGAATTGAATTGGAATTGAATTGGAATTCGATTGGATTTGAATTCGCTAAAACTAATTTCCGAACCATTCTCATAGTTTTGGACCTAGCAGCGCTGAAGACACGTTAATCTGCCAAGCAAATGGTTCACCTGGCAACCCTGCCTTAGAGCAGGGTGTCGCCATAAGTCACCTCCCCCGGGTCGCCCGAAAGTGTGTCGGAGGAGCGCCCAATACATCCGACCAGGGAAGCGCTGCGAGTCCGATAAAATAATTAAGGTATTTGGTGCTGGTTTGTGCCGGTAACACGATCAATTTTCTCGCTTCCATTTTGGTCGGGCGATTCAGGCGGGTTGATAGCCTGTAGCCTATTTGGTGTTTCTTTTAATTAACTGCGTGATTTTAATTGTGACTCTCTGTACTCTCTTCCTCGTTCCGTTCGATCGTGGGGGAAGTGCAAGGCAGGAGATCGCAATTTAAAGATTGGATGGGACCCTTACCAAACTCCACCGAGCGAACGGCCACAGCGTCTGCGCTTCTGCTGCCATTGGCTGAGGCTGAAGCAGGCGAATGAGGGGAAGCAAACAACGAGGTGAACAAATGAAATATGGTTGTTGCAACTCGATTTCTGTGTTGTTTCGGTTTCAATTGAAGTAGGTCTCCATCCATACCATCACCATCGGAAGGCAATTTAAATTGTTCGATTAATTAAGATTCTATACAAAACGTTGTCCCGTCCGCTACCAACTACTACTTGTACTCCTTGAAGGGGGCGGAGGACTAGAGAGAAAAAAAACACCACCACGAAGCGTTCCGGAACCGAGTTGGTGCTTGTTTCGCTTTTTGGAACAAAGTTCACAACTGGTCATAAGCTAAACATCAACGAAAACGTGATGATGCTGGGACGGGCGCTCTCTAACTGTTTCTCTAATTCGAGAAAAGCCTTGTCGAGGCGTTTGTCAGGTCCACGTCGGGGCACAATCGTGGAACTGCATAATGGGACAAGGGCTCGCAATTTATAATTCCAATTTCCTCTGCCCTCCATCATTCGACCATCATCAGAATCAACCATCCACCTACAACAACGACAACAACAACAAAGTAGGCGCCAACACTCGGTGACTCACGGCACACAAAGCCCTGGCGCAAAGTAGGCCTCCCTCGTCTAATAAAGATGTCCAAAGCCTACTTTAATGCCCACTTTTCGATGAGCTCAGACAAACAGAGAAGAAATCTCGCTGTTATCTCATAATTTTACGAGCCATTTTCCCCCATTCCCGATTCCCAGTCTGCCACTCGGATTAAGCCCGTTTGATTTTTCCCTAATACTTTTAATAGCTGTATTAAATTTTATTAGGAAGCAATCATTTCAATGCTTTCTTCTCTCATTTTCTCCCGTTCCGTACTGGCCATCATCGCCCGGCCGCTTATCCGTGTTCATGTACCGTTAAGTACCCGGCAAAGGGAAAAATTCTTGACCGCTGATCACATTTTCCGGATATGGTTAATCGAAACTCCCATCGCTCACCACTGTTCAACAAAGTAGGCACGGTCAATTTTCTCATCCCAGAAGAAGTCAAGGCCTCCTCCTTTGCTCATTTTTCTTCCCTCCTCTCGATTTAATTAATAGTGCAACTTGTTTTTTTTCCCTACCTACCATCCCGGCCAAGTGGCAAAAACAGGATTCCCTCGGCAAAAACACCAAATCCAAACGTTATCACAAACACACGAGTGAATAATTTCGTATTTCCATATTTTTCCACTCGCGCACCTCGGCAAACGTGACTCGGCTTATTATGAGCTTCAACCCGGGCTCTGGTGGATCCCGGGATCTTGGTCGCTGGAGTCTCGCTTGATAATTAAGTTCACCTCTTTGTTTCTCGTGCGCGCAATCTTCGAAGGTAATTTCTTGCTACTCGCGATCGAGGCTGCCACCATTCGAAGGAAAAACCATTAACATCCGCGCGAGAAATGGAAAACGAAGCAGCTAATAATAAGTAATGATATGTTTATATTTGTACTCTCTTTTCCCGTGTCGAACTCGACTCCCTTTTGCCAACTTGTTGCTGGCTACAAAATGTTATAAAAGAAGGTACATTACATCGCTCACTGGGTGTTGCAGCAGCCAGGAACGTTGGTGGAACGAAACGCGAAAAGGTTTCAAGACAGTCATTATTATTACATCGCTTGCTGCTGATGGCGTGCTGCGGACATTACAAGAACATTGTTGGTCTCGCGACGCTCAGCAGGCCACGATTTGTGACCGAAGATAATTCAATTAATTCCATACTGGTAGCCACGCTCGACGCTCGACGCTTGGCCACTCATCAATCGACAACGCGCGCTCACTCAGCACACAGCAAGCCTTGAACGAACGGGGGAAGATGGTCGAAATTTTCCCAGCTACCCACTTCGGCTTCGGTGTCACTCCAATTCGGGATATTAATTGACATCTCCGCGAGCAATTTGGAACAGGGCTGTCACTTTGCGCCAAATGACAACGACGACGACGACGACGACGACGGTGAGATTTGTGTGAATGAGTTCGTTTATAGATCACAATCGCCGACCGGGATGGTGGCGTCGTCATAATTATCGCCTGCCATGGATCAAAAGCACGCAGACCATTGCAGCTCGGCGGCTCGGTAGCGAATTCCGCGTCCTTTTACGACATAATTAATTAATTTAATGAATTGGAATCTCGAACTATTTCTCTCTCCGTGCGTTCGCTCTCTCGCTCAGTTCATTAGGAAGCGATGCAGCGTGTCACTTTGATTGGAGGACTCCGACCGTTAGGCACTCCGCGGCGGGAATTGGGAATCGAAATACTTTCACACCCCAATTGACTGACGGCGACGGTTTCAATGACGACGGTGGCAACAGATGGCGCTGTTTAGATATTGATCCATAAACTTACGCCAGTCTCAGCAACCGCACGGTTTGGCATGCGGTTGCGCAGTTGATGGTTGCCATGGGGACACTATGTATACTCTGATTGATAGCCTTTTCTGTTTTTGAAGGGGGGTTGTGGAACAGTGCGTCATGAAGAGAGGTTGCTTCGATCGGTGATGAGTGTGATTTCAAAATTGAGCTCTAAAGTCAGTTTAATTGGTTGTTTGAGCTTGATTACATCCAGGTTTTGAGTCGTGCTTGGGATAGTTGGAAAAGTGACGAGGTCTGATTGAAATGATTCGATGAATGTTAAGCACATTCACAGGCAGTAGCGAAAAGTGGAAGGTGATATCGAATTTTATCGAGGACTGTTAAAAATGGCCATACGAGCCAGTCGTAAACAATTAAAAAAGCATTGTAAGCTTTTTGGGTGACTAATAGAGTACTGCAAGAATCCAAGCCTGGTTTGCGAAGACTTTTATTTTTTGTCTTGTGCATGTTTAAAGGGCTACAAAGAATTTCCTTTATGCTAGAGTTAATCGCAAAGGAGTATTCTATCTACATGTTCAAGCATTTCAAACCATCCGAGAGCTTCGTGAAGTACAGGCCTATTGGTCTGCATAACGATCTGCACCGTAAAAAAAATCACATTCAGATAGTCTATCTTTAATTTCAAGTATTTCAGGTTATCTGAAAATTTAGTTCCAACCACCGAAGAGGCAAGCTGAACTATAACTAGCTGTAAAACTCGTAACTGGTATTCATTCTCTTCGAGAATTCAATATATTTGGCAACGGGTATGGGATTCTCCCTTTACATGACCCACCGCAAGGCGAAGATCCCATTTCTGAGGTCGAACCGATTCCTGACGAAAAACCTGATAATGTGATGACGGATAACGAGTCGGACACGCCTGAAGAACCTCCTCCAGAGGCCGTTCGACAAGAAGGAAGGAAGAGGGCGGCGGTAATAGTTGCTTCATCTGAACAACGAATCGTCCATAGTACTTTATCGCACCAAGATATGAACGTAGTTGCGACAGATTCGTTGGCGGTGTCATCCCGGAAACTGCGCTAGTTTTGGCTGGGTCTGGGCGGAGACCATCTTTGTCGACGATATGTATGACCCAGAATCTTCATCTGCGGAAAAGAGAAATGGAACTTTTCGATGCAAAGATGGAATTCATACTCATGACTCCGCTGAAGCTCAAGGTTCACCCGATGGTCATGAATTCTTGAATTTTTCCAACGATTAGAATACCGTTCATGTACGACTTGACACCAGGAATTTCGGCAACCATGCTGTCGATGATCTTCTGGAAGACTCCGGGTACAGATTTGACTCAGGCCGGCGATCAGTTGTACTGGAACAGACCCTTGAGTGTGTGCTTATAGTAAGTAGTTTCCTAGCTTCCTCCTCAACTTCAACTCGCAGATATGAATCCGATAGATCAATTAAAAAACCGTTGAAGTTTCTGAATCGTTGCGTTCGGGTTTTGCTAGATTGTCTTGACTAACGAGCTGAATGGAACCGACCACAGCTCGAATTCCAAGAACGTTGAAATGCGAATAGCTTGTTACGAAAATCCGGCCTGCTTTCGTCACGTCTAGAATTGTAATTTCGGCTTGAATCTCACCCATGATATCGTTGCTGTCACCGGAAGCGCTCACGGTAATGACTTCCGTTGAACCGATTAAAAGCGTAACCACCAATATCAAACTGGGCTTAGATAATGATGGTGATGTCGGAACCACAATCCAACTGCAACAGTGCTGCTGAACCATTAATCTCAACTTCAAACATTTCCACTTCTTCGTGAGGTCAACTCACTTAACCGAAATACCTTTAGACCTAACGATTTCTTTCGAACTGTTCCGTTGGCTTCTTTCTGGATGAGGAGCAGTAGCCTTCCTTGTTACCCTTCCGTTTGCATTTCATACAAGAGTGTGTCTGGACATTCCCTGGCGTATCGATGATCCCCACAGAACCGGCAAAGTGATTTCGGTGACTTCTTCCAGCAGTAACTTTCCAGCATCTAAAGACGTTCCTCTCAGTCTATCGGTTAACACGAAATAGAAGCGCATCTATTGCTAAGACGACCGATACAAACAACACTGAATCTTTTGAAGCCATGTTCTCCGAGTCCAACCCTGGTCAACGAGTAGCAGAGTATCCATTTCAACAAACGACGCGGTGCAGTGAAGAGAGTCTTCGATTCAGAAAACTTAGTCTTTGCTCAAATCCATCACCGCAACACAACCGAGTGGTTTCTGGATCCACATAAAGACAAAGATCCAATTCCATAGGTCGAACCGATTCCCAACAATGAACCTGATGCTATGATGACGGTATTCGAACGACGTGTGCTTAGGACCATATTTTGAGGTGTATTTGAAAATGATCTATTGGGGAGAAGAACGAACCACGAGCTGAAGCAACTCTATGGTGAACCTAGTATCCAGAAAGTCGTAAAATCTGAAAGGGTACAATGGGCGGGACACGCTGTGAGGATACCAGACAATAATTCCGCAGAACTCATGTTTTATATGTTTGATTATCTAGATTTTCAGCCTCGGGCTGGTTCATCTCCCGTCCTAGTCACTCTACCATCTCTTTTTGGGTATTTTCGTAACTTGTCCGGAGGTGAGATTCGAACTCGAATCTTGCGTGACTTGCGTGGCTTTGACGTGAGAGGTTTGGATGTTAATCACTACGCCGGGGTCGCTTCCACCCGTAAAAATGGTCTTTGCCTCGAATTCGGCCGGTGTAACCAAGTGGAGCAAGATCTAGGAAGTCTAGGACGCTTGAGAGACTTGAAACCCAAACCAAGCTTCCTAGCGATACCTTATGGCGCAAGTGCGGGTCAGACATTGGACCAGCAAAAGTAAAGTAAGGAAGGACATTCAAGAACTCCTTGGAGTATAGACTTGAAGAATGACTTTTGTAATGCACTCACAAGTGCCAAAGCCTCTTTTCGTACCATAAACAAAACTTAGGAAGTATGTCTACATTTTCAGGTGCTATGGGAAATTCAGGAACATCTAGGAGTATAGATCTTGAGATAAACCAACGTAACGAATGGCTTCATGGTTCATATACAAGCGATAAAGCCTCCCTCAGTCAAGGCGCGACTACAAAGCAACACTATGCTGGAGATAACTGGGTTCGATCTAGGAATTTTCCGTTAAGGAGAGTCTCTCGATTCCCTGGGCATAGGGCATGATTGTACTTGCCATACCAATCATAGGGGCCAATTACAGAAGTCGAGTCGAGCGTCACTGTGCTCGACAGGTGTATTTTGCTATGACAGATGTCAAAATCGAAGAAATTTTGTCCAGTAGGTAGACTCAATCAACCGCTGGAAAACTAGGGACTGATCTGTCACATTTTGACGAGTAAGTGCTGGTTTTGATACGAGTTTTTCATCGGTTAGTGATAATTGATTGAGCAAGTCAAGAAATATACTAAACCATTAGGTATTTGCAGATGAATTAACAGAAAAACAAAAGCAGAACAAGCAAGGGGCCTTATTATGAGTGCTTTTGTGATCCTAACATTGGTTCCCAAGCCCAGTCGGTGGCCGAACCGAGACTCAGAACAACAGTAAAAGAGATGAGTTTTTGAAATTTA
Source organism: Aedes japonicus (assembly GCA_034211315.2). Classification (NCBI taxonomy): domain Eukaryota; kingdom Metazoa; phylum Arthropoda; class Insecta; order Diptera; family Culicidae; genus Aedes; species Aedes japonicus. The sequence goes on from JASCZW010000126.1 coordinate 292,959, forward strand.
TCTTAGAGCTCTGATATTGTTTTCTACAGTACTTCTAAGCGCATAATTTTAGTACATTTGAAGTATGGATATTTACCCTCGAGTTAAGTTGTTTATAGAATTAGTCCTAGATATCTAGAAATATAGGAAAAATCTATTCAGAATTAAGGGCACATATTAGAAAATTTAAAATGAGACTTCCCAGAGCCTTTCCATAGATACTTTTTTTCAGAAGTTCAGGAAGAAATTTCTTAGAAACAAAAACAATACTGTTTAGAAAAGAAAAAAATAAATAAGGTCAGGCCGAAACTTCTCAGGAGTACAGCAAGCACCTCTTAGTAATTCAAACAGGAATGTAGTTCAAACAGGAAAATTCTGGACCAAACATCCCTAAATTTCAAGATCAACATTTTAGAAAATTTAAAAGAAGGCTTCCAAGAGGTTCAGAAAGATACTTCCCTGAAGTTCAGGAGAGAACTTTCCCGGTAAACATGACAGAACTTCTCAAAGCTTCGGGAAGAAGTTTAGGGGAGAGGACTTCTCAGAAGTTTGGAACTTCCCAGAGGTTTTCGAATGCTTCCTAGAAATTCAAGGTTCTACCCAGAAGTTCAAGAAAACATTTTCTACCTATAATTTGTCAAAAACTCAGGAACAAACTTCCACAAAGCTCAAGACGATACGTCCTAGAAGTTCAGAAGAGAACCTCTCTGAAGTTCAGGGATGGACTTCCCGGAATCTCCGATAGAAATTTCTCAAAAATTTAGTTACAATTTCCCAGAAGTGCTAGAGTGCTTTTCCAAAGTACAAGAGAGATCAATTCAGAATTTCAGAAGAGGCTTTCTCATTTTTCAGGTGAAAACCCGCTTTAAAGAACAGAAAGAAACTTTCCAGAAGCGTAGAAGTTACATACTAGTATTTTGACCAATAATTTCTCAGAAATTCGGGAGTAAACTTCCAGGAAGTTCAGAATAAAATTTCCCAAAAGTTCAGAAGTTCAGGAAGAAACTTTCAACAAACTTAAGGGAACTTTCCTTGAAATTCTGGAAAGGACTTTCCCAAAGATTCGATAAAGTCTTCCTCAGAGTTCAGGATGGGTCTCATTAGCGGTTTAGAAAGAATAAGCTCAGGAAATAACTTCCCCGAAAAACAGGAAGAAACATACTAGAGAGGGCACTACCTATAAGTTCAAGAAGGAATTTCTCAAAATTTCAGGAAAGAACTTCTCTGAAGTTCAGGAGAAGACTACCCAGAAGTACCGACGGAAACTTCCCAAAAGTTTAGTTGGAACTGCACAGAAGTGCTAGAGTACTTTCCTGAAGTTCAGAATCGAACATTTCAGAACTCCAGAATGAGGCTTTCTCAAAGTTCAGGAATACCAGAATTTTAGGTAGATACTTTTCCGAAAAACAGGATCAAACTTTCCAAAAGTGTTTGGTACTTCCTAGAAGTTGAAGCAAGAATTTCTCAGAAATTCAGGAGAAAACTTCATTGGCGTACAGAAGAGGAATTCGCAGAAGTTATGGAAGAAACTTCCAAGAGAAATCCTCGCAGTTCAGGACTCATCAGAAGTTTATAAAGAAACTAATTTCTGGAAAAAAAAACTTATCAAGTGTTTCTGCAAGGTAAAGTTGGGTTGTTGGATGTGAATGTTCAAGAAAATCAGGAGTGACTGCCAAGAACTTCACCTGCCTATAGGTCAGGAGGAAAAATTCCAAAATTTTAACAAAGAGCTCTGCAGAAAATCAGGTGGAAGCTTTTCTGAAATTCAAGAGATAATCACTGACGAACCCAAGAAGCAGTCTTTCCAAAATTATTCATATGACCATAATGATATTAATTGCCCATGAAACCATATTAAAATAAGGTAAACTCCATCTTCCGAACCGTTCGCATCGTACTATGAGCAATGTTCTAACAACAACTCATGTAGAATTTACAATTCCTTGGTTTCCATCTTGTCTCGTTTGAGAGATTTGATTGGTGAGAAAACTTTCCTGAAATTTAGCAGAAAAATTTTGAAAAATTTCATGAAGTTCATCAATATATCAAAGAAGTATCAAATTATCAATTCTTCGAATGATCAGAGAGTCATCTGAAACTTACAAAATTCAATCTTCGATTCTGAAAAATTTTCCACTAAGGGTACTAGAAGCTTTGTAAAAAGTTTGAATGCTTAACATACTCACGACAAAGTCTCACGTTGGTCTACGGACACATGTAGGGAAGTCTACCTTAATTTTCAAAAGTTTTAAATTATCCGAGAGCTTCTTGGTACATAAAACTGATAGTTAACGAACGTAGCAAACGGCTTTTGTAACTTTTGCACAAGTGTCAAATCCTTAATTTGGTTTCATGTGGGGAAGTCTACCTTAGGTTTAAAATGTGCTAGATTACAAGAAAACACCTTGGGGTATAAACTTTTGGGCCTAGAGATGAATCGCCTCAACAAATGACTTTTCTGACGTTTTCACAAACGGCAAATCCTCAAATTGGTCTAGTGTTACTAACAGAAGCAAAATTCAAACACAGTACGCCATGCCTTCGGTTCGTATGTGTGTTTCCAAGCAACAACCGCACCACACGAGAAACTTCCATTGTCTACGACTACTGTGACCATTTGCGAGTCGTGATAAATTACTCCCATTCTTCTTCAAACTCCACTGCCCCGCAGCAAAGGCAAAAACCCCAAACATCAAACGCCATGTAATTTTACAATGCTATTTGTTTCTACTAATATATGTACTGTTTGTATGTCGAACACGGCGGCGTTCCGAAAACCGCAACAGGAGAATCAAACTACAAACAGAAGGAAAAGTGGTTGTAATTTATAGTCTTCTTCCTCCCCCTCTCATATTCATCCTAAGAAAAACCATTTAACGGGTTTCGTCCTCTCGGGTTGCGCGCGCTCATGGAGGAGGAGGGGCCTCCAAGTCACGGATTGGCTCGCTCTCGGAATAGTTCGTCGTTCAAATATTATTGGTAAAGTCCCGCGGCCTATACCAAAAACACGGAAGCCGCTGCTGCAGCCACCACCGCCACCGCTTTGTGCGAATCTAAATCGAAACTTCACGAGCGAACTACATTTGAGTGAGGGAAAGATGAAGAAAAAGCAACGGGAAAAACAGATGCAAATATGTGCAACGTTTTCCGTTCCGCGGGGTCGTAAAATAGAAGAAAGAGCTAATTAGAAGGCATCGGCGGTGGAAGGAGGGCGGCGCGGACGCGGTGGACAAATATTTTCCAATAGCGCTCCAGATCACGACACGACCGAACAGGCAAGCGCGATTGTTTGGAGTTTTCCGGCTACTGGGTATTGCTTGTTTTTATTCAGCTCCAATAGCAACCGCGGCCAACTGTGATTGGCTGGGACTCGACGAAGCAAGGCGGAGTTGTGTACTGATTTTTCTAATGCTTGTTGTCACGTTGCAATTGTTTCAAAACAAGCGAGATGCTGCCGGGGGAGGGGAGGCTAATTAAATTAAGATAATGGCTGTACTTACTCGCATCCTCCGGGTTGGTCACATTTGCCGTGAATCTGATCACATCCTGGCTTGCAGATTGCTGTATTAGAAAAAAAAATAAAAGAGAAAGTAGTGTTAGTTTTGTTTCATTTTGGGACTCGAAGCGATCGCATAAATGTGTCTTTGACCTCGTCGGCGCCATGTTCAATCGATTGAGGTCAACTCAAAATATCGGCGTGAGCCCCGTGACCCCAAACGAAAGAGCGCTTACGCAAAAAAAAATCACTTCATCGCCATCGAAATGTCTCCACGATAAGATGCAATAAAATAAGGGAATTAGAAAAACAAAATAAAAAAACGCCCGTCGGAGGCTTAATCAAATCGTGGGACGGTTCGTTTTCGTTTCTCGATTTTACATAAGACAACGGCTAAACCCGTGGCTTTCTCTCGTCATAAGTCACACACATTCACACACTTGAAATCGAGCGCGCGTCTCTGGGCTTTTTGATTTGTGACGATCCAAGCAAAGCCTGCTGCTGTTTGCCAAGACGGCGGCTAATCGATCACCGCATGCGATCACTTTATCAGACAGCCGCGTCAGTTTCTGGCTGTTGTTATGAAATGGACGTATGCTTACCTTTCTCACAGTTGGCGCCCTGCCAGCCCGGTAGGCACACCTTGTTGCCCTGCTCGCCGCAGGTATAGTGCCCAAACTGGTCGTTCCGGGGCCGGCAGAACGTCGTACAGGTTGTATTGTAGTAATTGTCTGCACACTGCACTCGAACCCTGCATCATCGCAAAAAAAAAAACAATAATCAAAAACTGATCGAAGCAAGCCATGCGCTCCAATAACTTACCGATACGTGATCCGGGCGTTCTTGCCCGTGTGATCTAATGTATTCCATTCGTGCGAAGGTAGAATGACACCGGAAAACGAGGTCTCCTCGATCAACCGATCCATTACTGTGTGGATGAGGGAAAATTTTAATTAGCGTCCATGTTTTTCTTTTTTCGTTTAGCAGGAGCACACAAATTAGAGCAGTGACGAAGGCAGAGCGCTGTAACAAGATCGTTATGCTAATTTTGCTGTTAACACGCGGTGGGAAACGCGCCAACAGCGAGGAAAATGACGAATTACAGGCTCACGAAATCGATGGTGGTGCGATTTTTCGCGACGTGAAAACTTCATGTAGGATGAAATGAGAGCATGTGTTTTTTAACACCCCTGCCTGCCGCCGCCACTCACTGCCTTGCGGCTCGTCATACTTACTTGGATAGGACTCGTTGAAGGTGTCCAGGGCTTGCAGAATGAGCGTGAACGATTTCTGGAAGAAAACAGACGGAGAAGGAAAAGAACACACCGTTTAGAAACAAGAGCAATTAATTAAAATTCAATATTACGAATAATAAGAAGGCTAGTTCTCGGGGGGAGGGATGGCGCGTCAGCTCTTTAATTAATTTCCCCATTGTTCCGAGAGCTCCGGAGGCATGATATCTAATCAGGAGGGAAGAACATGACGGCGTGTTTACCACTGGTTCGAAAGCCACCCATGTTGTGCTCCCGCGTGGGTGATTTAATGAGACAACGGCCGAAATGCGATCCAACGGTGCGCGGTTGCTAGGGAAATGCCTAATTTTGTGTGTTCTCGCTCGGCGATAGCAACGGGATGGAAAGCTCGGCGGTCGGTTAATCGCGATGGCCTACTTTGGGAACTGCGATGGGGTGTTTAAATCGAAGAACTGCGGTCGTTCAAATGAGGGGGTTTTCGGAAGTTTCTGGATGATCAATGTGAGAAAGAGATTTGATCTCATCGTTGATTCTGACGTCTGGAAAATCTACACAACGTTTTTTCAGGAACTGGGATCAACTTCGGTATTCTAAGATTCCTTTAATTGACTATTATGGGTGATTTTCCTTCTTGCAATCGTGAACAGTTCTTTGTAATTTTAAAACTCGCAATATGAGAATTGAGCTTGGTATCTTTGGAACATAGAGCAATCGATCTTCCATGGAGGGGTTTTACCTTTTCGAATCATGACCATTTTTTTCGAATTTCAAAGTTTTCAATTTGCCAAAATGTCTTTTTGAAGATTGCATTTAGTTTCTCTCGTAATTTTTGGGACAACGAACTACTAAGTTACTTAATTTATAAGAGAGATGTTGTTCTTTTTACTTAAAAAAATAAATAAATCAGCTAACAATCCGCGTGGGCTCGCAGTAAGCTTTGCCCGGTTTGCCAGGTTTTTCGAAAGCAGTCTCGGTTTTTCTGTAGTCTCACGGTTGTAAATTTTGAGAATTAGGTACAGGCGTCTCGAGAGGTGGTAAGTGCTCTCAGGGACGTCGAGCAAGACAGGTAATTGTTACCCATTGGATCTTGTGTCGATACATTGTTCCACAATATTTTGTTATCGGGTGTAGCGTTTTGTCTATTGTTTCGGTTGCCTATTTTTCGTTGCGCGAGTGATCGATTGAGCATGAGAAGTCGTGGTTCGTCGGGTAAGATGATTTGGTGATGAGGTACATAATTAATTGTGATCAAAATTATTCGTTCGCTATGCTCGTCAGGCCACCCTATCTTGTAACAAATAAACCACTGTCCCATTTTGTGAGTGACTCCAGCGGAATCCGTAAAGTTGGTGTAGATCAGTCCAAGTTGACCCTCAAGCGTTGAGATGAATTACCTTGGTTTCCTAATGAAGTACCACTATAACACTCTGTGAGTTGCCCCAACAGCATCCTTACTGTTGGTTCAAATCGGTCCAAATCGGCTTTGCAGCATTATAAAGTATCTCCTAGTTTCCCAATGAAAAACCACTATCACATTTTGTGAGCAGCCCCAAGAGCATCCGTACTGTTGGTTTAAATTGGTTCAAATCGAAAATCGGTACTAATTTTTTTTATATTTCACTTGACAGCTTATCGTTAACCAAAACGAACCCTGCTGCTACCCAATCCTGTTATCCAAGATCCCAGAGATTTCTCATGTAAGTGCAGTGGGCTCCGCGGCATCCAATAAAGCGAGTGTCACGTCAACATATTCCTACCCTTTCCTTACTTGACCTGCATTCTGGCGGGGCGCCTCCGGTATTGCCTTAGTTTGGGATCACCAGTTTTTACACATTGAAGATGTATGTTAGTGTTTAATAACAGCTGATCTGGCAACAACGGAGTAGCAACCTCGGGCGGCCAATCATGCTCATGCTCAATCTCACGGTTGTAAATTTCAAGTTAAAGCTAAGCTTGTATCCCAAACAATGACTTGAAAAGTAAAATTTTTATTCGTATTTCGAAGTGTAAAAGTCTCTCAACAAATAAGGATAACCGCAACTGGAAGTGTACTGAACAAAAATGGCACGTATCAAGCAGCCCGTTCGTAAATTGGAGGAACGGCTCCCCAGCTATAAAAGCGGCTCGTAACATCGCACCATCCCTCGGTGGCGTAGCGAATCCGGGAACCAGGAGCCAGCGAAACTGCTGATCCGCAGGCTTTGGTTCCAGCATCCAGCGTCAAATTTGGGCTTCCAGAGTGACAGAGTTCTGGAATTTTAAAAAATGAGTCTACGTGGTTTATGAACAGGCCCTTTATTGTTTTAAAGTGCTTTTGAATTTCAGTGTTTGTATCCTTCTGTCATTTTGACTGTAAAATCTTTGGAATTTCAGTCCTCTAACCATTTAACCATTTTGTTTGTTAGTTATTTTAAATTTCAGTTCATTTGAATTTTAATTCTGTTGACATTTAGTCTTTTAACATTAAGCTCACTTGACTTTTAGTACTTGTCACTTTTATTTCGTATTAAATTTAATTTTTGCCCGCGTCGGTGGTGTTGTGGTAAGCGTGACTGCTACTTGCACCCCAGTGGGTCTGGGTTCAATCCCAGTCGACGTCGGTGGTTTTTCTGAGGCGAACAAATCTTGGTCACGTCTTCCTTCGGAAGGGAAGTAAAGCCGTTGCTCCCGGTTCATAGTCATGAGTCTTTAGGTAGTGTCCAGGAGGTGAAGTCGTCTCCCTGGCGTCGGTGATTGTCACCATGTGAGGTAATAGGCCGACGGAAAATAAATAAGCAAAAAAAAATTTAATTTTTCATTTGTTGGAATATTCAAGGACATCCAAACTGTCCTTAAGTTCAAAACATAACCTCTACAGTGGTAACAGTAGTGTTTGGGAAACATAAAGTTACTATATATATTCAATCATATTAAATGAATCGCTTGGAAAGATAAAAATCATTATTTTATAACTTTGTTATCCTCTAGGTAATCCAAACTGTTCTGGAGTTTCGAACTTGTTATTTACTGTAGTAACAGTAGCTTTTGAGGCTATACAAAGTAACGTCACGTATTCAAGCATATTCAGTGAATATTTTCGAATGTGAAACTACACAAGAAGATAATCTTGAGATGGTCTAGGTCATCAAAACTGTCCTGGCGTTCAGAACTTAGGATTAACAGTATTTTTTAGGCAATATTCTTATTCTTATAATATTCTTAAAGATCAACGAACATTATAAGGCAACATGACATCTGATAGGTGATCCAAACCATCCTTGAGATCAAACCGTAGGACCTATAGTTGTAATAAAAGCTTTCTGGGCTATGCAAAGCTACGATGTGTATTGAAACATATTCACTAAATATCTTGGATACGATGAGAAAGCGGACTCGCTTGCAAGGGTGGGCGCTATGGAAGGCGATATTTATGACCGACAAATCGCCTTCAACGAATTTTTCTATATTTTTCGTCAGATATCACTCGATAGTTGGCAGTATAAATGGAATGAAGGAGATTTGGGGCGATGGCTACATTTTATCACTCCTAAGGTGTCTAAGAAATGTTGGTTCAGGGGATTGGATGTGGGTCGAGACTTCATTCGTGTGTTGTCTCGCCTCATGTCCAATCAATTTTCTGTAAACGCTCATTTGTCCCGTGTTGGGCTGAGAGACAGCAATCTCTATGAATGCGGACAAGGTTACCAGGACGCAGATCACGTTATTTGGTTTTGTACTGAGCATCGTGGAGTCAGATCTGAGCTTTATGATTCCCTTCGGGATCCAGGTAGACAACCCAATGTACCGATTCGAGATATTTTGGCTGCACGCGATCTGGAGTTTATGAAACTCATTTATGTGTTTTTGACTAACATTAGCTTTAGATTGTAGTTTGATTAAGTAACTTGTTTAGGTTAAATTTTTGAAGAATGTATGCGCCAGTGTGTGATTGCGGTTGTGTGTGTGAATGTGGTTGAGTGTTTGTGTAAGTGACTGTTTTTTTTTAATTAAAAACGTTTAGTTAAAAAATTGTAATTTGAAGTTCTAGATATAAGAAAACCATTGTTCCTTATGCTTTGTTCAAAATTTCCACCCCAATTTTCCCATCCTTAAAATTGTTATTCCTATTAACCTCGACACGACCGCAAGTAATCGGTTCTATCCCCTTAACCTTAGTTCTAAGATAACTGATGTATATAAACATGAAAACTTGGCTCTGTAAAGTTGATTCGATTAAGCCTGTACAAATAAATGAATTCGAAAAAAAAATTACTTGGACAAACTACATACATTATGAGATAAAAGGTTATTGAAACAATCCTGGAGTTCAAAGCTAAAAATCTACAGCTGTACCCGTAGCTTTCTGGACAAAACCAAGCAACAATATGAATTTGGCCAAATTAAGTGAGTCTTTTGGAAAATAAACAGATATAATGAGATATGAAATACAACAGTTACAATGAGATGATGTTTTAGGTCACCAAAACTGCCGTTGAGTTCAGAAGTTAGGATCTACCGTCGTCACATTAGCTTTATAACCTATGAAAAGTGCCGATATGCATTCAAACACTTTAAGTAAATCTTCTGTAAGGTTACCAGTCATTATCAAAGAATCTGGGGATGTTCAAGTTTCTAAAAACAGGGCAGTTTGGACGACCTAGCACGCCTCAAAAAAATATTTCCTACTCTTTTTTCTATCGTTTCTATGTTATTGCGCACCAAATCAATCAGAATACACCTAGTTGCTTGTATTACAACGCCTGAAAAAAAATCAGGCCTGAAAGGGTTGATTCAAAGAATATTGCATTGTACAATCCAAATGGCTTACATTAAGTTGCGAGCTTCACCTGTTTTATATGCTTGAAAATGTTGCACTTTTTTAAAACTTTTAAAACTTCTGCCCAAGGTTTCGTTGTCTATTATTCCTCGAACTTCGTCATTGATTCATCGAACTTCGTCAGCATTGTTTTGTTTGCTTATTGTTTTGCCTTTCTTATTTTGTTTATCGTCGCAATTCGAAGTCACTACCTTGTTATGAGTATACAGTTTGGCTCATCTATTAGCTTGCTGCACGATTGTTGACGACACTCCCAGTTTGTTTGCAACGTCTCGAACGGAAAGGTTGGTATTCCGATTGAAACCGCTGACCACTCCTTTTGTCACGTTCCCCGAACACTTTTATTACGTTGGTGACATTTGATTTTGCCACTTTTAACCGGTCTCGAAAACTCGGTGTGCGAAAATTTTTGATTTTTGGGCAAATGTGAAAATCAAAATAGAGGCATCATTCCCCCAACAAAGTGAGTTATGTTTAATTCATTCTTTCAGCTACTGTTCCGAAATACTGACGTACTCGTGTTGCTCGGGTTAAGAAAAATGGAGGAATCCGTCGAACAAGGCAGACCATAATGTATGAATAACAGAAATGCGTCAAGTTTAAGGCCAAATTTTGATCGTTACACTCTTTAGGAATCCTGAACGACCAATAGAACTGCAACATAAACAAGTCAATATGCTTAACAAATGAAAAAGATTTTCAAAGCTTGAGAGTACAGATAAGGGCATCTTCAACGGCGATCCAAATCATGGATTGGATTTATTTTTTTAGACTAAACGCAAAAACTTTGCTGCACCGTGTAAATTTTGATTTATACTGGATCTATTTTGCATCATTTTAAAACTGGGTTTGGATCTATTCTTGCAGCAATTTGGACAGAAGAAAAGTACAGTTCCAAAACACTACACGCTGCCTATTATTGAGTAAAATTTCGGCTTTTACTAAACAATTACTTAATTTTATTAAGTATATTCTGAGGTATATTTGTGAGCCGAAAAGTAACCGAGTTTGCTGCGTGTGATGCTGGCGGTGTACAAAAAGTTGTGTTGCTAGCCTCGGATGCTGATAATTACCTCTAGTTGCTCCCTGTGCTATTGAAATTCCTTTTCGCTCCATTCCTAAATAACGTAATGCTTGTCTTAGTTTGTTTACAGCCACTGCATTTTCCTGAAAACGCTGACTATATCGAAAAGCGAAGGTTCCGAGATTCCGAATAGTGTTTCGGTTGCTCGGAAATGAAAAGTAATTAAGTTTTCAAAGTAAACAATATGTTTATTGATAGATTGGTAATGATAAGCATTTGCAAATAGCTCATACTGATAAATTTTGGAGAAGCCTCTAGTTGTCTCTAGTTGACTCTAGTTGTCGAATAATGTCCCAGAACACCTCCCTTGGCATGCGTAAACGCAGAAAGTGCATCTCGTTGTAGGTTTGCGTGTCGCTAAAGTAGTCTTGGAACAGCTTCTGATGACCGGAACGGAAATCACGGTCGACGTTAGGGCGTCATCCATGATGTGACCCTCTCCGTTTCGACTCTTGTTTATCCGCTGCCAAACTACAAATCAGCATTATCTAATATCGTTTTAATGAAATGCATGCATTCACACACTCATCTTCAGCCAAACGAAAGAACAAGTATTCCTTGTCGTCAGCTAACGACTACTGGCATTCAAAATGATTTGGTCAAAGCAATCAATGGCAAAATGTTTGTGAAAAATCTGCGATCTCTGAAACAAAACTTATGATCTCTGATGTTGAATGATCGACAGGATGGCAGGTGTTGGCGGGTTTAACAACAAGAAATACAACATCGGTGCGGGGAACGCAAACTTGGTCTAATTTAGCTAGTTCTATTCATGTTTCGCTGATGCAAATGAGGTATTAATTTGATCTAACAATAGACCGCCGCTGAAGATGCCCTAAGGATTAGAGTTTCAAATAATCTCTCTCAGATTAAAGCGTATTCTTTGCATCCTATCAATGTCAATTTGATAAAAAAAAAGAGAAACAAATTTAACTATGCTGCTTTTGCTATTGAATATTGAAATCTGATCTACGAACAAATCCAGAATTCGTATTCAAAAACCGACGTAAGTCCTCAGTAGGGACGTAACCAATTCAACATCCAAAATCATTTCATTCCACTTTTCTGCCTTAAACGCACGTAGAACCCGTCTTCCCCGATCCCCATTTCATCAAACAAACTTTTGATTAAAAGCTCCCACTTACCAATCAAAACATTCCGAACCACTCACTTCACTTTCCACTTGTTACAATTTCAACTCCTTCGCGGCCTCTCACCCGGGCCGGAGAGATGCCTCTCCAGCGGAATGTAAACAAAGCTCAAGTTCTACCACCGCGCGCGAGCTCACTTGCCAGCAACTCCCGAACTGTGAAAGGAAAATGATTCTCATTCTTCCTTCCCAATTCCAGAGCAGAGACCATGAGAGCACGCCAAGTGGGAGGCTTAACTCAACAGCACTTCACTTTTCGGTCCTGTTTGTTGGTGAGTGTGTGTGTGTTTGTAATTATCAACCCTGATCCCGTTCTCGGAAATTAAATCGTGGGAAATCGCCGTGAATTCAGTCCTATTTTTGGCACAACACTGTGATTTGACGTGTCACTGTCAAAATAGCAAGCGGTGATTCATTGCCACGCACCGCCTCCTATGGGGTAACGGAAATCCGACCGCGACCCAACACAAGAAGCCACTTGTGAGTGATGATGAATAATGAATTAAACGTACTTAATCGAGCATTCACATTTTTCATCGTAGCTCTTTTTTTTTTTTTGGGGAGTTCTGTGCGGCGTGTGAACTCGCTCTATAATGATCCGAGTGAATTGAATCTTACGGTCATAATTTCGCACCATCATCGTCGTCGACAGCGATGTCGATTCGGACACCCCGGCCGAAACGAGTCATTTCTTCAAATGGAGGGCATTTTGTGAGGGAATTGTTATTGTTACACTTTCAATGGAACTCTGACGGACTGACAGGGCCGGGCACCGCCGGTGTATGAATAACAAATGAGGTAGCCGTGGGCTTCTGGATTCCGGCTTTTATTCAACGTTGGATGTTTTGAGGGTCAGTGACTGCGGGCGATCAGGACCGGGAAAGCCATTTTCGTTCTAACCTATATCTTTTTCTCAGGCCACGTCAATCTCCTGGACCGACTGAGCAGGCAGCAATATCTCGACAACACGATCTCCGTAGCGTGAATTAATTGAAGTGAAATCTAAACCTCAAATGATCTGTCAAAGGAGAAGAAGAAGAAGCTTCGGTCAATCCTACGGGTGTTAATGCTCCGGGAGAGTGCTCGGGCTTTTAAATAAATCAACAAATTGACGAACAAGCGAGCGATAAAAATCTTCTTTCAATTCTTCCAACTGGCGGACGGACGACGGACAGACGGACACGAAGGGTTGGGACGGATCGAGCGGACACAGCTTATGATCATAAAAATTCATTCATAATTTTCTGAATACACTCTTCTTCCTACGCTCGGGCGAAAGATGGCATCGTCGCCGGCAGCCAGCGGAAGGGGTCAATCGTCGGAGCCGCGCTTGGAGCTGTCATTTTCGTTACACGCAGCAGTCCTCTGCAGGCGCGCGCGGAAAATGGCGATTAGCACGTCGTGTCAACCCTCCCCCATTCTCGTTGCCTTCCGGGGTCGGCGCAGTAGGCTGGTGGCCAATAAATTTAATAGTTTTGACGAGGTTATCGTTAATTTTTACTCATTTTTGCGTCTCTCCGAATGTCTATTTTTTCGGGTCGCACGTGTGTCGATGTCCCCCTGCGATATCACGATGATGATGATGATGATGATGATGGGATGGAGTGAAGAAGGACAGCTTGCATCTTGCGTGCGTGTCTGTGTATGCTTTTATGTCTTGTTTTGTGATCTCTTAATACGTCTCATACCTTCCATGGCGAGGGGCCTTTTCAGTTACATGGCCACGAATTTACATTTTTTTTGTCTTCTACGGGACCGCGCTGCGGTCGGGGAAGAGTGTAATTCGTTTTGTATACGATATATTGTTGGCAGAAGCTGTTGGCGCTTGGGGAATGGCTTAAGTATTATTGAATTAAATATTTGATTACAATAGCATTATCATACACCGTCGATGTCGTCGTGGTTGTCGCCTTTTTTTCCACCAGCAATACTTTCACTATGAATGTTTCAATATGTTACACCGTCTAGCAAAGTAGGCTAATGCTATGGCTAATGCGATGTCGTTAGCAAAAGAAGATAAATGGTTGAATACATCCGATTTTCGAACATCCGAATTCAGGTTTGCCTGGTTTCACTAGTCTGGACTTCCTCTCGAGAAGGTGAAAGGGAAATCGCCACCGGAAGCACTTGAGACCCCACGCAAATGGTGCTCCAGCCTAATTCATCCTCAACCTCCTAACTAGCTCGACTAAAAACCATCCCATATTTCACTCACGAAAGCAATTGACTTTCGCCTTAAAACCATCTCACTTTTGGTTACACGCGCGCATAAATTCCCATGGTCCATCGAATTGCTCCAGCTTCAGGAACTGCTTCGTGCCAGCAGCAGCAGCAGCAACAGCCACAGCAATTAGACGCGGGATTGATGCTGGGCTAATTATTGGCACTATTTCCGCCACTTTATTGCGCTCCTGTAGTGCTGCTCTGTGGCGTGCTTAGTCTGGCTTAAGTACGCGATCGAACGCCCCGTAAAGATTCACATTTTTATTACACCACCATCAGTCCCATTGCCATTTTTCATATCCCACCCGCGACCGCCCCGCCCCCTCCTCTCCCAGGCAGATCTACGAATCAAAACAGAAAAATGGTAATTGCGAGAGAAAAAAAAAAAAAAAATAGTAAAACACCAGCAGCCGCAAACTGCATATAAAACGTAGCTTAATACCTTGCCTGTATGCATAAATGAGCGAAGAAATCATCGGGAGAAAAATATGGCAGGGCAGAAGGAAAACGAGAAGCAGCCGCATATTAAGATGCCAGTTGCGGCGCGAAACACTCTCCCACCACACCGTTTGACACTGACAATCCTAGTAGGCGATGGCGGTGATTCGGGTGGTGCCGCGGAGTGATATTTATTTGAAAAATGATAGTTTCCAACCCCCGCGTTTCCTCGGCGGATGCGCAATGCCGATCATTACTTCATTTCGCGCAAAATTAACAGTGTTTCCAGAGCAATTACAAGCGATTCACGACTTTTGGCTCGTTTATTATTGGTTGAAGTTCCCCCGCACACAAACGCCTTCAGCTCAAATCCGGACCGCGGCCCCGGGAAGTTATGAATATTCATCTCGCATTTCTCCAACCGCCGCTCCCTTGGCAACGTCTGCCGCAATCAATCTGTGCTGATGCGCAGTAGGCTGCTGTGAAAAAAATCCCTCAGTTCGTGGTACCCAGTAGGCTGCATATTGCATGCAAATCCTCCGTACATCATCTAACTGCACGGCGGCGGCTTCTGCCCATCATCGTCTTCGCCGGGGAATCGCGTGTAGGATCCGAAAAAAAAACAACACAGCCTACTCATCCGACGAGGCTCTCGCTCCTCTCAGGTGGCGTGCATACAGAATTTTGATAGGCAGAAAAACTGAGACGATCGATTCGGGGACGTATTAATTACGGAAATTCAATAGAAAAAATGATACTCTTACACGTTCTGGTCGGGGATCGAAGCAGCAGTCCTATGTCGAAGGAGTGAAAAGGGAAAATTGCCCGAAAGTGATCCTCCTGTTCCTGTTGCTGCGAAGACGATGATGATGCACATCAGGTCGAAACGGCCGAGATCAAGATCACGAACGATCGATTGCTGCTGCTCGGCTGACGAACAGATGCCACCGCCTTCGTCGCCGATGAGTCAGTTGGCGCACAAGGAGCAACAGCAGCTACGAAATACACCTCATCACTCATTCCGGTGTGCGGAGGTGCGCCGTGGTGAATACGTAATGATCCTTACCGGATCGTGAGAACTTTGCGCACTCCCTTGCCGTTCCTGTACGCATCTTCATGGCGACTGGCGGTGGCGAGACGAAGGATAATTGGTTAATTTGTGTGCGGTGGTCTACTGCGATTTCGGCAGACTGGAACCGTACAAATGTTTATTTTAACGATCGCTAGAGTACAATTCCGAGTGCATGAATATTTATCGAGTGTGACTCCCTGGGGTCAAAGGTAGCGTCGCAGCTCGTGACTGCCTCGCTTGAGGTGTCGTTCGAAAAAGCCGAATTTCAGCCTGGCAGGCACACAGGACGACAGTCAGTCGCTAATTAAATTTAAGGGAAACATTGCCGGGAAGAAGCGTATTAATTAACATTCCTACTCTCCCTCGGGGCGGCAGTGTGACATTTGCATAAGCCAATAGTGAACCGCCGCGAATAAATGCAGCAAATCTTATCGCCGCTTGCCGATCTCCGACGGATTTCGCTTTGTGGGCTCTCGCAGATTTTCGGCTGGGATCTGCTTAATTTTTGGTGCATAAATTATCCCATGAAACCGCGCGCGCTCGTCATTAGGCGGGGACACTTTCACGTTGCGAAATCGGAAGGGGACAAAACGGGTTTTGATTTCCATGGGATGTGCAGCACTTGATTGGGCGGTTCGTTAGGCAAAACTTCCTCGAGTTGTTCGGAGAATGCTCTAAATGGGAAGATGTGGAGTAGGTTACCCAAAAATTTTTGCAAGTCGTATTACAGCTTATTCAATCAAAAATTGGCATCCTATGCGTAAAGAGAAGCTTATTCAGCTTTTAATCAACTCATATTGTTTGATGAGTAGCTCTTAAGGATTTTAATTTTAAAGTGCTTAAGAGCTAAGCTCAATATTTAAGTCAGATAAAATTGAAGACAACCTAAAATAGAGTACTAGAAGATGTTCTTAGATCTCAAGGAGAACATTCCCGTTCACTCTAGATCCAAAATTAAAGGTTAAACTGAAACTTCAAAGAACGGATTGTGAATAAAATTTGCTTTGGATTGGATTCGGATTGGATTTGTATTGGATTTGGGTTGGATTTGGATTGGATGTCGATTGGATGTGGATTCGATTTCGATTGGATTTGGATTTGGATTGGATTTCTATTTGATTTGAATTGGATCTGAATTGAATTTGAATTGGATTTGGATTGGATTTGAATTGGGTTTGAATTGATTTTGAATTGTATTGGGATTGGATTTGGATTGGTTTTGGATTGGATTTGGATTGGCTTGGGATTTGGATAGGATTTGGATTTCCATTGGATTGGATTTGGATTGAATTTGGATTAGATTTGGATTTGGATTTGAATTGGATTTGGATTGGATTTGGATTCGATTTCGATTGGATTTGAATTGGATCTGAATTGAATTTGAATTGGATTTGAATTAGATTTGAATTGAGTTTGAATTGATTTTGAATTGGATTGGGATTGGATTGGGATTGGATTTGAATTGGATTTGGATTGCAATTGGATTGGATTTGGATTGGATTTGGAGTTGGATTTCCATTGGATTGGATTTCAATTGGATTGGATTTGCATTGAATTTGGATTGGATTTGGATTTGGATTGGATTATGATTGGATTTGGATTGGTTTGGATTTCGATTGGATGTGCATTGGATTTGAATTGATTTTGAATTGCATTTCGATTGGATTAGGATTTGGATTTTGATTTCGGTTGGATTGGATTTCGATTGGATTTGGATTGGATTTGGATTTAGATTTCGATTGGATTGGATTTGGATTGGATTTAAGTTTGGATTGGATTTGGATTGGATTTGGATTGGATTTGGATTGGATTTGGATTGGATTTGGATTGTATATGGATTGGACTTGGATTGGATTTGGATTGGAACTGAATTGGATTTGGAATGGATTTGGATTGGCTTTCGATAGGGTTCGGATTGGATTTGGATTGAATTGGATTTGGATTGATTTTGGACTGATTGGATTTGGATTGAATTTGGATTGGATTTGGATTGGATTGGATTGAATTTCCATTGGATTTGGATTGGATTTGAATTGGATTTTGATTGGATTTCGATTGAATTTCGATTGGAATTCGAGTGGATTTCGATTGGATTTCTATTGGATTTGGATTGGATTATTATTTTTCATTTTATAGATTGTACTAGGTCTTCCAAACTGTCCTTGACATCAGAGCTTAAAGCGTACATCCCTAACCCCCGTGAAAAAGAAAAGTTCAAATTTAAAATTAATGATACTCTAACGTTAGCCGTCGGATATGGATACGGATTTTGGCAATAGATCACAAAATTACCCTTGTTTGTGGATCTGCACTGGCCATTCTGAAAATGTACGTAATTCCGGACTTCAAGGTAGGAGTACTGGGATAAGTATCTGCCCATGGATGGTGGGCAAACTATATTTAGATGCGAAACATGGCATGCGGCATATCAAACTTCATGATTTAGCAAAAATAGGTTATCAGAAGACGTTATGCGGATTTCTGACCATACTTGCTAATAAGGGAGGCCTTCGGAAATCTCCTTTGGAAAAGCATAGATTTGAATCTGGCCAAAATTTTGGAGGAGCTCGGATCCCACATGGTCACTTCAAGTGGCTTGTATGGTCTAAGTTTGCTATGCTGTAACCAGGTTTTGGTAACTTATCTGGAGGAATTCGGATCTTGCACGGCCTCCCTAAGTGGCCAGTATGGTCAAAAATCCTCAGAATGGCTTCTTAAGATCTAGTTTTACAAAATCTTGAAGTTTATTTCGTCGCAAGCCAGGTTTTGACAACGATTTGAGCATTCAAACTTTCCCGCACGAATTGGGACCCCGCAGGGCCTCCTGAAGTAGCCAGTATGATCAGAAATCCTCAGAATGGCCTCCGAAGACCTAGTTTTGCCAAATCATGAAGTTTGATATGGCACAAGCCAGGTTTTGATAACTTTCCCGGGAGAATTCGGATTCCGCAGGGCCTCCCTAAGTGACCAGTATCCTCAGAGTGGCCTGCGAAAACCTAGTTTTGCAAAATTATGAAGTTTGATATGGCGCAAGCCAGGTTTTGGTAAGTTTCACGGAGGAGTTCGGATCCCGCAGGGCCTCCCTATGTAGCCAGTATAGTCAGGAATATCCTCAGAATGGCCTACGAAGACCTAGTTTTGGAAAATTATGAAGTTTTCTTAGTCGCAAGTCAGGTTTTGGTAACTTTCTCGGAAACTTTCTCGGAGGAATTCGGATCCCGCATGGCCTCCCTAAGTAGCCAGTATGGTCAGAAATCCTCAGAATGGCCTCTGAATACACAGTTTTGCAATATTCTGATGTTTGATATCGCGCAAGCCAGGTTTTGGTAACTTTCCCGGAAGAATTCGATTCCCACAGGGCCTCCCTAAGTCACCAGTATGTTCATTAAGTCTAAGAATGTCCTTCGAAGACACAGTTTTCAGAATCCTAAAGTTTGATATGACGCAAACCAGGTTTTGGTAACTTTCCGGGAGGGATTCGGATTCCACAGGGCCTCCCTAAGTAGTATGGTCAGATATCCTCAGAATGGCTTCCGAAGACCTAGTTTTTCAAAACCATGAAGTTTGATATGACGCAAGCCAGGTTTTGGTAACGACTTGAGTATGGAAACTTTCCCGGGGGAACTTGGATCCTGCAGGGCCTCCCTAAAAAGCCAGTACAGTCGTGATTTGTAAGAATGTCTTTCAAGACACAGTTCTGCAAAATTCTGAAGTTTGATATGGCACAAGCCAGGATTTGGTAACTTTCCCGGAGGAATTCGTTTCCCACAGAGCCTCCCTAAGTAGCCAGTATGGTAAGAAATCCTCAGAATGGCCTTCGAAGACCTAGTTTTGCATAATCGTGAAGTGGCCAGTATGGTCATTACATCTAAGAATGTTCTTCGAAAACACCGTTTTGCAAAATTTGGAAGATTAACCTACAGTATGAAATAATATGTGTAATCTATCCAAGGTCATTGAAACTATCCTAGAGTTAAAAACTTTGGACCTACTGCCGTAACAGTAGCCATTTATTCACTATACGGAGTTATATCAAATAATCAATCATGTTTGTTGAGCTCAACAGACATCATATGATTGGTTTGGGATATTTTAGATCATCCAAACTGTCCGGTACATCAGAACTTTAAGTCTACAGTCAGAACAACAGTAGCTTTTGATTCATAATACGAAGTTATGATAATTGTTTTTGAAGGCCAAAAGACACTTTGTGAGAATCTGAAATTCTATAAGTCACTCAAACTGTCCTGGAGTTCAGAATTTAGGATCTACAGCATGTAAATACAGTTTTCTGACTTACTTAAGATTTGTATTAACATCAATGAATATGAATCTTTTGGTAGGTCAACAGACATTATGATATAATCTGGGATGACCTAGATCATCCAAACTGTTCTAAAGTTCCGAATTTAGAATCTATTGTTATTCAATCTTATGAAATTTTATGATCAAATAAGATTTTTTTATATTTTAGGTCACCCAAACTATCCTGGAGCACAACACCTTTGTTCTACTATTGTAACAGCAAGTAATCCAAATTGTTCTAGAGTTCCTAACTCAGGATATACCGCTGTAACCTTGACTTGATGCGCTATATATAGTAATGTTACCAACTCAACCATTTTATTAGACTCAACTGATACTATAGACTAGTTGTTAACCATTCTTGGGCATCAAAACGGTTCTGGAGCTCAGAACTTAAGGTCTCCTGTTGAAAAAGTAGTCATTTGACGAAGTAACGATATATATTCAACCAAATTAAATGAATTTCCTGGAAGGTAAACAAACTCTCCTTGAGCGCAGAATCTAAAATCCACAGTTGTTACCGGATGTTTAGAATCTTCTGGTTACTCAAATGATCCTTACCCGGACCAAACCATTTTTCTATCAACTTTGGTTTCGGTTCAGAACCAATGGTGTTACTTTAGTTCATTATTAGAAAATTTTAGGATATTCCTGATGCAAGTAATCATACGTAGTTTTCATTTTCTAATGTGGGTATTTTTCGGGCTCAAATGACATAAATGTACCTTTACGGAACCGAGTGACGTTTAATACAATTAATTATTCATAGTAGATGTCTCTAAGCATATTGCATCTGAAACGATTCCCCGGATCTGAATTTTTGGTTTAATCCTTTAAATTTCGTGATCACTCATTTATCCTGTCTTCTTTCTTCGGTTATGAATGATTTATTTCCTCCGTCAGTCTGACTGTTTTGCAGCTGCATTTTACTAGAGGCTCCCTCCAATCGCTCATGTATATATTTCCGTATTTGCGTAACCTAAATATTCTTTGTCAGGTCAGAAACTTACGGAGCAAGTGGATGTATTCCCTCACGGATAACGGAATATTAAGCCTCCAGAATTAAATATCAGCACTTGAGACATCGGATTCGGTGAACTCAAATAAACATTTCAATTTCGAAACAACGACCAGCGGGGACTACCCCTCTGATTTCCACCATCAATCATAGAAGTCAACCTAAATCCCCCCGTTCAAAGCCCTCCAAACACACTCCCAAATTTGACAGATTGCACCGTAAAACCGAGCACACAAATGGCCATCAAAGTATGTCATTCAGCGCGCGATGCCCAAAAATAAACACAACAGGCGCAGAGAAATTAGCTTCTCTGTCCAAACACATTTCGGCGACAGCATTCACCGAAGAGGAAAAAAAAAACGAACTCGGGGCGATCGCGTTGAAAGCCCAAATTGCCGCTGATGAGATGACCTATGAGAGTGAAGACGAGTCACGAACCGGTTTTTCGCGATCGTTTTCGCACTTTTAGGCTCATCCCTCGAGCAGCAATTAATCATCCGTTGCTGCTTCTTTCTCTTCTATGTGTGGATATTTATTTACAATCGCTCACAAATGTCATTCTTCCTCTCAATCGGACCAAACGAATATAAGAAGAAAAAAACAGCACAAACGGATGGGATTTTTATTGTAATTTTCTCCCAAATATAGTCGAGTTTTAAGCTTTCGTCATAAAATTATACACGCTTTTATCTGCATAATTGGATTTCGATTTTATCGCACCCGCACGAAGGATGACAGCTCAAATTTGTGTCGCTTCCTCGCCGCAGAAGGCCATGCAAATTCCAAAATGACAATCCGCGCTCGGATAGAGAAAGTGATTTAAGGATGCAGCTGGGAAGTTTTTTTTGTGTTCCCCTATTTCTAGCTTTTATCATGTTGATTCGAATATTAAGGCATGCGACATATTCCCATGGCAGCGGCGTAATCGAACGGAGACCGTGGTTGCTTCGACTGCGACAGCTGTCACTCTTCGCTGACTTTCAAACACCGATCGAAGGCACTCACCGTTAGGCATAGCGACCGAAGCCGTCCGATCGCAGCCAGGTAATTGACTTCAATTACCCATTAGCAAACTCTCCCGAGAAAAGCCGATCAATTAGAAATATTTCGTCATCGTGTACCGAGCCGATCGGAGAATTTTAATGAGCATTTTTCCCACTTTCGCGTTGTTTCGGGAACATGGGGGACAGGGAATTTGAAATATTTTCGAATTTCGGAGCCCGGTTGTTGAATGGTCGTTGTTGTTGTTGTTGTTGTCGTCTCTCTCGCTCTCTGATTCATTCAGAGTGATTGAAACGGCCATCCTACAACACAGGATGTCGGTTGTCGTAAGACCGGAAAAATTTGACCCTCAACATCGGAAACCGAAAAACAGCTCCGTTCGCCAGGAGCAGTAGAAGGAGGGGGAGGAGGAGGTCAAGAAAAGAAAAAAAAATGAATTCATTTGTATTTCGCCTGCTGAGGAATTTTAATGAGACGAAAAGTTTTTCCCAGTTCTTCCTTTGGACGTTCTTTCTCTGTCGCCCGGTTGGCAGTAGGCATGGGAATCTTCTCTCCTTCAGAAACGCGAGCGCGTGAAAGGATAAACCGGGTGGTGTACACGGCTCCAACCACAAGCTGCACATTTGATTCGGTGGTTTAAGTACGTAAATTTGCACGCGCAGAACGTAGAATGTAAACCGAGTACGAAATCGCCGCATCGCCGTATGTTTTTTTCTTTTTTATTTTCGGACAATGTGGAGGTAAGTGAAGCGAGAATAAAATCTGCTTCCTTGCATCGCGGTCGGGGTCGGTTCTTGACTGGGGAGAGGCAGCGTTTTAAACACCCATTATATGGAAATGAAGTTGCAATTTGCAAAACGGTCCACTTGAGCGAAAGGGAAGCAACAAGACCACGACGACGACAACGACGGTCGGTGAGGGCCGTTAAAAAGCCGTATCAATATCAATAAAAATCTTATTAAAAACTATTTGGGGACCCATTGTTTTCCGCTTCGGGTTTGAGAACAAGTGCAACAATAAAAATGCAATCCGGGCCCAAGGGCCATTCGACGACAATGGAATTGAATTGTTAAAAGGCGTGAATTTAGCGCGATCTTGTCTCAGGGGAAAAGGGCTTTGCGGTTTGTTTTCGGCCGTGGGAAGCTCGATTGATGTACGTTTGTTATTTTGACAGTTATGAAAGGGCGGATGTGTTCTGTGAAGAACCTCGTTCAAGTTCCCAGATAATTACCCGAAGAACTTCCACCGAGAGATCTTTCGTCACCGTTGCAACTGCTCCAGAAAATCCTTTCGAACGTCAGTCAATCCGTCACACACAGTCGGTCGATTGCCAATTCGTCGACAGACGATGGACAGACCGACGGCCGACCGATCGACCGACAGAGCGGATTGCTACGATTGAATACCTCTGCAAGTCAACAAACAGACAAGCGGTGCTATTGGATTTGGCGACCCCCTCGTCTAATTAAAGTTGAACCAAAACTAACAGTTGAATGCGATTCGATAAAAATCGGGTGACAGCTCCCCCTCTCGGTCAGCAGGAGCGCGGTGGGGTTCCGAAAAATTTAAATTAAACCAGGAGTGGTGATTGACGTGTGAGATATGAGGAAACCTCGGCGAGTCGACGAAGACCGACCATAAACGGAGCAAGCGTTGATCGCTTGCTGAACTTGTTATCGCGAGGCGCGCGTGTGTGTGTTGATTGATTTCTGTCGGCCGCCAGCCCAGCTTGAGGTGAACCCTACAAGTGTCGCGTCTCGTTCAGCCGTCCGTCCGTCGATAATGGAACAATCATCGTGTACGGCACAGCGCTCTATGTAGCATTTTTTCGCGCACAGCCGACCTGGAAAGCAATTATCATTTTTCCTCTTCCTTCGGCCGTCCATTCGAATGAGCGTTGATCGGTTCGTGATTTCATTTCTAAGACTGCACTGTTGGGCTCGCGCGTACCAACCAAAGAAAGTTCATCTTTAATTTATCTCTGGTGGTTTACATTCTTTCAGCAGCGGCTCCTTACACAACAAGACCGACGGCGACCGACGACGACGACGACGACGACGACGACGGCGGCGGGATGGCGTCTGGTGGCTCGCAATTATATCTCGCTGATGTGATAAAATTATACTTTTCCTCATCGGTGCACTTCTAATTCGAGTTTCTGTGGTGGCTCGCGGACAATTACATCCATCCACGTAGTAGCCAGACGAGCGAGGTGAGGTGAGGCCTCGCCGCAACTGCAACGCCTGCAACAGATGTAATAATACCTGAATCGAGACTCGATCAAATGCATCATGCTTCACCTCTCGCCCCGCCGCTCGAAATTCCTTATCGTGGGACCCCCCATCGGGATCGATTGCAACGGCTTCAGCAGAAGCACCATAAACCGGGCTGACCAGCCTCCCCGAACCAACCCTTCCCAATCCCCCACTCAAACTCAAACCCAGAAACATCTCATATTCTTACAGCTCGCTTGCATCGCGCGGCAACACACGCGGCAATAAATTTTGTATTTTTGTGAAAATCATTTTATGTGTGTACTCGCGCACTCGCTCGCCGCCGCACTTAGTAGGCCGGAGGAGGAGGCGAAAGAAAGCGATCAGCAAAACGATGACGACGGTGGCGGCGGCGGCGAAGACGTCGCGACTCACCGAGGTTACTTTATACATTTGTAAAATATCGATTTTCTTTCCTTCCGCTCGCGCTCGGCGAATGGCGGCAGCGTGGCGGCCGAGGACCGACCTGAACCTGAATCGATGATTTATCCAAAGCATCTCCCTTATTTCCGTCCTGTCTCTCTGCCCTCGCGATCACATTTACCTCGCTCGTGACGACTTCTGCTGGCCCTGCTGAGGAGAGGGTTTTTTTTTCTTCTTCTTCAGATTGCGATCATCGCGCGCACTCGCGGTCCATTTTGTAAAAATCATAAATAATGGAAGATATAATGCAATGTAATAGGAGGCATCGCAGCAAGCGGATTTTTTTTCGTTTCGGTTCTGTCGCTTTCATTGTTTGGTGGATGGTTGGGAGGTGCGCGGGGGTGGAATGGGAGGCAGGGAAAGGGCAACCAACCACGGAATACTCTCTTCAGGTTGGGTGTACGTTGATGGGGATAATGTTATTGATCTAAAAGTGGCTCTTTAATATTGGTTTCTCGGTGAAGTGGATTTTCGTGATTCAGTTATTACAGTTCCCGACTTGTCGCTTGGGGGTCGCTGGAGAGGAAGAAAACGGTGGATTGGGAGTTTAGGAATTTGGCGGTGTTTGGAGGAATTTTGTGTTTTTGTTGTTAAGGGGAAAGAAATTGTGAATGCTAGAAAATCCTGGTACAAAATGATTATTTAAGGCTCGTCGCTGATTTTCCTTGTGCAAGCATTGAAGTCTTTTGAAAATAGGAAAATCTTTGCAAAGCAATATTTTGTGTGAGTGAGAATTTCAATCGAATGTCGTAACTCATTCGGTATTCCGATGTGAATCATGCAGACACAAGCGAAAACAAACTTTCTAACTTATTAGTTCAAAAACTTCAAGATTTCGAAACACAGCTAGATAACTGCACTGAAAATATTTCTTTCGTAAATAATCTTATCTCGGTTTTGTAAACATAATTTTCGTACATTAAATAAATGCTTTGTAAATTGTAAGAAACTTTCGTATGGCGTTTCGTCTCACAAAATGCTATAACTTTAATCATGCGTGGACGAAATGAATTTTGTGCGGACCAGCCAATCACTGCTCCTGTTCTATCCTATAGGCACATGTTGGTAATGCATAAATCAAATACATGAATGAAAAAATGACCCGCGTTCATCTTCATTAATCGCACTACTTCTCACAAGTCACCACCCAAGTAAAATTGCCAAAACCATCCAGCTGTATAAAGTTTTGTTAAAGTTTAATGAAAGCCACTAGAAATCAATTTTGGTTTTATTATGGCACCAATAGGTGCCAATAGCTTTCATATTTTAGTCAGATTTCAGAGAATCTAGACAGCTTGTTTACAACGATCTGAAAACCTTGTTTTCTCAAATTCCCTTTACTATTATCAATAATTTTATTTCGATTTTATGAACTCATAAAATGCTGTTTTGAAATGCCGTTTTAGGACTCATTCATATTATCTTATGATGGTCAGTTGAAAAAGCATTTTAAAACCATTTTGCTTCCAGGAAATGCATTAAACGGCAAATTAGCAGTCACCATAACTACTCAAGTAGGCGTTTCTAAATAGCTTCCCCTTTTTAAGGGGAGTTTAATAGACCCTCGTTATCCATACAAAAATATGTAGGGTTAAGCACTACTTCTGCACAAAATGATTTTCTTCGTCTTAGGTTTATCTTAGTTGTAAAAACAGAAGATACAGCTGCGGCCATTTGACCGTATGCTAGTTTTCATGGCAGCCAAGTGGTCATAACATCTTTCACTAGAACATTTTCAAAATCTGTATGGTCTTATAATGGTTGTTTTTTAAACTTGTTTTCCACGGTGGCCCACGGTGTACAAATTTTAGATTTGTAGAAGCATAGTGGAGGCCGGGAGGAGTGCTGTACGGCTACAATAAAATTAAAATTGTAACTTGTGAGAATCACCACAGATTTTGCAGCAGCTCTTCCAAATAGGATTGAATCAAATACGACAGGAAACTATATTAGGTAAAAATAGACGCTGTGATTTAAAAAAACCTCGATATTGGTGATAGTTTTGTCTCCCATGTAGGCTTCGGGAAGTGTGAAAAAACATCGCTTGAACCATTCCAAGGTCACTGGAGTTCATGAGCACGATCAGGCGGTCATTCTTTTACCAGTCAAGGGGATATCCTTCCTCTTGCTTACTTATATTACCAATCAGCCCAAGGCCGGTGTGGCCTCTGCTGTACACAGAAGTTGTCTCCTTTTTATTAGGTCCATGGCTAACATTCCCTCCCACTCCCCTAAAGTTGCGACGTGGCGAGGGTTGACTTAGACTATTGGAGGCAGCATGTCGGGTATCTAAGGGTCTTGCTCGTTGCGTGCCTCTTCTTCTAGTACCCGTCTGTTCGTTTTCGAGAATCATTTTAACTGGGCTGTCGTCCGACATTCTTACGACATGTCCACCCCATCGTAGTCAACCGATTTTAGCGATTTGTACGATGGTTCTCCCAGCAACTGATGCAATTCGTGGTTCATTCACCTCCTCCACGTTCCGTCTTCCATCTGCATTCCACCGTAGATCGACGCAGCACTTTCCGTTCAAAGAAACCAAGGGCAAATTTGTCCTATGCTAGCAATGGCCATGTTTCGGGACCGTAGAAAAGTATCGGTCTAGTTAATGTCTTGTAGATGGTCAACACGATTGCCAGCCATAATGCGCCTTTGTATTTCTCTGCAGGTGTCGTTATCGGCGGTCACCAATATGCCCCAGATACAAGAATTCGTCTACTACCTCTATTTCATCACCGTCGATCTGAAGTCGATCCTTTGCCTATCCAGCAATTGGATGGATTAGTAAAAGATTGTGTGCTTGTTCCGCTCATTTTTCTACTAATTCTATTCAATTTTCACAACCTTCCGTACACTAACGGAAATATCAACGCTTTTTCTTTACATCTTCGTTCAACCAAAATTACTGCCCACTCCTAAAAGCCACATGATGATAAGAAAAAATTTCTTTCTAAAAATCATCAAATTATGAATATTTTAGGGCAATCACTGCGGTTACCATGAATGGATCATAGCAAAACTCGATAGTGATAGACAAGAAAGAGTAGCTGTAGCGAACAGTCACTTTTAGAACTATTACTAAAACATCCAGCTTTCTTTATTTGGAAGAACACTGCATTTTGGTGACGAGGATATTCACGAATTCACCGCAGTTTCACTCAAGTTGTCAAAATCTGAAGACGGTGAATTCCTAGCAAATCGATTTTTTGACGTACGCAGGAACGCTAAACAGACTCTGTGAAGACTTCAAGCTCAACCATATCAATTCAGAAGCCTGATTATTATCTGTGGATTACGATGTTTAAAAGCCACTGACATCCGGACGAGACTTTAGTCAAAGCTTGAGCCAAATGCGGAACGTTAATGTCATGCTGGAATCACTCATCACGGAATGCCAACGCCTTCAGAACCTCAAACACGACACCGCTATGGCGAAACAGATGAAACTGATAAGCTCAATCTGTGCAGTCAGGCAGTACAAGCCTTCATCTACACTTCAAAAGCGGCGCCCAATAAGAAGACGAAGACGGTCGGGAACGTCACATTCCACGTTAACTAGGTTAACTGTGCTTCAAGGCGGAAGTTTCTGACGGTAGACATCAGTTGGATACCGCATCGGACGTCTCAATCATCTCGCAGAAACAGTGAAAAAAGAACCTGGATCGCCATCGCTTACTCCCACTATACGGGCTGCCGAAACAGTACCAGGTCATCATCTTCATTTACTTGGCAAACTCCGATGTACACGAGGTTTCACCAAAACCGCAACTTTCTACGTGTCCAACAATTGCGTCAACCTGTTCGGTCTGGACTGTACCAAACTGTTCGAGTTATGGGACACCCCGTTGTTTGCAATATGCAGTCAGGTCCAGCAGCTGGAAACAGCGAATCAGATCGAGCGATTCAAAGATGCGAATCCAGAACTTTTCAAGCACTTCTCGGACACTGCAGGAAGATTAATGTGCGAATTCATCTCAAGCCAGATCCTAGACCCGTTTTCAAGCCTAAGCAATCAGTTTCTTTCACGTCTATGGATTTCTCAGAATGGACTGCTCCAATCGTTACAGTGAAAACACCAGGAGAAAAAGTTCGTATTTGAGCGGATTACTTAACCGGGCCAATTGCACTGTTTGGAGTTCCCAGAGTCATCATTTCCGATAAAGGCACCCAGTTTACGTCAGAAAAATTTACGGTGTTATGCAAAAAAAATGGCATTCAGTATTTCCGAATCTCACCGGAGAGGTTTGTAGACATATTGAAGAGGTCATTGCTCAAAATCAACAAGGGGTAGAACATCTCTGAAACACTTCAAACTTTGCTCCAGGTATACTGGACAATCCCCAGCCGCGTTCTGAACCCATTCGCAATCGATACATGGTCGTAAACTACCACTAAAAAGCTGAAAGCCACTTCTAGGTTGAAGGTCACTAGATCGCTCAAAGCCACTAGATGGTTGATAGCCATTAGAACGCTAACAACCACTAGAAGACTGACTTTCGTAAAAAATATTAAATCACTAGAATGCTGAAAGATACTAAAAACCTAAAAGACACTAGTGAACTGAAAGCTTTTAAATCGCTCAAGGCCATTAGAAGGCTGAAAACCACCAGAGATTTTCAAAAATGAGTCTTTGTGGTTTATGAACAGGCCCATTGCAAACAAAGAGCCCCATTTCGTTCCGCGAGTTCATTCCATTTTTTGAGTTTGACCAATATTTTTAATTTATCGTCAGTAAATGCCTTTTTCGTCATAATTATTTGTTTCAATTCCTTTCAGCGTTTTTCATCAATGGAAGCCGTTCAAATCTTGCTTAAGTAGATGTAAGGACCATTGCAGAATTGGAATTCTCGTGAATAGGTGACTATGGAGGTAAGTGAGATTGTGGAGCCGCATGGTGAGTTCGTTTCATTTTTTTTTTTTTTACGTCCATACTTTTAGTTGATGTCTCTCGTAAAAACGTGGTCAAGTTTTCGAAGAAGAGGGAGTCTACGTTATCAAATATTTAATCCATCAGCGCCGCTATGAAGCCGATTCATAAAGGGTTTTCCATCTTTACGTCAGAAGAAGTAGGTAATCATCAACCTGTAGCGCTCTCCGTTGACAGAGATGGCCTCGCCAGCGGACCAATGACGCCTCCTACCCAAAATGCACAACAAACAGTGATTTTCTAGAGATGCATTGTCACTTGGTGGAATACGTGTGGATTGGCCTTGTCCGAAATTCGACAATTCTGCTTTTTCACATACCCATTTATCCAGAAATGGGTTTCGTCGCTGAAGAAGGTTTATCGGACAAAATCGGGGTCTGTTTCAACTATTCAAATTTCATCACAACATTGCAAATAGTATTCTCGGTAGGACGATTATTGCGACCGTAAAATGGGCGAAGCGCTCGGAAGGTTGCTCACAAAGCACACTGAAAAAATAACAACTATTAACAGCATTAACTATATGACCGCAATCAACTGTAAAAGTTAGGAAATCCCTATTGTGTAACCCTTTTGTTGAAGCTCATCATATGTTTGTTTTTATTCTTGAAAAAAGTGTAATTTCGGTTTCAAACATAAAAAGTGAAAAATAACACTTTGTTTTTGAAAAGCCAAATCAACACAATGGATAACAAATAAATCTAGTATTGGGAGGCAGCATGGATATTTTCGAGTCGGAAAGCCATCGGCTGAAGGAGGAATCGGGTCCTCACTTCGGGGTACTTGCAGTACGGTTAAACGGCGCCAAATCACACTTTTTAAGATTCTCAAGATAATTTACATAGACTAGCTGCAAAAACATACCAGGAACAGGAACAAAAAAGTTATAACTAAATCTTAGAAACTGCTAAAGGTTCCATGGTACTCATTGCTCAAATAGTCATTGATCCTTCTAAAAATCATAATAAAAAGAATTTAAAAAAAATTTCCTTTGAAGACATTTTTGAGGGATTTTTAGTTCTTTATTATGCATAAAATTTGAATGCCAATAAGGATAAAAACAATATACACAGGAAAAATTAATTTTAACAAACGCTTGAAATTTCCCCTCGTTTAATTCCAAGCCAAAGGAGGCGTAAACATCGAAATTGCTTGCAATCTTTCATGTGCCATACAACAATGCTTGCTTTTCCTCATACAACAGGCTAAATTCAGGCGTTATCAGACTTAAATTTACAAGAAATGTCCCATTATTTTCTCCCAAATCTAGCATTCCTTTTATGTGCATTACACAGAAAAAAATAATTAATTTTAACAAGCGCGTAAAATTTCCCCCTCGTGTAATTCCAAGCCAAAGGATCGTAAACAACGATATTGTTTGCAATCTTTCATACAACTGGCTAGATTTAGGCGTTATCTGGCTTAAATTAACATGAAATATCCCATTATTTTCTGCCAAATCTAGCATTCCCTTTATGTGCATTAGATAACGCAGAAAATTCAGTGTTTCTTTTTATCTGTGTAGATAACGTCGAAAATTCAATGTTTCTTTTTATCTGTGTATATTCAAAACAATTAAACCAAAATAACATATCATTTTAACGGGCTATAACTTATTAAAATTGCAATGCTGTTGTGAAGTAACAATCACCTACAAAAATGTGGGTGGAATGTTGTAGTAAAAATCTTAACCATTTAAAAAAAACAATAATACCAATTCACGTACAACGCGAAACCATTCCCACCATCTCAAACTACCTCGAACTAAAAACTTTCGCCCGACACAAATCACGCCTCAGCCCGACTGCGTCAAATCGCATCCATCACAAAACCAATAGAGTTGACCCGAAGAATAATTTCTGGATGACCCCTTCCGACGATCCCATCCGCTCTAGTAAATCTAATTTCCCAACTTCCAAACCACAGCCTACTGCCATCATCCTATCACCAGAGCTAAATGGGATTGAACTTTGAATCTACCCAACAACAACAGCTCGATTTCGCAAGACCCAAACGGGGAAAAATGGCAAAATTAATTCGCCAACTTCGGGTAAAGTTTGCCCCCCAAACGAGTCAACCGAGGGGCGCAATCAATTTCGGTTCATCAGCAGGCAAGCAAGCGAGCGAGCGATGCTGCCAACATGCAATCGAAAGTAAGGTGAGTGGTGGCCTTATTAATTTCTGCATCGTCCACCACCGAAGTGAATTAAAAATTGCATCGCATGGTTGTTATCACGGCAGCAGCCGTCGTTCCGTTCCTAAGCAACGGCGCGAACTAATTTTCCAATCCCGTCGCCGTCGCCATCTTCGCCGCCGCCATCGGGGCGAAGATGATCGCATCGTTTCGCGCTCCAGCAGAAGGGAAAAATAAGTCCAACCGAAAGACGCCCAGGACGGCCGTGGAGTTTAGCTGCAGCTTTATGCAACGATATTTTATATTTCATCTCTTTATTCTTGCTGTTGGTGCAAGGCAGCAGCACGAAACAAATGGGGACCAACAGCCAGCATGCCATGGCGATATCATGGGTAGTGCGAGAGAACACGAAGCAGGCCGAGAATTAAAAGCGCCTCTTTACACGAAAACTTTGATTCACACAATTTTTCAGCGATTTTTCTCGTGGGATGCCCTGTTGTTGTTGGTGCACAGGAGAACATCTGTCGGATGAGCTGAGAACAATCGTGTGCAGCACGAGATGACGTGCTCGGACCGGTGTGGAACGAACCCGATTGAATGCTTCGTTTGTTTATTGTGGACTCGAGTGGAAATTTCACGGTTAATAACAATGTTGCTAATGGGATTCTGGATTGATAGAACTTAATTATCGGCTGTTAATTTTTGCTTCTAAATCAAACTAGATGTCAACGCCCTCGAAGCGACAAACCTCTGAAAATTCCGGTGGCTTTTGCCTTCCTCCCCTATTCGATCAGAACAATAACAATGACTCACCGTCCACCGGAACGAGAAGGGCAGCGTGACGCGACCGACTTCCGAGTCGGACAGGACGAAGCTCGAACCGCCTAGCGTCGGTGTGCTGGCGTTGCCGAATGCACACCCGTACATGGCCGACGATGCCGTTTGCGGTTCGTCGGCCAACAGGGCTTCCCTGGTTGCTGCTGGGCGGCAGCAGCAGCAGCCGCAGCCGCCGCTGCTGCCTTCAACTGCTGGCCACTGGATGTCGTGCCCTGGTACTCCTTCAGACACAACCTGAACGCCGTTGCACATGCCGGACATCCTATATCGGGTAAACGACCAAAAACAAAAAGTGAGGTTAGAATGACAAACCGCAGAAGTAGAGCTGATGGATTACCGGTCGTTTGTGTTCGCTGCTTCTCCGCCGGCAGACCGCAGCAGTATCCGGACAGTAGGTGGCTATTGGTGTTGGCTATCTCCAGAATTTGCATCTCGAAGAAGCCCGACGAGGAAACCTGAAAGAGCATAAAAAAGAGGAGAACGATTAGTGACGTGAAAGTAAAAAAATGGTTTTAACTTTTTTATCTCCACCAAAGAGACATTTCCCGCTTTCTTCCGCATTCGGCAACCAAAACGGCAGCGAAAAGTGGTCTTTATTTATTGGACGACGATAAAGATTGGCATCGCTGAAAACTCCCTACCAATTCATATCATTATTTATTACAGCGCAATTAATTAACCAATAATGACGGTCATTAACCTTAATCAAGTGTGCTTGTTTGGTTGTTTTTTTTCCATTGTTTCATCACCATGGCGACCAATTGGTGAAATGTGTGTCATCGCGATCGATCGAACCCTGTGATTTGGCGACATCGTGGTTTTCACGGTCGCCGAGCGCGAGCCAAAAATGCACGCCCCTTAGGAACCCGGATGATTACACGCTCTCGTCTCCGTCTTTTCCAAGGCTTGCTGCGGTTATTATTTTATTTTCGGCAACGGCTGCCTTGAAGGAAGGCGCGTGCAATTCAGAAGTCAGACGACGCTCGCCACAAGTATCAATTAGCCAAGGTGAAGAGCCTTTGCGCGAATTCGATTGCGTGAAGAGCCGCCGGAGCAAATCTTCCCAGGCATGACAGACGAACTGAACAAATCGAGAATTGAACCGAGCGGCGGCGAGCGCAACCGTAATGACGAGGTGTGATGATTTCATTATTCAAATAAGTAACATGAGTGGTTTTCGCTTTCAGTTTCGGATATTGTTCCCCTCTCGTTGCGATGCTCTCGATGATGATGGGTTTATTTTGTTGTTTTTTTTTCAGCCGGCAGGGGGGTTGGCGGCTAGACCAATTTGGGCAGCTGATTTGGATACGAAGATTTAGATTTTTACGTTTGTTTACTCTCACGGTTCAGACGGTGCGCAAAGTTCCATGCATGCGCGCAGTAGGCATTTGCAATGTTAATGGCTCGGAATGGAATGGGAAACTGGGTTGCTTGGCGCAGATGGATTAGAGAGCGCTTCAGCAGGATAAGGCCAATTGAGGACGAACTTAGGACGGGTTGAGATGCGAACGTCTCTTCAGGTCTCGTTTTGGAAGGCGAGTGTTGCGCAATGTTTAGTCGGTAGAGACGAAAATGTGATTGATGGGTTTTCGGGGGTGAGGAAATTGGGCCTGAATTCATTAGCTTCGCGATGCGATAAGTGTTTTTTTTCGGTTATGGCAGAAAACAATATTAACCAATCGAATTATCATATTAGAATGGGTGTTGTGCGTAATAGGTGATGCTGGATGAGGCAAATTGCATGCCAGGAAGACCATCAAAACGAGCGTTAGAGCGATTGGTTCAAGAGAATTATCATGGTCGTCATTTTGCTCAGCAAATATTTTATCTCCAATGGAAATATGATCAAACCCGCGGCTTACATCATGGTTTAAAGGAGAAGGTCACTTGCATACAAAAAAAAGGGTGCTACAAAGATTTCTCATATCAAACATAAATGGAAGTCTTACTGTATACATATAAATCACTTAAAGGAGGCACAAAGCCTCCTATGAAAACACTTCCATTTTTTATGATTTTCCTTGACATGTAGTATAAAAAAGCGAGAAATCCATAAATCGGTAACGGAATCGAGTATTTGTTGGAAAAAATAAGTTTGAACATGTAAGAGTTAATTTGACTAGTCTCACCAAATTCTATATTTCGATGCAATTTAACTTCCTTAAGAAACAAGTTATCTTTGATAACCTTTAGCTAATAAAATATGCGTTTATTTGGAACAGCAATGGAAACTGGGAATGCAAATTGTAAACCAAATAAGGCACACTTCTTCTTATCATTTCGTTTGAAAAGTTAATCTTTCCTAATCGCTGATATACCAGCAGTAATCGGACTATTTCTAATTCGGCTATTAAGTTATTCTGATCAAATCACGAACAATATTTCCGTAATGCCTTTTCAAATCCCAAAGAATAAACTAAAAGAATACTGGCCTGCATGCCGCATTTGAACACACTTTTTAGATCACAGTGACTTTGTAGACTAATCTAGACTTTTGTTGACCGAAATAACGTATATTGTCTACATTTTCTAATATGAAAGAAAAACCTCATTGAACAGGTTAAACTTTTTAGCAAGGAACAGTTCTGCTCTGAATCTTCAGTAATATTAACAAATAAATTCAAATATATCCAAATCCAAATCAATTGAATCATTAATCATTAATCTGAGAAATATTCGCTCAAAAGATTAATTTTATCATTATTTTAAACAAGATGTTCAGTTATATTTTAAAGGATTTAAAAACAGAACCCTTATAATGATTCACAACAATCTTCGAATATTATGATACATAGTTATGATAATTAAACGTGTATAATTCCAAGAAAGATTCTCTCACGAACTAAGGAGGGCATAATCTGGAGGGCATAATATCGTAACAAAAATAGAAAGAGGGGAAGAGTTGCTTTCCAATTTGTATTTTAATCCCTTCAGGGAACCGAGGGACTTTTTTCTAGCTTCTGATTTTTCCACCCGTTTCTAGAGGTTAAATTATCAAGCGATATGAAGGCTGAGCTTAGTTTGGAAGTTTCTTTAGGTCAACTAAATTATAGTTTACCAGAGAATAGAATTCCAAAAATGGGGAACGGCGAAAAAAAAATTGTTTATAATCGGAATGGTCTCACCATTTTTTTAAATTAAATAAAATTCAAGTGCTTTAAGAAACAGTTTGCTCAATACTTAAATTGAAAAATTCGCTCGCAAAAAAAAAACAAAAAACAACGATGAATCATTCATCATTCCTTCAAAATGGTTTCTCTTCAAAAGCTCCAATCAACTACGGAGAATCTGTCCTCTGTTAATGGCCCAGCATAAAACTATTCTTGGTTAATTTTAATCAGTAAAAAACAGGGTTGCGGCTTATCATTTTTGACTCAGGCATATTCATTTGCCAATATCTCCTTTCAGAGGGTCGATTTGATAATATGATGTATGATGAACTTGTAGTGCATGAGTAGACCTACAACTTTGTCTAACAGTACATTGCTCTAAGTCCTATATCTTCGACATGAGAGCGTATATTCACAGTGATCTTCACGATGATAATCGCGTGATCTTCACCGCGAATATCATCGCGAAGATCACTGCGAATATACGCTCTTATTCCTCAGATATAAGAGATAGAGCTATGTATTGTTAGACCAAGTTGTAGGTCTACTCAAGCACCATAAGTTCATCATACATTATATTTTGAAATCGAACTTCTGAGAAGAGCTATCGGCAAATGAATATGGATAAGTCAAAAATGATAAGCCGCAACCTTGGTAAAAAATTAGCTCCGTAGGATTAAAACGATTTAACATGTTAAACATACGAACTGAGAAAAATGTTTCTGAAAAAATAATCATCATCTACCTGGATGTTTTTATTACACTTTACTTTGAGGATCGTTATCGAATAAATAAACACATATTAGCTTTGATTTTGCAAGGTTGGTTTATTCAACCTCCTCTCCTAGGCTACATGCCTGCACCTTGGACTTGACGCTACCCATCAAGTCCTGTGTAACACTTACGCCATTTATCTTACATACTTTCATCCACTCTTTCTTCGAATCCTTGTCGTTTTCGAAAACCTTCCCAGTTTTCCAGAGCTTGCTCTTCATAATCGCCCAGATATTTTTCTGTTGGGTAAAGTTCTGCCGAGTTTGGCGGATTTTCCTCCTTCAGCGCAAAAACAACATCGTTAGCTTCGCACCACTTCATCACTGGTTTCGCATAATGGCAAGATCTGTAGGAAGGGCATCAAACGCTTTTGGGGGCAGTCTTCTTTATATATTTGGCCGTTGATGGCGCCGGTCATTATGTACGTTTTGCTGAAATTGCCGCACCCACAGATTGCATGCCGCACTGACTAGTTGTTTGCAAATTTGTAGACTTTCTTGTTCCGGAACTTCTCCGGCACATCCCGGCGGGACATGCCGACGAAAATCTCCAGGCCGAGGATCTGCTTGGTGTCCGCATTAATATACGTTTCTCGTCCATTACGATGCATTTCGGCTTCACCAACCACTCACAGTACAGCTTTCTGTACTTATTGTACTTCCTGTAATTTATTGCTAGAACAAAGAAATGAAGAAAAAGTATTGATAGTCCCGTTAGAGTACGGCAGCTTGTGAAATTGAAAGATGCATGTTGAAAAAGATCGGAGGGCATTTCGCATACTACGGAGGAATTGCATACTACGGAAGCATACTATCGTTCAAATGCCCTCCACTCGTTTAAAACATGCATCTTTCAATTTCACAACCTACCGTACTTTAACGGAACTATCAATACTTTCTCTTCATTTCTTTGTTCTAGCAATAAATTACTGTCCACTCCTAGATCCTCTTATGTTGATGGGAAATTATCTACTTCTGACAAATTTCAGCACCGTATTCTGTTTATCAGTACGGTTAGGCGCCTTCCTTACCTTGAAGACATGAAGTCCGGCCGCTGGACGAACCAGACGGAAGAGTTGACCTTTTTGGCCTCGTTCCGAATCGAATGGTTCGGATTGCACTTGAAGTAATCCCTCACCTTTCTTGCGTTCACGGGGTTGGTCATCTTTGCCTTTCTTCCGCTACCAGCTCCATGCTGGGTTGTCTGGATCTCTTTGAACGATTTTACCACACGGGACACGCTCGAATTGTCGAGATTCCCAACTAGCGATCTACCTGTGGCCTTGATTTCCCACGACCGCACCCATATTTTTTTCTGGAAGCACATTTTGCTTGGAGGCCATCTGGATATCCACCATGACAGATTGTGACGATTTTGCACATGTAAAAATTACACAGCAAACTAGTTTCACCCAAAATTTCATCCATTTATACCCATGCAATAAAAAGTTAAATACAAAAGAAAGAGTGGCATTTTCAGTTCAAGTTCTGAATTGTGAATTGCCTTTTTTGCATTTGTACTCGGAAAGTGGAAGCTTCTGTGGATTTGTATGTGAACTTTCTGAATGCTTTGAAACAACATGCAAAGTTTCAAGTTTTTGGGGGAGGTCGAAAAGGAACTGCTGAGTAAGGTTAAGGACATACGGGATCAAGTCCCTGCCTCTTCGAAGTTTTCTGAGTACAAACCTCACATACTATAACGACTTCAGGCGTGAAATTTTCAATTGTCGTTTGTTCCACTGGAGCATCCATTGGTAAGCAATTTCAGCGTTGTTTGTTTTGATTTGTTTGTGGTTTTTAGTCTCAAAAATCGTGAAGTTATAATTAACCTAACCTATAAATCAAACAAAAGAGGGACTCTCTCCAGTTTCACCTTAACAAGACTCTATTGGGTGCGTCTTTTGAGGTTTATGAATAATCGGTAGTTTCTCCTAAACTTAGTGTACCTAAAGGGTGATACGGTCAAAATTTGGTCAAGGGAAAACGCGTGTAAATCGGTGAAATCGTTTATTTAAAAAATCAAATTAAATTTCTTTTTCAAGTTCAATTAGTATAAAATTCAGGAAAAATATTCAGTTAGGCTTCCGCTTTTCCAAATCCGAATTGCCGGGCCTTACGCTTGACCCCTGCCATCAGATTTTGTACAGCCACCTTGTCCACCTTCTTCGCCGCAGAAAGCCAGTTTGCCTTGAACTGCTGCTCGTCCTTAGCAGTTTTTTTGGTCTTCTTTAGGTTCCGCTTGACAATAGCCCAGTATTTCTCAATTGGGCGGAGCTCTGGCGTGTTGGGAGGGTTCTTGTCCTTGGGAACTACCTGCACGTTTTTGGCGGCGTACCACTCCATGGCCTTTCTACCGTAATGGCAAGATGCCAAATCCGGCCAAAACAGTACGGAACAACCGTGTTTCTTCAGGAAAGGCAGCAGACGTTTATTCAAACACTCTTTCACGTAAATTTCTTGGTTGACAGTCCCGGAAGCTATGAAAATGCTGCTTTTCAAGCCACAGGTACAGATGGCTTGCCAAACCAGATATTTCTTTGCGAACTTTGACAGTTTCGTGTGCTTGAAAATATCTGCTACCTTTCCCCTTCCTTTTGCCGTATAAAACTCCTGTCCCGGAAGCTGCTTGTAGTCGGCTTTGACGTAGGTTTCGTCGTCCATTACCACGCAGTCAAACTTCGTCAGCATCGTCGTGTACAGCCTCCGGGATCGCGCTTTGGCCGTCGTATTTTGTTTATCATCGCGATTTGGAGTCACTACCTTCTTGTAAGTCGATAGTCCGGCTCGTTTTTTGGCTCGATGCACGGTTGTAGACGATACACCCAGCTTATTTGCGGCATCTCGGAGAGATAGGTTAGGGTTTCGCTTGAAACTACCGGCAACTCTCTTTGTCGTCTCAGCGGCTTCCGGTTTTCGATTTCCCCGATCCAGACTTCCTGGCTGTCGACAAACGTTCCCCAAACACTTTAATTACATTTGTAACGGTTGATTTGGCAACTTTTAGCGATTTTGCCAACTTTGCGTGCGAGTAGCTCGGATTTTCGCGATGCGCGAGCAAAATTTTGATACGCTGCTCTTCTTGCTGGAACGGCATTTTGACAACTGAAGAGTGAATTCCAAAATCAAAATAGGAGCAACATTCTACACACACACACCTTCAAAATGAGGGGTGTTCAGGTTTTTTAAATGCAAAATTGAAAGAAATACGTCAAGTTGATATTGACCAAATTTTGACCGTATCGCCCTTTATATATTCCAACAGCTTTGTTTACATGTATCCCCTTCTTGTAATCAGTGTAGGAATCCAGATGGACTCTGCCCATGAGCTGTGGCGTCTTGTAAGTTGTAGAAATGGGTGTGCACTGTTCAGTTTATTATTTGATCCTTGCTGAGTTCGCTCATAAAATCGTGAGACAACGAGGAGAGAGAGAAAGAGTAAAAAAGCTGATACGGCTCATACGCAACGTTGCCACATATCAGTATAGTCTGGTAAAGAATTGGTAGAAATATGAACTCTAACAGATTGATACTAAACATCGACTAGTTTAGGGGTTCAGCAGGGGAGATTTCGATCGGGCATCAAATGCACATGTTGACAAGGCGCCATTACTGCTCATAAGACTTAACATGTTTAAGATGGCTGTACATACATTTTTGAAAACAGTTTAGAAATTGTTCTGGGAATAATTTTAACAACTTGGTAATTTTGGAAAGTAACTTTGGTGGGATTTCTGGAATGCTATAAATGTAATTTTTTTTATAGGAAATTAGGTAGAATGTTGTGATGTTTTTCTTTTTGTTAATCGTATCAATCTGTCTATATCTCTTCTTTGTCTATAAAAATGAGTTTTCGTCTGTCTGTCTGCCTGTCTGTCACAGATTGGCTTGAAAATTTGTATACAGGAATTTTTGAGGCCAAGGAAGGTTTTAGGGATGGTTTGAGACCCCATGGAAGGGGGGCTCACATACAAATGGAACCAAATTTAGCATTTGGGATTTTTGGAGACAAGATTTTTTTCTGTTGTGGTTTGAGACCCTCTATTCTCTAAAAGGGGGGGGAGGGGTCATTTAAATGAAACACAATTTTTTACATAATACGAGAAATAATCAATCAAATGAAACCTAATTTGGCATGTGGGGGTTTTAGAAGCAAGAAATGTTTCTATGGTGGTTCGAGACCCCTCCTCCCTCTGGAAGGGGAAAGGGGGTTCTCATACAAATGACACGAAAATTTCAACCAAACAATATTATCTTGGCAACTAAAACACAAAATGTGTATTTCTCGGGTATGAAGCATGTTTTGAAAGAAGTTTGAACCTCTTCTTAGTCAATAAAGGGAGGTGTTTGAGCTAACCTCAGTTCTACATTATGCACAAGAAGTTAATCGAAGGTTATGCAAGAGAAAACTACGTTCAAATTGACAGAATACGGCGTAGTTTGAAGATAACATGCTTGTCTATGAAATACTTCTACACAGAAAGAAAAACCATGTTGAAACTACCAATTCGAAGCTTAAATTAACTCAACCAAAAATATTACAAAATCAAAAATAAAAAATATTACCAAAAGAAAATATTTGAAAAGATCTAATTTAAAAAAAACCATAAACGCGTCTTTTCTATTAATTTTTCATACATTTAATTGTAAATGTAGCATCGCTCGCACCTGGTTCAGCTAGTAACAAAATATTTAAAAAATATTACACCGAGAAGTTGGTCTAGTTGTTTCTCAACCTCATTTCTCATTCTGGAATTAGTCCATGGAGCGTTTTTTGGAGCTTTTTCTTCAAATCCGCCTTTTCCTAAAAACTTTGAATAAGTTTAGCTTGTGAAACTGGTGAAAGTTCATTGAAGACTCTCTTTCGAAGACTAATTTCATATGTATTCCCAAGCAGCACACTTGTTGCAACTCTGTAGATTCAACCTTAATGTGACTGAATAAGGTCACAATCAAGTCACTGTAACCAGTTATGACTGTTCGGTGCCGCTAAGGTTACAAACCCAGCTTTCAGCACTTCTTTAGTATTCTCTGAGAGGCAGCATATTGTCAGAAGCAAAAGGCAACCGATAACCTATTGCATTGTGAACGAAGATGTGTGATATTTATGAATCCATTCAGGATAACGTTTGGGAGGGTAGGTCCATTAGGTATGCTACGTATTTAGCGAGAAGGGGGTTTTGAAAATTGGGGCGATCTCTACAACAAATATTTGATCTTACACACAATTTCTAACATGAGGGAGAATGTTTTGCTTTTCGCATTTAATGGATGTTTCCATAGAACATATACACTGAGAAAATATTGGTCAACTAATACGCTCTTACAAGTGTTTTTTAAAAAGTAGTTTAAAAATAAAGGGAAGCGAAAAACTCTGGACAATTAGGACAATTTTTTGCGATT
Source organism: Aedes japonicus (assembly GCA_034211315.2). Lineage (NCBI taxonomy): Eukaryota > Metazoa > Arthropoda > Insecta > Diptera > Culicidae > Aedes > Aedes japonicus. The sequence continues at coordinate 334,672 of JASCZW010000126.1, forward strand.
TTTTCAAATCTCAGATATTTGCAGAAAGGAATTTGAATAGAATTGAATTGAAATGATTTGATTGATAATTTTAAATTATAAAGCTCTTGGAGATAAACTTTCTTAGAACGTCTGGTTTCCAGATAGTCCGAATTCAAAAAAACAAAAACAATTTGAATAAAATTTGAAAAAAAGTTCATTTGCTCAAAAAATTTCATAGAATTGAAACAATTTATTGCTTATCAGAAACATACAATATGTCGTATGTTCTCCTTTAGTACTGGCTAGCGGTTATTCAAACATCTTGAAACTGTTACTTAAGCCTTCTTTTCCGGCTTTTCTGCATTCTTGATATGTCAAGCATTGTGCTCATTACTAAATACACTTTCACAGTTCATAATTGAGATCTGTTGATGTCTGCAATTTTAACATTAGTATGATTGTAAGGCCCTTGACCAGACCGGGAATCAAATGCTGCTACCTCCAGCATGGTGATTCTTTAATCTCAGCCTCTAATGAAGCCTCAATCGATCTATTGGCTAATGCACCGTTGATCGAATGAAAATGCTTCGACCCACCCTTCGATGATCCACCCCAACCACTCCAATATCGTCCACCATGACGTAATGGCGTCAGCTCGTCTTGAACCACATTGCTCACCTCTCGCCATCCGACCCTCAGCCGAAACCGTTCGTTCGGGCACCGTCGTCGTGTGTGGCAACCCGAACCAATTCTCAACTCCATCATCATCATCATCATCATCATCATCAACGCCATCGGAGTAGTCCCTGCCGTTTAATCCGTTCGATCGGCTTACTTTTGCTTTATTGACTCTTGAAAAATCACACATACTTAAAGCGCATATGCCTGTAAGTTAATTAATAATAAATAAATAACTGTTTGTTTATTTAAATTACGTTACCGTCTCGCGTTCAACGCTGAATGTAGGTACACCTTCTCGTATAGGTTTTGGTCCCGACGGGGCTGGAGCGCAAAAACCGGTTTACTGGCTTCTTTCTTCCTGTCACTTTGCCATAGCCGTTGCCGTCGTCGTCGTCGTCGTCGCGTTGGCCACTGGACCTGCTGCAACGACGGACGGTGGGAATTTCTGTGCGCGCGACACACCACCACCTTGCCCGACATGTCCGATCAAGTTTTCGCTCTCACACCCAGGCAGCACGATCGATGGCGGCGCGGTTGCACTTGTGCCTTCGGTCGCTTTGCAAACCCAATTTGCATATACATATATCGAGGGATTAAATCATTGTCCGGATTACTGTGATAGAGCAAATTTCGGAGGAACGGAATCGCCCGCAGTAACCTAGTTTTTTTTTTTCATCCACACCGGATCAGGAGAATTCGCAGCTGTCATGGCGTCAGCCTAATCGTAAAACAAAAAGCCGCTGTAAATCGTTCTTCACATCATAAATCGGTGCGATTCGGTTTTAATTAGCACTGTGAATAAATTTGACGGTCGGCAAGTGGTGAATGGCAGTAGTTTGGCGCAATTTTGTAATCGCCAGCAGGCTGTTTTACGATGGCTCAGTAAATTTCCGGGGCAGCTTTATGAACACGCGCAGCCCAAGACCGGATTCCCACGGACTACTCGCGGCGGTCCGGAACGGTTTATGGAGTGATGACAGGGTTTATATTCCATTCAGTAGCACCACTTCCATCCGCAGAGTGGGATGAGCCAGCTGAAAATAGCCCGCAACTGTTTGTGAAAGCACGTGCTGATAAGGTTTTTTATATTTCGGCAAAAAAACCCGCTTATCAGACTTATAGGGGAAAAAACGCAATTCATGGAACTTACTTTCAGGATGGAATTTGAACACGAACGCTCCAAGAACGATTCACTTTCACAGCCTTTGATTGTTCGAAAAGTCACACCTACACGTCATAACAAAAACGCATTACAACGGCTTACATTGTAGTGCGGCTTTTATTACCTTCTCGAGTACAATAAATTCCTCAACCGGACTGTGATTTTCACAGTTTTATCTCATCTTTGTGTTTTGTTTTCGTTCGCTTGACCTCCCGTTACCAAGAGCAACGACAACTCTATCGCCGCCGGCTTCGTGCGAGCAGCCTACTGCGATCATCCGCCCAAAGCGAACGCAGAATGAAATTACCGACCGGACCAACCAACGATTGGCTTGAGGAAGCGGGAATGTTGGTACTTACTCGGTCTGGTCCGGTCGGGTCCGGGTGGTCATTTCCCACAATGGCAATTAAAGTAAATCGAAGGAGCGAAAATTAAGAACTGGTCGCAGTGTGCGCGACAGAGTCTCCTCATAACGCGACAATAAAGTAAAGCAAGCGTTAAATTACTTCTCTCCTCGTGCTGCGTCTGTCAGTTCAGCCCAGTCCAGACGGACTGCAGCAGGTCCATATTCTCCGCACAGACATTCTCGAAGAAGGGAACTTGCTTCCTGCACCGTCTTCATCATCATCGTCGTCGTCGTCGTCGGAAGAAGTCCCGCAGTGTCACACAAATTATAAATTCTCCTGGAAATGAGCTATGGCCATTTGGAGAATGAAAGAGGGACTCAATTGTTGCGCAATGATGCGCGACCAAACGGTTCCACCGTTCCGCCATCGGCGGGTTCGTAAGTGTGTGAATATAGCACACAGGTATCACATTCCTTGGACCCCTCGGTGGTGACTGGTCTGGTCGAGTCGAGCTCACCACGGTGAGACCTGCAATCTCAGAGCTGTACGGTAACATGTTCGCGTGAAGCAGAACATAAACATTGGACATGTACGGGCATTGACGCAACGCAAGATGGAGGCAGAGGCAAAGCATACGCCCTTTTCGCCTTGAGCGCTCGATCGAGTTACCCGCTCGCTGACGTTCCGAATTTTTAGCAACTTTTTCGTTAATCTACGTTTGTCAAGGTGCTGCGCGAGGGGGGCGACAATAAAAGAGATTTGTGTAATCGCTCTTTGAGCAGAGGAGTCGGGTTTCACGAGTGCGATTTTCGTTGTCTCGTGACCGTCGTCGCCGTCTTCGTCGTCTTCGCCCCGCGGCTACACCCGTCTCCCTCGTGTGCTGCATGGGTCAGGGTGGGGTGGATCGAATTTCGTTTTTTTTTATTGCAGTGTCAACGACGATGGTCATACGAGTTTCGAGAATTCCGGCCGGCGTGGTATCTAATTGGCGATTTATGCCACAGTTTTTCCCCAATTTTGGAGCTTTCTAGCTTAAGAAGTCCACCGCCGCGGCCACGGCGGGATTGTCATCGCAATCGTAAACATTATTATTGGGACGATAGAGCAATAAAATCCATCAATCGTGCAGGCGAGGGAATATTAGCATCATTAGAAAGTGTGGGTGTGAGCGAGCGCGCCCCGCTACAAGGCGTTTTGGCATTTTTTGTAGTCAGCTCGTCACACATCAATCACCATGTGGGGAGGGTGGAGCTGTAGGGGGCTGGGGGTGGCATTAGTGGGAGTTGAGGAATTTCAAGATTCGGATGGAGCTCCAGCTGAGATTGATGGGTGTGATAAGGAGGCGCACAGCATCTCTCAACATTGATATATCATTAAGGTAAAAGGATGATGCACGAAGAGGGGGGAAACGGATTAGATTTTCATCTTAAGTGACAGTTTCGGGAGGTTTGAGCAACCGTTAGCTTTGTTTGGGTTGTCAGTAAAGTTTCTTAAATCGGTTTTACAAGGGAATTTTAAAAAAATACAATATTTTTTCCCTTTTTTTTTAAATTTGGCATTTAACCTGTCGACAGGAGAAAATCTTAAATTTAAAGAATCCTCATGCAACCATGAAGGGGATTTACCTAATAGGCAAGCTAACTATAGGCAGATATCACCCGTTTATGAGTATTTTTGCAGCGTTGTGTTTACATTGATTTGCTCAGTGATTCTCTATCTATTACCATCGACAGAATTATCCAGAACGGTTTGGAAGTGTGTTTATGAAGCTTCAAACTTGTCAAGTGAGTGCAACTATTGTCGGCAGCCCATTTTTTTTCTATGCGGCTATCGTTCCATTTGAACTGTGTGTGGAAAAAAAAACTTTCTATTATGAGCAACGAAAACCGCAGTATTCACAAAACTTCATCTCTTCATTAAACCACTTCCTTTCATTTATGTATGTAGATCAATCGAAATTCCCTTTTTAAACCTAGTTTAGGTTTCATGAAAAAGAGCTTTTGGAAAATTATGAGACTTTTCCAAACCATTCTCAAACGTGTGCTGGTCGTACTCTGTAATCAGCTCCTGGACACTTTCTAAAGATCCTTAAACGAACATCGAATGCTGAATAAGACGATAATCAGGCAAAAGATTTTAAAATTAAGAATTATTCAAAGAATGTCAGGCACACCTCGCTTCTTTTTCTATAAACTTATTTTTAAGAAAAAGAAGAGAAAGAAAGTTTTGCTTTGAACTTGGTATACACTAAGGTTTTTTTTTACACGGTTAGTTTTCGGTGATAACTCCAGAACGAAACAATTTATCAATCTAATTCGAATCACGTTTTACGTTTTGGGCAAAAAGTAATCATATGGCAGTTTTTCGAAAAATTCACAATTTTTGGTGTAAATACGCAAAACTTTAAAAAATGTATTTTGACCATTGAATGGAAAGGTAACCCGAGCAAAGGATTATACCAAATTGATAACAAGTTCTAATACCAAGTTATCATTTTTTAATCACTGAATATGTTATCATTCAGGCTGAATAAGCAGCCAAAATAACAGAATGAATAACAAAAATATTCCTTGAATATCATAATAATAACTTATTTTGTTATCACTGCGAACAACTTGATAACAAATCCTGTAAAGCAAATTCATTGAAATAGTAACAAATTATGTTATCAATTTGAAATCATATGCTCATGCTAATAACTGAAAAAAATATTAGCAATTTTTTTTTTCAAATATAATGGAAATATTTAAAGTTTTACAATTCAACGTACAACGTTCATAAAAAATAGTGTGTTCAAAATGATAACAAATGATAACAAAATTGGCCAATGGTGATAACTAAATTTGTTATGCGATAACAGCGGAAATCAAAACGATAACTAAGATAACAGAACTTGTTATTTATATGATATCAGCTTGTTATTTTCCTTTGCTAGGGAACGCATACAAACAAAATCGAAGCAATATAAAATGTTTAAGCATGTGAAATTATCAACTCTATTTAATCTTATTTTTACACAATTCCATACTAAAAGTGGAACGTATCCCCCGTGCAAAAAAAAAATCTTTGTGTACTTGGTTTATTCGCAAGGCTATAGAAGAATACTTTAAAGATAATTTTAAGTTGTTACTCAGAGAAACTCTGTTACGGTTGCTTGGCTCCAGTTTCCCGAGCGTCCTACACTTCCCAGGTCTAACTCCACTTGGTCTAACCACCTATCTCGCTGTGTTCCCTTGCGTCTTGTCTTGATCGGATTGGAGGCAAACACCATTTTTGTCTGGTACCTTACTACGCGTTCCACCCATTGTACCCTTATAGGTTTAGCGACCTTCTGGATACTGAGTTCGGCAGAAATTTGCACCAGCTCACGGTTCATTCATACGCCAATTTCACATCATTGCCAAAGATGGTCCTAAGCATACGTCTTTCAAAAATTCCAAGTGATTGCAGGTCTTTCTCCAACATTGTCCATGTTTCGTGACCTTAAAGAACTACCTGTCTCATCAGCTTCTTGTACATACCCCGTACTTAGTACGTGGTGAAGTGTACCAGACCTTAAGGGCTTGTGAAGTCCATAGTAAGTACGACTTCCGACTTTTATCCGTCTTCGAATTTCTCTGCTACAGTTGTTATCTGGCGTCACCAATGATCTGAGGTGCACATACTCATCTAACACCATGAGCTCATCTCGCATCGATAATCACACTTCTGCCTGTGCGAGCTCTATCACTGCGATCCTACTGCTTCGATTCACCGTTAATCCAACTGTTTGTTTTGTTTGTTTACCTTGATTTGCTCAGCGATTCTCTACTTATTACACCTATCCGCATCACGTACCAATCTGGTTTACTGCTAAATAACCACCTATGTCCACGTTTTCAACTTTGCAAATGAATTGACTGGATTTATTGAAATTCGTCTCATAACAACGTTGTGGATTTTTTCAGATGGATCTAACTCTTTTCAAAAAATCTGTTGGCTTCGTGATTATCGACTGTAACTCTTAATGATGAGATGATTTCTTTGGCTTTGTCTTTTAAATAATAGAAATAAATAGTTTATCTATTTTCCGACGTTTCGGCCTAACATATTTTGCCTTTTTCTAGTGTTCACTGTAGATATATTTCTTTTGGCCTGGAAAAGCCTACAATTTTTCAAAACCTCTTTTTCTGAGGAACCTAAATAAGTTTTAAAAAGGGAGTTGCTTGATCTTCAAAAGAACCGTACATATTAGTTGAAAAAGCTCCACGGAACATCATAATAATGGAATAGACATATGACAGTATTTCTAGAATACCCATGGTACTCCAAATTATCCTCGAATACAGATCTTGATGTTCCACATGATCAACAAGGCTATTAACGATGCCTCTATCGTTTTTATTAGTTGAACTAGCCCCACGCGACATGATCACATTGTAATAGGTATGCTTTAGTATTTCTAGAGTACCTAAGGTACTCCAAACTATTCTTCAGTTCAGGTCTTGATATTCAACATGATCAACAAGGCTATTGAAGACGTCTCCACCATACTTATGATTTGAAATAGGACATCATGAAACTATAATTGACATGTTACAGCATTTCTAGAATACCCAAGGTACTCCAAACTATCGTTGAGCTCAAATCTTGATGTGTCACATGATGCACAGGGATACTTAAGACGTCTCCACCATACTTATGAGTTGAAATAGATCTACGGAACATCATAACACTGTAATTGACATATTATAGTATTTCTCGAATATTTTAGTTACCCCATCTTGATCTTGATATTCTACACGATCAACAAAGCTATTTACGATGTCTCCACCGTATTTATTAGTTGAAATAGGTCTACGGGACATCATAACACTGTAATAAACATTTATTAGTATTTCAAGAGTACCTAAGGTACTCAAAACTATCCTTGAGTTCAGGTCTTGCTTGATATTTTACATGATCAACAAGGCTATTTACGATATCTTCGTCGTACTTTTGAGTTGAAATAGGTCTACGGGACATCATAACACTGTAAAAGACATGTGACCGTATTTATAGGATTCCCGAGGCACTCTAAACTATCCCTAAGTTCAGATCTTGATGTTCTACATGATCAACAATGTTAAATAGGATGTTTCTACCGTATTTATTGATTGAAATAGCCCACGGGTAAAATACATGTAATAGTATTTTTGAAACACCATAGGGACTTCAAGCTATCCTCGATGTTCTACATGATTAACAAGGCTATTTACGATGTCTCCACTGTACGTATGGGTGAGAAAATCTTCATGAGTGATCATTACTCCTTTTTAGACACATGACGATATTCTCAGAATATCTACGGTACTTCTAACTATTCTTGAGCTCAGAATTCGCTGTTGTACATAATCAAGAAAGAGATTTGCGGTGATGAATTGCAGATGTTTTGGTAATTTTTTTATCATATTGATTTGTAGATGAACAGTCGGATAGAGGACATTCGATTCGCACATGCATAGAATTTTAAAATTGCAAAAAATTCGAGAGTAATTAACGTTTGACAATACTCACTTCATGAATTATCGAAAATAATATTTGGAAAATCCCCGGTTCAGCCACAAGTCACAAGCAAAATAGTCCATGAACAAATACAGAAACATATAGTTTATTATGAAATAGCAAATAGCGAGTTGATGCTTTAGAATATAAGGATACAAACTCCATAATGATTTGGAGTACCCATGATATTGTAGTAAAAATCACCGTATTGATCATGCAATACATCAACATCCAAGCTCCAGAATAGTTTGGAGTACCTTATATATTCTGAGAATACTGTAATATGTCTCCAACGGTGTTACGATTTTCTTTGTTGCTTTTACAGCTAGAAGGTACGGTTAAAATACTCTAAATCTCCTTGTCGATCGATGCACAACATCAACATTTGAACACAAGGACAATTTAGATGATCTAGATCATCGTTGTGGCCGTAACAATACCTTGAATATTTTTCCTAGTTCAAAGAGTTAGTATTGAATAAGTTTGCAGAACAAAATTCCTCTGTACAAAAAAGAAGTCAAATTTTGACAGCTTATTTGATTCTTGGGTGAATTCATTCGCTTTACTTTTATTCAAACCTTGGGTTATGTTATTTCTATGCTATTATCGACATTTGAGCTGAATTTGAACAGGCATAGCCCATCTACCATGCCTGTGACTGTGCTTTAAACATGAACAATGAACATGAATGAAAACAACTAAATCTATGATGACAGTTTTTGGTGTTCTTTGTTGACAAGAAAAAAGTAAGATTATCACTACTCTAAAAACAAATCCTTACTCAGTATTCGCAATCTCCCAAAACCGCATTCCACAGTTTCCCAGATGAAAAGTTACTTCCATCCATCCCCCGAAAACCACGCCATAGCACCCTACTCAATTAATTGAGCTGTTTTACGATCCCCAGGTTGCTTGGACTGCCGCATTTTATGTTTTGCATCTCTCTCTCACACAAACACATAAACACACTCATCGCAACGCATCCCACGGAAGGCGATCACCGGCCGGTGATGTCACCTCCTTTCCAGGAAATTCTTAACCGTCTGCAATCGGTTGAAACTCTTCTCGGTGGTCCGCTTTTAATTGGAAATTTCGATTCTCTTGCTCTTTCCGACCGATTGTGACATTGTTGTCGATCGGATCGATCGTCCACCAGCATCCGATTGAAGATGCTCGCAGCCACAGACAGCAGCGCCGTGATCGCTAATTAGGAAATTATTCACTACGAAACGATCTGCTTCCAAAAAACAAACGGATCGATCGATCGATAGAATCGAGAGGAACTATCAATATTTGGACATTTGAACGCTGGCGGTCTTAATTGGGTAAATTGGACGAACCGGACAAATCTGGACGACCCCCGGAATTTACGATTCATTTAATTCAATTTTCGGTTGCGACGGTGCTAAAAAGCCAGTCCCATTCATTTCGAGGAGGTTTTGTCATAATGAGACCACCAATTTTCACACGATGACGACGGCTGGCAGCGACGCGGCGGTATCGACCAGGTGCGATAATGATCTTGAGCGATGACTTCTGTCGAATCATCAAGATGGTATTTTCGCAAGTTGAGGAGGAGCCACAGGCGGAGCTCGAAACGGTCGTGAGAAATTGCCACGAGGCATCGATTCGGTCCGAAGGCCGGAAACGTTGGTCATTGCTGTAGCGGTTTGACGAATGGATGTGACCCAGTGCTAAATATCTAAGTCAAGCAACAAAACGTGGTCCGCGAACCTTACGAAATTACCCCATTCCGGAAAACGGGTGCCCAGTTCGAATTATTCAAATCAGGTGCGCCAGAAATTGAATCACCTCGCCACTTCCAGACATGCTCAATTTCCGTCAATTACCATGTCCGCTCAGAAAAGGAGAGCACTGCCAACGCCGACGATGGGGCAATGAAAATTTATGACCGAAAAAAAATGAGCGTTCAGATTGGGAAATCGTGTCCAGGCCATGCCTCGTCAGCAGGCAAACAGTTGCTTACAAATTCCTAGGTGCAAGTGTGAAGTAACAATTTAAATGCAAATGACATTTTGTGTTGGGAGATGTGTCGTATCGCGCGAGACATTTTTCCTATTGAACTTGAATTGCAGCTCTAATGAGACGGGTCTGTCCACAAACGTCGCAACACACAACGGACACCAGCGCGGAATACTAATCATCGGCGGGGGTCTTTCCCACACGTTCACACGACTGGGGCAAGCAAGCGATCGAGCGAACACACAATCAAAGCATTATCGATCAACTTGGCCGGCCGTGTGTTCTCGGAACTACAGCTGCCCCTTCCCCGCCGCGCTAGAGGATCAACAACCTGTCAATTGATTCTTCGTGATTCAGTTCTCTGACCTCCGAACAATTCAGAATTAATTACCCGGGGTCTGAATTTATTGGAGGCGATAAAGTTCTTTCGAGTCCCATCAGACCCATCCCAAACGGAGGTTAAAGGCGACAAAATTCGAGTAAAAAAAAAGCCTCATCAATCGATCGAATCACAGCAATCGTCATAAAAGTGGGTCTCCTTTCCCATCGTCACCATGACAACATGAACATGGCGGCCGACAAACAGCTGCGCGCGATTGTGGCGCTATCTGTGTAGCTGTCAGATCACCATCGGTCGCTCGTCAAACCTTCGCTCGAATTAAACGATCGACCGATCGAACTCCTCACAGCACGTGAGAAAAAATGCTGAATCGATCATCTCCTCCTCTGGCTCCAAGACCTAGAAGGTGGAAGGGAGCGGATAAACCTGTTATTTCCCCGCTCCTGCCGCACCCACCGAAACCCACCGAAACCCACCGAGACAACCGCTATCAATTTCTGTTCTAGTTCGTCTCATAAAAGGGAGATGACGACGGCAGTATCTGCGATAGCGTCGACGACGACGACGACATATGTGACGTTCATGCACAGGAAAGAAGGAACAACAATTAAACGTCAGCGGTTGTGGTTTGTTTTGCTCTTCTCGTCCTCGTCGGATCATCGTCAGATGACAAACCAGTTTCAATCGAGCGGTGCTCGATTAACTCTACGGCGCAAGTGTCGTTCCCCTGCGGTTGTTTTTGCATGCATAAATCTGTCATGCTTTTTTCGCTATGTCTACTTTGTTGGGCTGTCATCGGCAGGAGAAAGGTTTGTCAACTCCGGCTTCGATTCCAAGCCCATATTTGTTTGGCAACTCCTTTAGGGAATGGTGGTCAAAGAAGCAGGTCAGAATCCCACTACGTGATCCGGATCCATTCCCCCCGGTGACCCACCGCACATTTTCCCAGGGTCTGGAAGCGTCTAACCTCTGGATCACCCCGGAACAGTTACTTCCATGCAGGCAGAAACCGGCTTGAAGAGAGTACACGCACACTCGCTCGCATCGGCCGAACGCCGCGGATTAAATTTACGACCCACAGCCAGCGGCGACGGCGGCGGTTAAGATCCATCCACCTGTTTTCGCTGGTCGGTGGCTAAGCGCAATAATGTGTATACACATCTTCAATAATCCCCTTTGGGATTGCTACTTCTGCGCTGTTGTTGTGTTTTTCTTTCTCACCGTAATAGCATGCGATAAATCAAAAATCTGCACCGTTTACTGATGTTGATTTAAAGCGAGTTCCTCGGTTTATCAGCGCGGTGCAACTCTGGGTGTGTGATTAGACATAATTTGTCAGCTGACTAAGGAGGCCATGCACACACACACTCACGCACATTTTCTTCGACGAAGCACAAACGTTTATCACGTCGTTTCCTGTTTTTAATTTAATCATATACAACAACAGTAACTGAAAGAAGCAACCGACTGCTAAATCGACGGCTGCTCCGTACCGCTCCGGATAAGAGACTTCAGCAGCTGATTTTCCACTCGGATAGATAAGAGATAATCTTTGCCATTTATTATCCGGTTCCGTTCGTTGCTGGAACGAAAGAAAAGTGTGAGCGATTGGAATTTTCCTCCCGAGCGAACGAGGTTGGCAAAGGTCAACGGGAAACAGATCTACCGCGCCACTTTGCATATCTGTAAAGGCGATCCAATCTTGCACCGCCCACTCCAAACAAATCCTGCACCAACAAACGGCGAAATCTAGTTAGCATATCTTTTCGATAGCAATGCATCACCAGCAGCCCGTCAGTGTCGCCATCTTTTCGACGACGTTCGATTCACCGGAGACGACGACGACGACGACGGCGGATACTAAATCGTATCTAATTAAATGAAATTTTATATCTTAATAACAATCGCAGCCGCCACCGAGACTGACGAAAGCCATCATCGATATACCTACCGGGGCGAGTGCGGGGGTTGTTGGTGAAACTTTGGTGTTTTATTTGAATAAAAGAATGACGAGGCGAGAATGGGCTGCGAAATATTTATGTCGCGAGGCAGCGCAGTCATCGCATCATCGGCGCGTCATGTTCGCTGGGCTGGTGTTGCAATCGCAGTAGGCTTGGCGCGCGGCGATGGCAGTTCGATGCTGATGATGATTCAAATCCGGAGAAGATTTAGTATCTTCTCGTGGAAGAAGAAGGAAATCCTCGGAGCTGTCACACATAGCCAAACAATTTGGCTATAAATTTGGTTCGCATTTTTGTTCGGAGGACATCCTGGTGAAAATTCAAATTTCATTGTGTTGAATGAACTTTGAAAAACTAAATTCGATCAACAGTGTCGAATGCTTGTTTGAACAAAAAGGTCTCAATGGAATGGAGTTGTGAACGATTTCAAAATGCTCTTTATCAGCACACTGAAAATTAATTTTAGTTTACCTATATTACGAAATCGAAGGTAGAACTAACGAATCTGTTCGTTATTTTCTGCAACGAAACTGATTTGTTCTTTTTATGCAGATGCCTTCGTAATTAATCCCACATGCACAACTGTCAAAACCACGAAGAATTTGTTGACAAAGAAACTACATTCGTGCATAGTACGAAATTTAAACAAATATTGCTACGAATATTTTGTCACAAAGCGTCTTTCTGGTGGTTGCACAATTGACTGACTGATCTACTATATCGACTCGAAATGTAATTGAAAAAACAAGCCGAACCACGTGGAGTTTTCCAGCGATTTTTTTTAATGTTTCTGACATGGGACTCGATCCTGTATTTTTGGAAAGAGCTGTTATTGAATCCGTGGTTGATCACGCTACGCCATGGTGACTCTCGAGAAGATACTTGATTAATGAGTATGAAGATATAACTCTCGACAGCGCTTTAATTTGTACACGGAAAAAAATCCGTTTCTGTTTTCATGATTTAAAAATCATGAAAAGAACTCTCATCTTATTTTATCAATTCATGACTCTTATTCATGGTTTCATTATTGAAATGACAGATGCGAGTCATGAACCTAGGCAGTCTTGTTTTGCCTCTGATCGAAAGTTGTATAATCAGCTGCATTAGACACTTTTCACATTAGACACAAGTACTATTGCAGCTCTCCACATCCACACTAGGTTTGAATCCCAATGGAGGATTTATTGTTTTGTTTATATTCAGAGCCGATAAAGTAGATTTCTCAGATTCAAGAATACAGTTTTATGATTTAGAGGAATTTTTGCTCCTACAGAATTGTAGATAATTTTATTTAATGAAACTGTGCTGAAAAAACTTAACTTCTATCTTATCTACGTATCGTTTTATAAAAGTTTTTCTAACTTTCCTTAGGGTGGGACTTAAAAACAGTTTTCTGCTTTAGTTTTTTTCATTTTTTTTAATTTGAAAACTTTGTTAGGATGACTTTTAGGGCATAAAAAACGCACATTGGGCAGGGAAAAGATGGTCGTTAGCTCTCGTATAAAAAAGTTGTAGAGGTTGAGCGTAAAAAAATACGTTTTTAAGATATCTTGCTCACTTATTTGCAAATATTTGCAAACACGGAATACGTGGACTGAAAGTAAAAATGTCCATCTACAAGAACATTGCAAAATCGTTTGTCCCCTTGTGGAGTAAAACTTATTTTAAAATTGGTAGTTTTGAATTTTTTCTGCATAACTTTCAATCAGCAGCATCGACAATTATTATCAAAGTGCTTAACAACGTAAGATTTTAGGTAAATGTTTTCTATTTTTATGTCAACACATCTCCATTTATTTATTAACATTTAGTTAACATTGAAAAAAATTTACTACAAATCACCGTCACTAACACACCTGCGTCATCTGTTGAGCACACTGTGATGGGTGATAAACCTGATCGCGTAGTGTGCTAACGTTAAACGTAAGGAAATCAACGATGTGCGCCATCTGTGGCGATACTACCAACTAAGAAACATTTGAATTGATCGTTTAAGGCGTAATCGTTGCAGAAACTGCAAGAATTATGTCGGTTTGTCTGTGTTGACATCCCAAGCAACACCTAAAACATCTTCTTGGTAAGTAATCTTGAAATTTTGTTGTATAAGAGTATTAAGAATGAAAGGAAAAACATGTTTTGTCGTTGTCAAGTTGAGAGGATGTTTTCGCAGAACATTTGCGTTTCACACGTCACTCATGTATTTTTCTGTAACATATGACTTAATTTTCGACTCGAATATAACCAAAACAGCGCAATTAATTAATATTTTTTAATATCTTTTAGATTGTATAAGAAGTACTAAAGATGCACTGCAGAACATGCTTTTAACATGACGATGTCTTATCTAGGTAGTTATTACAAATTAAAAACAAATTCAAGTCATTTTCTGCCAAATTTGACTTCAAATTTGAAGTAACTTTCTACCATTGATGACAGAAAACTGGACAAACAAATCCATATTTCTCGGATAAAACATCACAATTAATTGAATACGAGGTGCATCAGACCTTAAAAATATATAATTATTTGAATGTGAAGTCAGTCAGTCCCAAATCATTTCAATATGTGATGAGTTACTCCTGATTCACTCAAATATGAAGTGAATCAGACATGAATCACTTAAATGCGGAATAAATCGGACCTAAAACTATGTATCATTCCTGGAATGTTAAGTGCGTTAGTCCTAAAACACTTGAATTTTAGGTGAAACAGTCCTGCATAACATGAATATAAAGATGATTTGACTTGAATCACTTGAATATGAAGTAAGCCAGCTTTGAATCACATGAATATGAAATGAATAAGACCTTAATCACATTTATATGAAGTGAATAAGACCTAAATTACTTGAATTTTATACAATCAAACTGAATCACTTTAATATAAAGCGAATCAGACCTAAACCAGCCCCGAATTACATGAATGTGTTGTAAGTCAGTAATGAATTACTTGATTTTGAGGTGAGTTTATCCTAAATCACTTGAATATGAAGTGAATCAGTCCTGAATCACTTGAATATGAAGTGAATCAGGTCTGAATCACTTGAATATGAAGTGAATCAGTCCTGAATCACTTGAATATGAAGTTAATCAGGTCTGAATCACTTGAATATGAAGTGAATCAGTCCTGAATCACTTGAATATGAAGTGAATCAGTCCTGAATCACTTGAATATGAAGTGAATCAGTCTTGAATCACATGAATATGGAATGAATTAAACCTTAACTCACTATTATATGAAATGAATTAGACCTGAATTACTTGAATGTATTTGAGTCAGTCTTGAATCACTTAAATTTGATGTGAATCCGTCCTGAATTACTTGAGTATGTATAAAATCAGGCTAGAATCACTTGAATATGAAATGAATTAGACCTTAATCACTTCAATATGAAGCAAACAAGCCCTGAATCACGTGAATGTACTGTAAGTCAGTCCTGAATTACTTGATTTTGAGGTGAGTTTATCCTAGATCACTTGAATATGAAGTGAATCTGGCCTGAATCACTTGAATATGAAGTGAATCTGACATGAATCACTTGAATATGAAATGAAGCAGTCCTGAATCGATTGAATATGAAGTAAGTCAGCCTTGAATCACATAAATACGAAAGAATAGGAATTTCTAAATCTATAGTGAGTCAGCTCTAAATCCCTTGAATTTGAGATGAATCCGTCCTGAATTCATATTCAAGTAATTCAGGACGAATTCACATAAAATCAGGCCTGAATCACATGAAGGTGAAGTGAATCAGGTCTGAATCACTTGAATGAGAAGTGAGTCAGCCTTGAATGACAGTCAATCCCAAATTACTTGAGTTTAGATGAATTCATCCTAAATCACTTGAATATGAAGTGAATCAGACCTGAATCACTTGAGTACGAAATGAATTAGACCTAAAAAATGTATAATCACTCGAATGAGAAGTCAGTCAGTCCTGAATCACTTGAATACAGAGTAAATCAGGCCCAGCTAACCCTTTCTGAAAAAAATTGCCGAAGACTCGAACTTTCTATCTGATCAGAATCACGAGACAGAACAAGTTGAAAATGTACAAAATTCCATGATCACTAGCGGTTCAATTCTAAGCAAAACGTTCCACCTTTCAAATGCCCTTGACCATCTGAACAACTTTGCCGAAGACTAGGACATTCCATCTAATCAGAATCACGAGATAGAACAAGTTGAAAATGCTCAATTGTGCATTCTCACGAGCGCTACGTAGCGGTGGAATTCCAAACAAAACTGTCAACTATCCGGATGCCCTTGATTTTCTAAACAACTTTGCTGAACCCTCGAACTTTATATCTTATCAGATTCAAGAGACAGAACAAGTTGAAAATGTTCAATTTTCCATGAGCACTAGCGCCACGTAGCGGTTGAATTCTAAGCAACACGTTCCACCTTTCAAATGCCCTTGACCATCTGAACAACTTTGTCGAAGACTAGGACATTCCATCTAATCAGAATCATGAGATAGAACAAGTTGAAAATGCTCAATTGCGCAACTAGCGCTACGTAGCGGTGGAATTCCAAACAAAACTGTCGACTATCCGGATGCCCTTGATTTTCTAAACAACTTTGCTGAACCCTCGAACTTTCTATCTTCTCAGAATCACGAGACAGAACAAGTTGAAAATGTACAAAATGTCATGATCACTAGCGGTTGAATTCTAAGCAAAACGTCCCACCTTTCAAATGCCCTAGACCATCTGAACAACTTTGCCGAAGACCAGGACATTCCATCTACACGGTGTTCAATAAGTTCGAATACAAGTTTTCATCATTGCGTAGGTATGCGCCATGTACATATTCTGCATTGGTATTGGTGTCAGCTTTAGCTTCATTCATACGCTACCGAATGTGCGCGGTGTTGACATTCTGTTAGTTGTTGTTCGTTTGTTACGCGCGATGAAAGAGTATCGGGACTTCGTAATTAAGCGTTTTTTGAACGGTGAGCGACCCGGCGATATATTCCGGCTGCTGAAATCGCATGGGGTCAAGCGGAACTTTGTCTACACGACCATCAGGCGATACCGGGAGACGTCCTCGACCAATGACCGTGCGAGATCCGGTCGGCCGCGTTCAGCGAGGACGCCACGGGTCATCAAGATCGTGAGGGAGCGAATTCGGCGCAAAAGAACCGCTCAATCCGGAAAACGGCTGCAGATCTCAACGTTTCCATTGGAACCGCTCACACCATACTCACCAAGGACCTTGGTTTCAGGCCTTACAAAAACGTAAGGTCCATGGCGTTTCGAGGCTACCAGCAAAAAGCGGTTGGATCGAGCTAAGAGGATCCTCTCTCGGCACGCTGGTCAGGAGTTTGTTTTTCGGACGAGAAACTGTTCGTGCTGCAGCAGCCGCACAATGTGCAAAATGACCGTGGTGTGGGCGCCATCGAGGGACAGCATTCCTGAATCCAATATAAACATCCCTCGGTTCCAAAGTGCCGCGTCGGTGATGGTTTGGGGAGCAGTATGCAAACGTGGTAAGCTACCCTTGGTGTTTATTGAAAAAACGTCAAAATCAACGCGGCGTACTACAAAACTGAGGTTTTGGAAAAGGTTGTTGCCCCCAGTCTCCGAAGCCTCTACGGCGATGAGCACTACGTGTTCCAGCAGGACGGTGCACCAGCCCATACGGCAAATGTGGTTCAAGCCTGGTGTCGGGACAATTTAACCGACTTTCTGGACAAAACTTTGTGGCCTCCCAGCTCCCCGGACTTGAATCCTCTCGACTTTTTTGTTTGGTCCTATATGATGGCGAAGCTGAACGAATACAAGGTCAGCACTTTGGATCATTTCAAGACGGTAATTCTCAAAATCTGGGACGAAATGCCCATGCAGTCCGTGCGTGCCGCCTGCGACGCGTTCGAGAAACGTTTGAAGCTCGTTAAGGAGTACAAGGGGGGTCATTCCAAGAGAAATGTTGTAAACGTTCCTTGTAAACATAGCTTTCAATAACATAAATCCAAAAAATAAAAAAACATGTTTTCATTTTTTTAACAAATTTTGAAAGTGTATCCGAACTTATTGAACACCGTGTAATCAAAATCACGAGATAGAATAAGTTGAAAATGCTCAATTGTGCATTTTCACTAGCGCTACGTAGTGGTGAAATTATAAACAAAACGGCCCACCTTCCGGATGCCCTTAACTTTCTGAACAATTTGGATGAAGACCGCACCTTTGCAGATAATCAGAATTTCGAGATATAGCATCATGAATGTACCTGTGTTTAGGTGATGCTAAACTTTTTGAGGAGTGATGCAATGTTCAACTGAGTGTTGCAATACTTTTCTAAGCGAGTCCGTACTTATGACTGGTAATTTTTGTCTGTTTCAGAACGTTTAAAGTGTTCAAATTTACGATTTATGAACGTACAGACGCTCAAATGCTGACATGGTATTTTTCTATTAGAAATCAAAGAACCGATCCGTAAATGTTATTGAAAAGCAAACAAGAGTCGTAGGAATTGACTTAGCCAAGAAAATCAACATACACTCCATTGTGGTATAACCTTCTATGATGGAATACTCCCTTAGCTCAGTGGGTAGAGGCGCAGCTACAAAGCAACACCATGCTGGAGGTGGCTGGGTTTGATTCCCGGTCTGGTATGGGAATTTTTCGTTAAAAAAAATGTGTCGACTAACTTGGCATAGGGTGTGAGTGTACATGCTTGCCACATATGAATACCTAATTTTGATACTGATAACTGGCCTTGGTATTAAAAAGCTCAGATTAAGAGGTAAAATACCTAAAAGATGCAAGCAAAATATCTCTCTAATAACAAAACTTGTTATTTCGGATATCTGGGAATACCTAAGAGGTACTATTTTGGTATTGTCTTACCTCAATCTGGTATTAGCATAACATTGTGGGAACAATTTTATGGTATTATCCTCAGGTATTTTACCCCTTAATCTGAGCTCTTTAATACCAAGGCCAGTTCTCAAGTTATTCGCTCCTGCTCGGGTAATGCAAAAATGGTACCTGGCATCGAAAGCTCTCAATTAATAACTGTGGAAGTGGATTTAGAACACTAAGTTGAGAGTAAGCAATCAGCGAATTGTGAAAAAAAAAACTTGAAGTTCTAAAAGAAGAAGATAGACTACAGGTGTTTTCCCTGGTGTCCGATGTTATAGGCCAAAGATAAAGCATCTTTATTCACTTTTGACAACGATATTCCTGAGTTTTGCTCAAAAATAAGCCAACACAGATGTTTTATATTTTGACAGAATTTTTTTATATTTTGATTGATAAATAACAAAACTACAGGTCTACACGAGCTCTTACAAACTCAAAGATCTCATTGATTTCAAATAATGCATCATTGACTGCCAGTCGAATTATGATTCTTGTAAGGATTTTAACAGTTCAGCTTAGGATAAAATACCTCGTTGTGGTTTGAAATAAGCTTGAAAAAAGAATTGTAGAAAGTATCTACAATTGGAATGGTCTCACCATCGATCGAAATGCTTTGACAAATAAGCTCCCTTTGAACTTCTTGAGCTAAACATCGACGGAACTCGTGTGCGCTGTTGATACGCTAATTTAAAAAAATTCTCGCATACAGTTACTTATTTGAATTTTCAATTTAAAAAAAAAACACTGACAAGAGCGATAAAAGAAAAACACGCAAATTGGATCTAATCTTGAATTCTTCACTAGAGAAAATGAACTTTTCCCTTTTAATATGTTATCCTTTATAAATTTTAGATCATAGGTGTTATCGGTCAACTTCTAGTGAAGGCACTAATGATATATTGACTCTAACAGGCTGGCACAATTGAGCCTTTAAAGTTAAAACTAGTTTTCATTTTTCTGTATGCCGCATTAACACCAATTTGTGAGTTGTTCCTGACTTTGTTTCATGAACTTAATAATTATAATAACATGACAAAGTACAGTCTTTTTGGAGATGGCAAAGCAAATAACTGAAATAAACAGCTCTTCCGAAATTTTTTAAATAAATTTAAAAGTTTACATTTAACGATCATCCAAAACGTCACTTATGAACATGATGTCAGAGTCGAAAAAAAAACCGAGCAACACTTATTGCAAATAACTTAATCAAGCGTAAATAAGCGATAAAACATGTTAAAACTTACATTGTTTTCTGCATAAAACTCATTCGAAATTGCTTACGCAACGCATTGGCCGTTCCTTTCATTCCAAAGCTCGCACTCAAAATATTTAAAGACCCACTGCAAAAGACCTTTACTGCGCGCCTTAATCAGCGAAAGTAGTTCTGATCCGCGCTCATTGTCATCGGGACAATCCCCGGTGCAGTTTCGACAAGTTCACACACCGCGTCTCCAGCTGCGGTTTAAAACGGCCCAAAACTCACCGGCCTTAATGACCAAACCATCCGAGTGCGCTCTACTCCAGTTCGAATAAAATGACTCAATATGCACCCATTGCCAAGAAGTGAAAGCCTTTTGAATGCAGTGAACGGCCTAACTGTTCAATGCAGTGCAAAAATCGGAGCGCATTCACTTGCTGTCGTTGGTGTTGTTGTTTTTAATGCACCCGTCAGAATCACATAATAAAAAAACAACCACCCGAAAATCACTGCCTACTAGGACTATCACCTCGTGACGTGACACCGAAATTAGGTCAGGCACCCAGCGTCGCCGTCGCTCCTGGCAACCAAAGACCGCCTGGGTAAACAGTTATAATCCCAGCGGGTTGCTACGCTGCCACTCCAACTGGGGATGCACTTTCGCATTCACACACACACTCACACACACATACTCTTCATAAACTCCCGCATTTTACGATCCCTTGCGAACGAACCGCGGAGAGCCAATTTTAATGACTTTCATTTCAATCTGCCATCAATTTTAACTGGATTAATTTTTATCCGCCGAACTGTTCCAGCGCCATATATCGCTCGCCACCGACGACGACGACGACGACGACGATTGAGTGCCGGATTTGTGCAGCACCGTCCAGTTTTCTGTACGCCGTCGTCGTTTGCCAACTTTTTCCCTGATCCCCATGGATGTTTAATTTTCTGCTGCGTGTTTGTGTTGTTTGAGGAGATGATAATGAAATCAGCAGACCTTAGCCCCGGGGCCCCTGCTGGTGGGGCGGCGGAATGGGAAACGTTTTGGTGCAGCATCCACAATACGACCCGAACCGAGCACAAAGCAATCCATGGATGGGTTCGTTGTTTGGTTGGAGGCTTCTAAAGACTCTCGCTCTCTCTCTCTATCCTCTGGCACGTCCAGTTTCTTAACTTTTTTTTTCCGTTTTTGTGAAATAAAAAAAAACGGCGCAGAGAAAGAGAGGCAAAAACGAAGATTCTAATTAAGATAAAATTGAAGGTAAAGGAAAAGATTTCTGTTGTCTGCGCTCCGCGCTCTGCGCGCGGCTGCTGCGTGTTGTTTTTCGTTTTCTTCTCTGTGTATTTCGCTTTTGGAGTTATGTTTGTGTGCAAGATGGACTTTTTTGTTTCGGTGGAGCAGCAGCAGCAGCGGTGGGACCCGAATCAGTCGGAGAGGAAACAGAGATCGATTTTCGGGTGGAAGTCAGTTCAGTATGTATGGGTTGGGAGATGGCGATGATAGGGAGGGGGTAGAGGGAAATGGAGGGTTGCCCTGCGAGGGTGAACCAGCACGTAATGATTCAACAAATTTTCTGATCGGCCGAGCTGAGATTTTTTAATAAAATCATCTTTATATGAGCGCACTCTTGGATCGGCTATTATTGGCTTGCTTGGATCGTGTTGTTTCTTGTGCACAAACACACACAATCTCGCACTTAAGGATGATTCAATCGAGGGGCTTGAGAATTTTCCCCACCTTCCTCCGGTTGCTCCACCACCGCATGCTTCGATCGATTTCTCTGTTTTTTTTCTTTTCGCTGTTGGTATGCGCATCGTTTCGTTTCAACACATTCTTCTTCGCTTTTTGGGGTTTTGTTGTGAAGCGACTTCCTTTTTCCGCGGCTTTTGGCTTCGTAATTTGTTAATTCTGGTTTTGATTTTATTAAAAAATAATAGAAAACAAAATTCTCGCACCGCTTGGGAAGAATGCTAACATCTCAACCGCGAGAGGAAGACCTCGGTGATGATTCGATTTATGACCGCGCTTGTAAACATCGGAATTCGTTTCGGTCGATTCCCTCGTATATGAATCAAATCAAAGTAGCCCGGCTGACCCGTAGGCTCTCCGCTTGCTATCATTATCAAGCTCCATTGTTTGGCGAGCGCTACACGGTCTGTCAAATTTGAAGCCACTCGAAAATCCATCGGTTGATAATCAATTACCGCTTAGCACCCCCCGAAAAGAGGCTATAATCAACCCATCTATTAAGCGATTTTATAGCCCCAAGATTGCTCATTAAATCACACCACCTTTCTCCGCGAAATCATCCAAAAGGTTTCTAACCCACCATTGCCAACAACGCCTAACGGGGTGCTTACTGCTAACGAGAAAGACGTTCACCACCGTCACTTTAGGCTACATTTTGTAGCTCACTTAGGCCGTAATATAGTCAAAAAAAAAAACGGAGGTGAAAAGAGAAACAAAAGACTCCACTTCACAATTGAAGCCATCAAAGAAAACAAGAGCCCCCCAATTTTTTTCCCGAACTCCACTCATTACATTCACGCGGCGTGGTCACTCCTAATCAGCTCGATTTTCCCTCTCGCTCGTTCATTGATTGATACACCCAAATCGATAGGGGGATTGAATCGAAACCACGTTTCAATCATCGTTAAATGAGTCGGACTCGAATAAATTGCAGGGGTTTTTGCGGCTGCTACTGCGCTGATAGTTGCAAAACATCGCAGCAGGCTTCTGGGGGGAGAGCGAAAAAAAAATAACACACGATCATTTGCCTCCATGGAAACGGTGATGAACTTCGCCCCAGCAGGTGAGGCGCTACTGACTACTGCTGCTTGGGGAGTGTGAGCTTGGCTTAGGATTCTCTTTTTTTTTTTGTCGCTTTCGATGTTGGATTTTAATTCGATAAACAGCTGGCCGTGACATTTGATAGGGTCGTTGTTTGGGTCGAACATGGTTCGGGAAAAAAAAAATATGGGGTGATTTCGTGTTCAATGGGGTTCTTATGAATGGAGCGGCGGAAGTGATAACTCGTGTGAAGTTCTTAGGCGTTTTATGGAAAGGGGCAAATATTCTATTCCAAAGTAGGCACACGCGACAGAATCTTTCTTGTAGGGGATAAGGCGGAAACAAGAAACGGTATGTGAAATCAAGTGAAATCCGAGGCTGAAGAGATCTTAACACGAAGAATCGTCAATTTCTTGAATCAAAATGTACATTCATTCTTAAGATGCGTCTATTTTTAATTCGAAACGTTTTAAAAAGAAGTAATTTTACATTAAATGGATTGTATTTGTACTGTTCTAAATACACAGAATTCAGCTTTTGCATTGCTTTTCAAGATAAGATTGTTTTTCAACCAATCTGAGTACGAAATGTTCAAAAAAATAATCAAAAATTGTCACATAAAACTCAGTTTATTATTACATAGTACTCCTTCTACATTGATGGTTAACGAACGTAGCAATTAGAAGTTTGCTGAGTACAAATTAAGTATTTTATTTATTTTCTTGAGTACTCTTAGGACTTACTGTGAGCAATTTTCCATATTTAAAATCAAGGTAAGATGATAATAACAATTTCTCTGAAGAGAGGGACCACCAGAGCACCCGATTGAAGCGATTTGGATAGGAAGAGTGGGACTACCAACTTTCTGCTGTTAACATTTCGTGACAGGCGGAGACTGTAGCTATAATAAAATGTGTTGACGTTTATCTGAAGAGGAAATATAGACATTCTAATGTTTGTATTTTTACAGACAGACAAGCGGCACTCAGCGTTGAGTAACTTTAAATTTACATCTAAACTTGTGTGGAAAGACATTCTTTCACCGCGAAAGGTGTGCCAACAGAGCTCCGAAAATTCATTCTGGATTCCGGGACAATATGGCATTGAAGATAATGAAAGGGCAGACTAGCTTGCTAAACTAGGTTTAAATGTATATTGGCCCAAAACCATGCTGTGGTATATCATACTGTGCCATAAAAATGGAACTGAAATCTTGGAAGAACAAAGAGTGATGACCAACTGGCTGATTATGACAAAGTATGTTCAATCGAAAAGGTTTATAATTCCAAATGTTAGAATCACTTAAATAAACTTTTGGAGCTCAATAAGAGAGTTCTTTATACCTATACTGGCCTAGTAACCGGACATTGCCCGAGTGGATATCATTTAAAAAACATCGGCCAGGTTCAGCATGATATCTGTCGTTTCTGTAAGATGGAACACGAAACCTGGGAACATCAACTCTGCAGATGCGATGCTTTGTACAAGAGCAGACTTAAATTTCTGTACAGTGGCTATATGCAACCTGAAGAAATTTGAACTGCGAATCCTGGAAAGGTGGGTTTAACTTGACAAATGGTGATCAAGCTTCAAGATGCGAATAGTAATAGTAAACAGGGGTATTCATAAAAATTCAATTCAACAGACGCATTGGTTTTACGCCCCAAAAAAAAAGTTAAATAGCTTTTTTTCCGAATGGCCGTTTGACGGAATGGACTTTTAGCTCGATGGATGAACATTTACCTTGATAAATGTTTTAGTGCATAGACGTAATGCTGACTTTTGACCAAATTTAAGTTTGGCCGAATCGTTATTTAATGAAACAACATTTAGCCCAACTGACATAATACATGTTTAATCGTATTAATGTTTGAGAAATCGATATTTGACGAGTATACACAATGTTACCCAGCTTTTAAAAGAAAGAGCAATAATATGATTCAATGATTTATTTGTGATTTTCATGTGTCACAAAGTAGGAAAATACAAAAAAAAACAAATGATTCCAAGTACCCAGTCGACAAATGTGAACTCATCTACAAGTCCTAAACCTGAAAATAAAATCAGCTGCACATAAATGGAACGAGTTTGAGGACTGTTTTAGAAGGCCAATAAAAAGAAGAATTTTGAAATCAACATCTTGTGCATTTAATTTTGAATGAAAGAAATCAAATAAATCCACTTTCTAACCTCAAAAAATCTGAACCGTTGATTAAAACATATTTTAAGTTTACAACTCTTATATTCACAACACGAGTATATTAAAAACTAACTTTTCTCAGTGCTGTTAATTTAGGGGCCTGTGCATAAAACACGTAGACTCATTTTTGGAAATCTTAGACCCCCCCCCCCCTCACTCCTCGTAGATTTTTGAACTTTCTCCCCCCAAAAAAAATCTACGTGGTTTATGAATAGCCCCTAAGACCACGCGTAAATTTCTATTAAATATAATAGAGGTAAATTGGTTACATTCAAATACTCATAATTGTACACGTTTTGTTCGAACTGTGTACCCTTTGACATACTTAGGGCTACTAAAGTAATGAGCCAATTTGAAATAGCTAGTTTTGTATTGCTTGTTAACTAGAAATGGATGAGTATGGTGAGAGAAATATGGTTCCACCGGCATCCATGAGTGAATTCTTGCACTTCAGATACTCAGTTGGGGACAAAGATTTCCCACACGAGGTCACTGTAGGGTAACCGCCGAATTGGACCAGAAGCCCGCTGAAGAAATGGGAATATCGATGATTTGTCTAAAACGATGGTAAAAATGTGCTGCCAGGATAGCTGCGCACAATTCGAGGGAAAGTTAAGCGCTTGAGTCCTGGACTTTGACATGAGTAGATGGACCGTTTCTTCTTCTTGGTAATTTTCGTAGCCTGCATAAAGAAATGCACCATACTCCGATTCCGATGCATCTGCAAACGTGTGAAACTGAAGACGGGAGTTTGGGTGAAATTCTTAGTAGAACCTGACATCGGTTCATCCCAATTGGAAGAAAACACCCATAAGCACTGCATTTTCCAGTATTTTAGGCCGAATAATCACAGGAGTTATCAGTGCTAACTTGGCGATATCTGATAGTATCGTTCTCGTCGTAGGTGGCAAGACACGTAAATCGCTGAATCGAAGAGAAATCTTTTCAGGCTCCCAAAGTTTTCCCAGTGCCTCGATTGCCTCGTTGGGGGTGAAATTTAGCGTTGATTGTGTTCCAAAATGTTCTCTACACAGTTCGAGAGAAACATTTAAATTTCTGCGTTTTCTAATGTACATAAAGGGAGGGGAAATCTCTCATGTACATTTAAGCTAGATATCGCTGGATTTATCGCTGGAAGATTTCTAACGATTACATTGTTTGTGCTTGCTTTAGCTTGCTATTAAGCGAGGGGAAATTTTACACGTCTGTTAAAATGTATAATTTTTTTCTGTGTATTCTATCCTTGCAAAAGTTCGATGTCCATTTGCGTAGCTTCTTTAACTCGGCTAATCCTTGGCGGCGACGGATCGCTTTAACTATGGATTGGGTTCAATAAATACAAAAACAGAGAAATCAGGGTAGTCTCTCTCAAGTTGTGCACGTTGGGCAATGCACTTGTAGATCTTTTAATTCAAATTTTATTTATCGGCTTCTGATTTCCCATAATCAATCTGTTTACTGTCAAGCCCACAATTTTCAACAAATTATTCGCAAGCTGTTAGATTTTAGTCTAGCTTTTTGGAACAAACCAGGAATTAAATATAGATTAAAGAACAACATTCTCTAGTATTCTAATGAATGTATTGAACAACTTAGAACAAAAATCTGATGCATTTTGCCAGTTCAAAAAAATCTTAAGATTGGTTACTTTCTGTAGAAAGAGAAGAAGGGACAATCGCGACTGACATGCAGTTTTAAGCCCATGCCGTCCAAGTTTTAATAAGTTAAAAAAATCCAATTAATATACCCTGAACATGGGCTGGCACATATTTTCATATGTGACGCTATAAATAGGCAAAATATATAAAATGTCCTTCGATTTTTGATGCAAAAACTTGCTTAGTATGTTGTTGATCCCAGATGATCTTCTTGTTGTCATGTAAACATGGCTAGGCGTTAGTTTAAGTTTTCCTAGTTTTCCAATTATAATCTTTTATGTAACAACTTATCCATATCCGTTTTAGATATTAAATAGCATTTGACGTTAGATTTGACAACCGAATTCAATAATCATTACTCAATATTGTTCAAATTTCCAGCTTTAGCAATATCTATCCCTAGTAGATTTTGTTAAAAAAGTGAACAATTCAAAATACAAACTGAAAAACTTAAACACATTTTCAGTGATCTTTTCAAAAATAGGCTTATTTTGTCTGTGACTTACGGACTTCTTCATAGCCGAGTGCTTGACGTTTACTAGTTTGAAAAAATGGAGCTATCTTCTCATCAACATAAAACCCTAGAAGTGGACAACAATTTTTGCTAGAACCAAAGATATGAAGTGAAAGTATTGATAGTTCCGTTAGAGTACAGCAGGTTGTGCAATTGAATAGAAGCAGTTGAAAGTGGGTGGATCGGCAGTATCCGATGAAGCACACAATCTTTTATCAATCTACCCTAATGCGGGGTTGGAAATTAATTTCTGTCACATGTAGACTCCTTTGATCGTGTTCAAATTTCTACAAAAGTTCCACAACCTTACGAAGCAAGTGCCACGAATTTGCAATCAATCTGACAATCGAACTTTTGTACACTAATTTAAAATTGCTTAAAATGGTATAAGCATCCCTGGTTATGTCTGTAGTGTTGTCTCTTTCATTTTTTTTTCCTTTTCATCTGCCGAATGAGCCATTATCCTTCAACTGTCTCTCCTTAACTCTCCTCCAAATCCTTAACAATCAATTGCCGAAAGTTTTCAACAGTCTTAACTATTTGTCACATCATTGACCAAGCTAGCAAGAAACTTCAATACGTTCACTTGTTTTTTAAATGGTTTAAAATCTCAGTTCAAATAATTGGAACTAATTGAATTCTTCTTTGTAAACTCCGCATTTCCCAACTAAATAATGAAGTTCATAATGAAATTGTGATGAGCTCTTTAGAGCTCATACAAAGCTTCTGCCTCCATGGCAGAAAGTCACCTTACAATTCCTTCACAATACAAAATCAGCTGGAGATCTCATGATGAATCCTGCTGACATTCCGTTCAAGAGTTAAAAAATTATGACGTTTCAGTTACATCTTCTCTTTTTAGTGGTTTCATTGCCATCTTTGGGTCTCCGAAAGGTACTCAACTGTGGAGAGGGCGCCCTCGGCGTAGTGGTTAAAAACCATATCTTTCATACCAATTTACCCAAAAGGTATTTGAGTGACTACGACGGGAGATGAATCAGCCCGTGAATGAAAATCTCGAAAATTAAGGAATGAATTCGTATTAAATGAGAATCACATGTTTTTAATTCATATTACATATTGAGTTTATTTCTTTCGATTTAACAGAACAGGTCAAAACGTCACGTTCTGAAGTTGCATTCAGAACTATCTGAAATGTATCGCCAAATAAATCCGTATTATTAGCTACTATAAGACTAAATTTCAGTTACCTAATGCCCAGTGAGCCGAGATATTTTCCTTAACGAAAAAATTCTAGACCATAACAGGAATCGAACCGAGCCACCTCTTGCATTGCGTTGTTTTGTAGCTACACCTTCTTCAACTGAGCTAAGGATGACTTTTAGCAGCAGATGTATCATAGTTCTATTAAATTTTATAAACTTCGAAAATCACGACGTTTTGAGTCAAGTAAGTTCGTGTTATACGTGCCATACTACTTAATTGAAGGCAGATTTTTTAAATAACAATATCTAGAAGAAAAAAAAATCATAAATCACTCATAAAAAAGTGTATAGTGCTGGCCCAAACTGCAAAGATGGCCAAACGATTTTTAATTCGTGTTTGATAGTTGACAAACCTAAACTCCTGTGTTGAGTATTCGCTTCAAACTGGTAGCATCTTCACATCAATTTGAATCAACAGGTGTTTGAAAGTATATACATAATGAGCAAAAACAAAACTCTGCTTCTAAGTCAACTCTATATTAAAGTAGCGAATATGTATTCCTATATATTCACATCGAATTCCCCAAACATGATCCCCCCTAGTAATCGACAACTTCAACTCACCATTGAGATCACAGACGTAAGTGCGACGAAGACGCTGGTCCACGTGTGCAGGCGCTGGCTACCGAAAGCCATCTTCATCATCCTCAGCCAAGTGTGCACACTGACGCTGGCGCACACACAAACACACACACGCGCACACTTTTTCCCTTCCTTAATGACAATAGGTAAGTATAGAGTGAGCCTCCTGTGCTCTCCTCCTACGCTGCTTCCGACAGCAGATCTAAATCCGCTCGTTGCAGCAGGCGGTCACCGTAGTTGTTGTTGACGTCGTCGTCGTCGTCGTGGTAATGAGTTCCGCTACCACTTTTTCCACTTGTTCTTCTTCTTCTGATTCTTCCCTCGCTTCCGAGACCTACTACAGTGCCAATCGAGTTCGCCGTTCCGGACCAAATTATATTCATCACTTGTTCTCTTATTAAACACCCGTTTTTCTTCTGCTTCTGATTATACTACTGTGCCGCATTCTTCTGAAAAATTCTTCCGCCTCTTCTTGTTGCACTGGTTCCGATTCGTGGGGTTTCTTTTCTCTTCGCACTAAATTACAACGATTGGCGACGATGATGATGGCAATGATGCTGATGATGATGATGATGATGATACGGCTACGAAAAGCACAATGGTGATGATGGTGGTGAACGAGTGGGAACGACTATCATTTCCAGATTTTTCAATTCAAAAATTCTGCACCGCGCACTTGTTGATTCCGCCTCCGAAAGCTTGAAATCACTTGCGCGATCGTACGCCACTTGTCAGGAGACTGTCGTCACTTCCCCACTAATGAGTGGTTTCACAGAATTTATTATCATTTTCGGCTACTTGCCTCTTCCTGGTGGTGGCCACACTTTTATAGGTGCTTTTGCTTCATCCCCGAAAACTCACTTTTTTTTCGCTCAATTGACTTTTCCAATCAACTCACAAAATCACTGTAATTACGGGCGACACTTGGCAGGCAGACAATCACTTATCACTAGTCATTACGGGCGCGCTCTTCTTTCGGCGATTCCAGGAGAAGGACAATCCATAATACGATCACCTGCACAGCAGAATCGCCGACGGCACTTTTCTTCCTTTCTTGCTATCAGCAGCTCTCTGCTCGCCCGATGATGGAGGAAAGAGTAACAATTTAATTCGATTGCATTGCTTTTCTCACACACGACCCGACTTGAGATCCGGCTTGCTGGTTGGCAGGCAGGCTGGGAGTAGCAGTAATAACGGAAATCACGAGATAAGAAACGTCGCCGTTGCACTCTCCCTCGCTCGTGCGCGTATCATCCAATCCAGCGGGCCACGACCGAGCACAAAACAACAATACACACAACAAGTCGGAAGATATCCAATAAATTAGCCTGCTATGATTATGATTACGATTATTGTCACACACGCTCCCGCACACTCAAAAGAGACAGACACGTCACCCGCGCGAGGATCGTTCTTTAACTATAGGGTCACTCTGCTGTTGCTGATGCTGCCACTACTGCAGTAGCACACTGCCAGCAGGATGTTGCTTGGGATTTTGCGAACCACAGAAAATAACGCCGCGGAGCATAGACACGCGCGATACAAACCGAACAGCGTTGAAACGTGAACTGTTTCTCCAAACGACCCGCGGCAATGCTGCTGGCTCTGTTTCGAACCCGACCATGCCGGGAGTGCCCGATCTGCGCTTGATTGAGTGAATGAGAGTAGCGAACATGTTGCGCGCATGGCACACTGAGATCGCCAAGGGGCGGAGCCGTTTATGCTGCCTACTGTGCGCTGAGAGGGAACTATGCTCCGAGGCTCAACACCACACATATGTTTTCGGATGCGCACTCGTCGCTCAGAAGCATAATCCATTTTTGCAACCGCTAATCGGGAGCGGAAGCCGCAGGTGAGTGAGTAAATGAGCGAGTGCCCTCGGGGGGACTCGAGCACGAATCGAGCGAGTGAGTGAATGGACGAATGAGAGTTGAAAGAGCATTGCGCAATCGAGTCATCCTCGCGCGCCAAGTGGAATTACGCTTCGGCAACACCACAGGATCTCAGCCCGTTGGGCCGGGGTGATGTAGCGCAAAGATCTGTGAATGGGATTTGGATTGCTGTGATGGTTGAGCGTGTGAATGCCTCTCAGCAAGTCACGTTTCTCGCTGTTTCGCTGTATGGATCCTTTGCGCTGCTCGGCGAAAGGATTTTCTCGGTAAAAGTGCAGCGACAGTGGTGCCATGAATGCGCAAGTATCGCTCGAGGGGAATGCATGTACTTGTTTTACTCATTATTCACTGGTCAAGTGTTTTGCTGATTGGGACATATTTTAATATCTCAGTAATTACTTTTTCTCATTTGTGCTATTTTTGCTTACGGATTAGAGTTGCTGCTAATCGATTTGTTCAAATTGCCGCACTGTGGTGACCAGGGATGCCAATGTTCCAGTTTAAACTGGATTCTTCCAGTTTTTTTTACTGGAACCAGTCAAACAGTTAAATCTTCAAATCGTCCAGTTTTTCTAACTAGTGTCCAGTTTTTTTTTTACAAAACCCTGTTTTTACCCTTTGATTGTTGAACCTTTCTTTAGAATATGGATACATTCCTATTCCCTTAAAAGACTCCTGTTTGTAGTGTTTTTTTCTCCCCCTCTACCCGGTGTCTCTACTAGCATTTTCTGTCTTGTCAGATCTGTCTTAACACATGACCAATAACCTGACATTTTTTCGATGCTGGGCTTAGCTCAAACAGATTTGTACCGAGTGTGAAGTACCCGATCCCGAATTTTTTAGGACCTAGAGCAATGATGTGGTCTCTAAAAACAATTTTATGAAATTGAAAACATTTTTTAGCATTATTTTGGATTTCGTTACGTTTATTGATAAAAACTGTAAAGTCTAGCATTTCGGTCCAGAAATATTTGAACTGAATGTCTAACATCTGAAATTATGTCTCACTTGCCATTTTTTAATTTTTATTTTTGACAGTACACGATTGTTAAGACAGAAAATGCTAGTAGAAACACCGGATTGATAACCCAACCTGTCTGGTCCATATTACGTCAAGTGTCACAATAACCTAACTGTCTACTCATGCGAGAGCTCGAAAAGAAGTGATCAATTGCGCTAACTGGACTCAAACATTTATTTCTGCCTCATTGATCAATTTCGCGATTTGTAGATATTCATCCTGTTCTTTTTTTCTTTTCTTTTTTTTTTGAGAATTATTTTAAAGTTTCCTATTTTAGAGATCACGGGGAACTTTCGCCTTATCCCAGAGAATTTGTTACATTAAAAAAAGTAAGTGAATAAGGTTTATTTTGCACATTACAAGTCTCTAATCTAATCAATTTTCATTTTGTTAACGTTTCCTAAAGTTCTAATTCTTCCGATAGCAATCCTTTAGTGGACAAATTTTGTTCATAGTACCAGGGTTTCAATTTAATTCGATTCATTATTTCAAAATGCTGTTTTCGTTTGTCTTTAGATAATTAAATATTTTCTGTATTCCATTCTGATATTAATTCAGTTTTAGAGTTTATTAAACGGTTACCTACCATAAGAGAATAGTTTTCCTGTGTTGGTCTTATCATTTCCTGATAGAATGATGTGACCTGGAATCCATTGTACGACTAACTCTTGGAAGTTGTTATAATAAAGCAAAGAAAAAAGTTTCCCTATGATGTAATAATCATAAATATTATTATTCAATAATTTGAGGCAGCAACTCTGAGAACCAGTAAAAATGACTAATTTTAATTGGTTGATAATAAATGGCATATTCGATAGCTTCTATTATCCCGACTGATTCAACGTTCATAACAGGAAAAACAGGATTTAGTCCTATAGGGTTTGAGCTGTTTAGTGGAATACCTGTAACTAGAAATTAGAAGAAAAATTAGTATTTTCCATTTAATTTCAACTACCTTTGCTTATCTTGACAGAAACGCGTATTTCGTGTACAATGTGCAGACTTCTTCAGTGTCTCGTACTAGTCGAGTTATTAGTACGAGACACTGAAGAAGTCTGCACATTGTAGACGAAATAAGCGTATCTGTCAAGATAAGCAAAAGTAGTTGGAATTAAATGGAAAATACTGAATTCTGAACTATGAACCGTTTTGGATAGGGAGTAAGTATGGCAACAATTCGTGGAACAAGGAGGGGTCCTGCTCGAGGACTTAACTCTAGTGCTGTGAGTGTGAACTAGCTTTTGGAACGAGATTCTCTTCCCTAAAAATGCCTGTCCATGTTAAATTTCGGATACCAAAACAATGTACACATTATTCAACAAAACCCATTGTTTATTTCACTGTAATAGAGTTATATCTACGTTATAGTCAGTTGATTAAGATGTTAATACTTCTTTCTGTGAAATTCTTGAACTTTCTGTGGTACACCCGTCATTAGGTTCAGTATGGTATCATCAGATACGCACACCGTGACTATTCTCCATCTTTTCTTGAAAGCATCGGTACCAGTTGCTTTCTTCTTAGTTTCGAAGAGTTTACGTTTAACTAGATCCCAGTTCTTATCGGTTTGGCGATGTTCTGGACAGTTTGGTGGATTGGCTGTTTATGGCACGTATTTGATCTCTTGAACTTTATACTATTCCAGCACGAATTTCGCGTAGTAAAAGGAGTCCAAATCAGGCCAAGATAGAGCTGGTGATTCATCACATCCTTATTGATAGTACCAGTAGAGACGAAACTTCTAGATTTTCGACTATAAATACATATGGCCTTCTTCGAGAATTTGGACACCTTCTTTGTCCGGAAATGCTCGACAACGGGGTTCCTTTGCATTGCGGTATACCAGATCCAGAAAGCCGTCGATTATGATACAATACAAATGTTAACAATGAATTGGTGTAAAGCTCCTTAGCACGACTTTTTGCAGTGAAATTTTGCTTGTCATCACGATTGACATCTTTTTCACTTTGTACGTCTTCAGTTCTTGCTTCTGCTTTACTTTTTGTACGTATGATTTTGATACATAAAGATTGGGATTTTTCTAATTAATGGCTACCAGCTTCTTGTCCATTTATCGGGAGCATAATTTTGGATTTGTTCCACTTCCAACCTTTCGATCCAAGCACTGGGCCAATGATTTTCAAACACAAAACACTGTATTTTTTGGTTTAAGTTTCTTGACAAGATCGCTTTTTGTTAAATTCTGATTTTGTGGATCGCTCAGCACACGTTTCTCCCGTGCTTTTTTCTTGAGTGTGTTTACAAGCGTTGCAATGTTCTGGGAGTTCCCGTAATGTGCCGAAGGTGCCGATGTGTTGACAGCCCAAATTTTTAAAAGCTCTATCGGATCTATCGATACTTTTTCTTCACATCTTTTGTTCTAGCAGAAATTTCTGTTCACTACTGGAATCCCATGATGTTAGGAAGATATTTCCAATTTCAAAACATTTTAATTTAAATTTGGCGCACTGTACGCAATGAATAAAAACATTATTACTAATATAAAAATTATCGCTGAAATGAGACATTAATTCTTGTTAGGTTGCACTTTCTCCTGCCACATGCTTTTGGTAAGCAACTATACATCCTACCAAAATGTAATGTAAATTTCTGTCCTCAACTATTACATATCTTCTAGAATTTGTAACTTCAATTCTCAATGCAATGGACAGTGGAAAGCACGTGGAAATGCTTTACAATGACTTCAGTAAAACATTTGACCGAATCGAGATATAATTTTTATTCTTCAACTTACAAAAAATGGGAATCGAGCCTGGAATTTTAGCTTCAGTCATACTTAACGCATCGCAGCCAAATAATGCGCTTTAAAATAAACTTTCAGAATCCATTTCTGGAGTCCCTCAAGATTCTCATTTAGGCCCTTTTCTGTTTATTTTGTACATAAACGACATTTCGAAAAACATAAAAAATTAAAGTACTCATATATGCAGATGACATAAAGCTCGTCATAGAAATAAGTAATTCTAGCGATGTAGAATAACTCCAGAACGAAATAAACTTATTCCACAAGTGGTGTAATAAAAGCATACCTTAACTTAATGTATAAAAATGTAACTCATGTAGCATTCAGCAGGAAAATTGAGTCACCCAATATCGTAGTATCCGTAGTACACCAAACAGTAGAAAAAAAGCAAAATT
Source organism: Aedes japonicus (assembly GCA_034211315.2). NCBI lineage: Eukaryota > Metazoa > Arthropoda > Insecta > Diptera > Culicidae > Aedes > Aedes japonicus. The sequence goes on from JASCZW010000126.1 coordinate 369,749, forward strand.
GTAAGGGATCTGGGTGTAATCCTAGACCCGTAACTCACCTTTGTAGATCATTATAACACCATCATTAGCAAAGCAAATAGTATGCGCGGTTATTAAAAGGTTCAGCTTCAATTTTGAAGAACTAAGACACAATAAAACTTGTATACATTACATACGTAAAACTAATTCTGGAATACAGTAACCTAGTTGGAATCCGTATTCTGTCGTACAAGAAGAACGCATAGAATTCGTCCAAAATCGATTCCTTTTAAATGCCTTACGTAAATTGAATTAGGCTGAATTTCCTCTTCCATCATATGCAGCACGCCGCATGCTCATCGACATACAAACACTCAAAGAACGCCACGACTTAACAATGCTCTTCTCGATCAGAGACATTATTTCGCAACGCATACACTCAGCACTCAAACTTTTACACCTCCTCCGTACAAAGTCCACCAGCACCATTTGGCTCCCATTTCAAATAAAAAATCTCCTCGAAAAGAGGACAATTCAAGCGATCATCAACAAAAAGGAAAAACATCTTCATAGGAAATCACTAACAACCCTCTCAGACTCACCTGAACCCCTAAAACGTGTATCCGTCCCCTTCGATAAAGACATTACACAAAAGCTTAAACCACGACTTAGGGAATTTGGCTTAGACTTAGTTTTTTCTAGTAGGCACAACCAATTAGCATCGATGTTAGGCTCCACCAAAGATTCAGTAGACACATTAGGCAGAGCAGGGGTATACAGAATCAAGTGTAAACACTGCAGCAAAATATATATAGGTCAAACAAAGAGAACCTTGGCAACAAGGTTCAAGGAGCATCTAGCGGAGGTGACTAAGGCTGTCAAACAGAACGAGAAAGGAATTTCACATAACTTCAAATCAACAGTCGCAGAACACATCTTCACGGAAAATCACGACATAACGACGAATGACATCACAATATTACGGACTACATCTACACCCTGGAAATTAGACGTCGCAGAAAGCTTAGAAATAAACAAACAACAGAACACAAATCTACTAAACAAAGACCAAGGCAACGGTTACACATGGCTCTTCAACTTACTACCCAAACGACATCAAACCCGACGAAGCGGAGCACCCGCTGCTACACAATAAGTATGTTAGGTATAGATGAGAAAGAAGCGAGTTAGATATTAAGTACACTTGTTTTTGACTCAGGATAGGTATAAACAAACTAATAATAAGATAGAATGATAGGTAAACGATTTGTATTTAGAAAATAGTATATATACGGCAGGTGGCGAAGGTTTTCATTCAGTCGAGTTATTAGTACGAGACACTGAAGAAGTCTGCACATTGTAGACGAAATACGCGTATCTGTCGAAGATAAGCAAAGGTAGTTGGAATTAAATGGAGATTACTAATTTTTCTTCTAAATTATAGTTAAAAATCTCCAGTTTTGCTGAAAATGTGCTCTTAGCCATGGAATACTAGCACAATTCTTATTCAAAACGACGTATCTAATTTTGTAAACATACTAGGACCACCAGCACAACGAATAACATTTCTCTAACATGATGGTGATACTGGTTTTCGTTGGGTTTTGACAAATATACTGGTTTCCGCTGAGAAATATACTAGTTTCCGCTGAGGGTTTTGAGAAATTTACGTTTGAATCTTACCTCTTTGTTAACAAAATCAGACACGTCGTTTTGAATAAGTTGTCGAGAATTCTTAATTTCTTCACTTTTTGAAAACTTGGTTAAGTGTACCAACATGTCCCATGATGACAACTTGAAAACAACGCGTAAAATAAAAAATATTACACCCGGGTCTTTTTTGAAATGCTAGACCCATTTAGATGCTAGATCCAAAAATTTCATATTTGGAATTTTTTTATGTAATATAATGTATTTGAAAACCTTTTAATCGGCTTTTCAACAGGATTCGGCTACATTAATGAAAACGGAAGAAAAATTAATATTTGGTACCATGGAAAATAAAGATGGGTTACCATTATTTAACTTGCATTCAATAATCATTTCGTATTTAGAAATAGAAGGATATTTTTTTTAAGAAGAACAAAGCGTAAACATATGATTGATTAAACGAAAAAATCTCCTAAACAACACATATTGAAATTTCCAATTTTCATACCCGATCAGCATTTTTTTCATTGCTTAAAATTCGAAAGCTATCTCACAAGTAGGTACCGATTTATTACGAACAGATAAAAAAACGCAGAGTTGACGTGTTTATAGATTTGCTTGAAAAAATCTGTGAGTGTATGTGTGTGTGTGTGTGTGTGTGTGTGTGTGTGTGTGTGTGTGTGTGTGTGTGTGTGTGTGTGTGTGTGTGTGTGTGTACAATCCAACGCCCACCGTCCGGCGGTTTTTTTATGGAAGAAAAATGTTTGCAGTTAAACGAACTTTTGTCGACACGACAACCATTTTTAGCCCGGGAGTTGGAAGGTGATAGCTCTGTTGAGTTCCAGAGACCCATTTCAGAATTCCTGGTTACTCACGTCCATTCCGATGTCACTTTCACTTACAACCAGCCCCGCATAGACACAATACAAACATCAAATGGAAATGAGTATTGTGCATACACTTCCATCATCAAGTCATATTGTTTTGACGATGGCACATATTTAGTAATATCGTTCAAATTTAGTTATAATCGGATAGCTCTCACCGGAAATTGTTGCTGATGTTCAGTTTATATTTGGACGGCCAACCTGTGATGCTAAAGGATGCATTTATGTCTCTAAATGAGAAGCTCTCCGCTATTCGGCAAATATTTCCACATCATCCATTTCGCGTGGAACATCACAAATATGTTTAGTACTTCGTGCACAAATGAAATACAATTAAAATCGCAGGTAAAAAACACTTTCGAGTAGAAATTAAACTTGAAAAATCACAATCACTGGGCAATGAATGAAAAAAAATTTCAGAGCTCTGTAGACCACGTGATGAGTGCATCTGAAATTATATGCCAGCCACTCAGACGCACTGACGCGCATGCGCGTTAGCTTCGATCATTGCTTCTGACCAGCAAATGGCCGTTTTTTACATTGCACAAGGCTTCTTTTTATCAATTCACACTCTGCTGACGCGACTCTATATCGACTTCAAAACTGCTAATAATCATGAATACACTCGCGACCAAGCGGAAAAATACTCTAATTTAACCATTTTTACCCGGATGGCACAATACTAATAGCACCAACAAACAAAACAAAGCTGATTTAACTCTGCCTCTGGGTGCAAAAAAATTACTATTAAAATGGGGAAATGCTACCGATGATTCCATATTTTGGGAGGGAATCGATTATATTCACTACATCGAACAAAAACACGCGGAGTTTTTATGATTTAACTGTTTGTTAAAGTTGAATTACGAATTAATTTTGATATTTTGTTTCACGAAAACGACACAGCAACAACAAAACACGTCAGTATCAAAGCACGGCTTGCTGCGATCAGATTCGCTTGAAAAAAATCGGTTTACGTTTTTTAAGGAGAATAATAATATCATATGCCAAAAAAAAAATATATATACCGTCGCACACCGGAGCAATATCGAGGTTGCTAGCTGGGCCGCCTTTGTTTATAAACAATGATGTTGATCATGATAGCTACACTGCCGTTCTACGCATAACTGTCCCATGTTGCAAAAGTTGTAGTTGAGAAAAAAGCGTTTTATGTTTTGCATCACTATCGTGTAGTGCTGGTAATATTCGTGGCAAAACCCACAAATTTGTGATTGGCATTTGAAGATGTCGCTGAGTTTCGATGGAATCTGTGGTATTACAAACAATAAGATTATTTTTGTATGTAAAATACGAAGTAAAATATTCAGTGGGACTGACATGCGTAGAATCTTGCCTTGCAGCAGAAAATTCTAGGCATATCAGTCGCACTGCAAGATGTATTGATTGATCGTTGGCGATACAATTTACGTTTTCAAATAGACATACCATGTGCATTATTGTTTATGCTCCTATCATGATTCTGATTATTTTTTAACACCATATCATCGTTAGAAATACAGCCTATCAAATGCAAATGGTGGCTTATATAGACAATTTAATGTCAATGTTTTCATGTCAAAGTCATTGTTTAAGTTGGCATATAAGCCCCTTATCAATGCTGAGTATCGAGTTGTTCCTACAAAGAATGTTGTAAACTTAAATCAATTTTTTTTTCTAAGATCTCTTTAGAAAAGTCGTAGTGGGACTTTTATGCCTACAATTTCAACATGGGACAATCTAACTTGATGTTTTTTTGATAAAAACTCAGAAAAAAGTATACATTTTTTTGTTTGTATCTAATAGTATAGTTAAAAAATTAAGCATATATTGAAAAAGCTGCAATTTGACCAAAAGCAACATGGGACAATTATGCGTAGAACGGCAGTACACCTTTTATTGTTACATTACAAAAAAAGAAAACCACATAAGTTTTGAAACAATCTGATTCCTCACTCACCTCCTTCATTGATGCAATGCACTGTTTCAATTTCAATAAATACCTTAGGATCACACGCTGTTAGCAGCACAATCCTTTTTAGAGTCACGTGAATGCTTTAACCCAATCGACCACTAGAATTTTCTTCAAAAATACGACAGGAACCACTATAGCTTTTTTTACATATTGTCACTCACGATATTTCGACAAAAAGTTTTCATAAGGGCCAATGTCGCAAACGTAAACAATGACTTTTTCCGCAAATTTCTCGAGAATGCTAACTTAATCATAGTGAATTATGACAATGATTGTACAGAACAGGAGTTCCCCTTTATAATAGAAGTGGTAGTTTACTTGAGCGAGTTAGCATTTTCAAGAAATTCGCAAAAGAAGCCATTGTTTACGTTTGCGACATTGGCCCTTATGAAAACTCCATGTCGATTTTATGAACCAGGCTAATGACCACTCACTAACAACTCAGTCTCATTTCAAGACACGCACGGCGTTTTGCACGCACAAACCGAATACCGTTAACCGAAAACGCGAAGACAACACGGAAAGCCTGCGATTGCGGTTATTCTCGCAGTTATCTTTTTCAGGAAATGCAACATGAGTTAAGAGTCACCCACAATTGATACGTTGCGGATGCGTTTGCGTGAATTTGACAGTTTTTCCATAGGTTTTCTGTCAAATTTACGTCAACGCATCCGCAACGTATCAATTGTGGGTGACTCTTTAATGATTTTAAGAACAATTCCCGACCACATTTAATCTTAATATGATGATATTTTCACTAACGCATTCCCGGTTTCACAAAACGAGATTCATCGTTCTTCGTTGGATCAATTCACCAGATTTGCGAACTTTCCGAACCACGGTCTCATTAGAATAAAACGTCACTGTTTATAACGTTATTACATCAATTTTAAACACTGTTTCCAAAAAGACGCGTTAAAAATTATATAACACTTCCAGTATTCTCTGACAAACGATAACCGGACGCGAAAACAGAAGCCTCAGACTGAAAAAACTAATTCTTACACTCCCGTTTCATTTTACTCAAATGTTGAGTAAATACTATCTCTTTTTCTCTCACGGAAATGTTACTTAATTCTCGTAAAAATGGGATCTATACTCAATTTTATGAGTAGATCCACTTTTTACGAAAAATTAGTAACATTTCCGTGAGAGAAAAAGAGATAGTATACAATTGTACTCAACAATTTAGCAAAATGAAACGGGAGTGAAAGTTCGAACTGGGCACTTTTTTACCGAATAATGGGTAATTGCCACTTTCAGTGTATGCACCACTTCATATCTTCTTCTTCTTCTCTACAGACTGGCGTTTTTTCACCGCAGCGAAAAAATTCTGTCACACAGCGGCTAATGCGAGCGCACAAACCGACGCGATTAAAAAAAGCCTATCGCGCGATTTCGACAGTTGAAGAGAGACAGAGGATATTGCGCGATTTCGCAGCTTTCTCTGTTTTTAGCGCTTTGCATCGTGTGAGTTGAGTACTCGGCGAAATGCGAAAACAGTTCATTGCGGGCTTTCGCTCTAGTCGGTTCTTTCGATTATTCGCTCTTCTGTTTGTGCGCGTGCGCGAGTGAGTTAAGAACAAAATTTGCTTTCTATCTCCGATAATGTAACCGGAACCCAACTCGATAAAAGCAACGCCAGCGATTTTTCAGGCGATAAATGGCCTACATTGTAGCGCGTTCCAACGTGGAAAAATTATTGAATGTATTGAAATGTTTGAAACGGAGATCAAATTGATATCGTGATGCTTGGAAAAAAGTGTTGAAGTGTAAATTTAGCAAATCATTCACCGTTATGTTATGTGTGTGGGAGTGAGCATCTCTCATAATGCATTCCCAGTTATAAAATTGCTCGGACGCGAGTGATAGTGTGATGAAAGTAATCCAGCAGAAAATGATCTGCGAAGGTGGGCATTATAAGTTTCAAAAAATGCCAAGCAGTGCCGGAGTTTTTCACGCCATTGTGTGTGCTTTAGGGGAATAATTATTAATCGGAGCAAATAGTGTTTTAGAATCAAATTTTGTATCGGAATCATTCCCTATTAGTGGTGATTCGATTTTTTAGCCAAAGTGCAATCAATGGGGTTGAAATGGCAATTGATGCGTGGAGTAAAGTGCATCGGCGAAAAAAATCATTTGGTATTGTGCAGTGTTCGATGGTATCACGTATTGAGTGTCGCTTCGCTGTTCGAAGTGTCGCATGGTGCTTTATGTTTCATGGCGATGCTTCAGTCTCAAGCGAGCAGTGATGTATGATGACATCAATTTGTCTCAATGAGAATAAAGTTGCTGTGATGAGAAACAACACGTGAGCAGCGATCTGAAGTAAAGGCAGACAACGATGACATGTAACTTGGATGATGATGGTAAGATTTTTCCATTCAGTTTTCAATATTTCCAACATATTCCTACTATATGAGGAGGTTCGAAGCCAAGCGATGTAAGTGACAAAAATCTTATTTAGGCAAAACAAGCTACATATATTTTTGTATTTCAAGCAGAACAATGCATTAGGGTCTAAGTAAAATTAAGAGATTCTCTCCGTCGACTTTTTCTTTCGTTAATCGTTTGTCTTGCTGGTGTTTTTGACGTATTGAATGCTTAATTACACTTCATATTACCGTACTATGTGTTGAAAATACTTGAAAGTCATTTTAAACAGCCGAAGGAACGCAAGGAGAAAGTCGACAAAGAGAATTCAAGCAAAACAATGCATTAGGTCCTAAGTAACAATGAGAGATTCTCTTTGTCGACTTTCTCTTTGGTTAATAGCTTGTCTATTAAACGATTTGGTGATTTTTTCAACGTATTGAATCCATAATCACACTTTATACTACCGTACTGTATGTTGAAAATAGTTGAACATGTTTCTACATAGCCGTAGGAGCCCAAAGAGAAAGTCGACAACGAGAGTCTCTCATTGTTACTTAGGACCTAATGCATTGTTTTGCTTGAATTTTCCAATTACATAGGACCTAGTGTCTTGTTCAGCTTGATTTATGATGACATCAATTACTTAGGACCTAATGTATTGTTCAGATTGATTTTTCCTACTATCCTAATCGTTTGCTGCTCACTGTAAATTTGCTCAGGGCGGTCAAATCTTCACCAGATTTGTATAGCGTATAGTTTTAAGCTTTGGCAATCTCTTAGCATATCTTGCTCTAACCCTCTCATAATCGAATAATCTATTTATATATCAAGCTAAACAATGCATTACGTCCTAAGTAACACTCTCTTCGCCGACATTCACTTTGCGATCCTACGGCTATGTAAAAGCATGTCCAAGTATTTTCAACACCCAGTACTATGATGTACAGTGTAATTAAGGATCCAATACGTCAAAAACATCAGCAAATCGTTTTATCGTGAAGATGGACTTCTGTCTGTCTGTCTGTCTGCCTGAGCCTTTTAAACTCTAAAACTACTGAACCGATCGCCGTGAACTTTTGTATGGAAGGGTTTTGAAACCGGGAAAGGTTCTTATGATAGTTTGAGACCCCTCCCTTCCTTGCAAGGAGGTGCTCCCATACAAATCAAATACAAATGTCAACATAACTCGAGAATTAATCAGGCAAAGAAAACCAAATTTAGCATATGGTTGTTCTCGGAGGAAAAAAAAATTACATGGTGGTTTGAGAGAATAGAAGGGGAGGCTCTCATACAAATGAAAGAGGCGTTTCTCCATAACTCAAGAACTAATCAAGCAAATGGAACCAAATTTGGTATGTGGGATTTTACGGAGGCAAGACATTTTTCTATGGTGGTTTGAGACACCTCCCCTTCTCTAGAATGTGGAGTGCCATACAAATTAAACAGAAATTAACTCGAGAATTAATAAAGCAAATGGAACCAAATGTGTCATGTGGAGATTTTTAAAGCAAGAAATGTTTCTTATCTGGTTCATGACCTTTCCTCTTTCTGGTAAAGAGGGGGGGGGGAGTGCTGAGTCTCATTTAAATGAAACACAAACTTGAACCAAACATGAGAACTATTCCTACTGTTATGGAAATTTGTGAGCAGGTGTTTTTGGAGGCGGAGAAGATTCTTATGATGGTTCAAAAGACTCCTCCCACGTCTGGAAAGAAGGGGGGGGGGGGGTACAAATGAAACACAAATTTCTGCATTACTCAAGAACTAATCAAGTAAATAGAACCAAATTTGGCATGTGGGGGTTTTTGGAGACAAGAAATGTTTCCATGATGGATTGAGACCACTCCCCTGTCAGCATGGGAAGGCGCTTATAAAAATAAAACAGATTTTTTTGCAATATGTCCTCGAAAACTAATCAAGCAAATTGAACCTAATTTGGCATGTGAGGGTTTTTGTAGACAAGGAGGAAGGAGGAGCTCTAATACAAATTCAAACCATCATGGGAATTTCCTTGGCCACCAAATGATTTCTAAGAAGCGAATCATAGAATGTTCTACACACTTACTTATGCTAACCGAACGTCCCGTTAGAACACTACTTGCGTTGCAATATTCCGCTACGAAACTAACGAAACTATTCAAATGTTTTTACATCCGGTCAGGAATCGAACAGAACCCGATTGATTTTTTTGTATGGATTGTCACATATTACATAATTAATGGGCCGTTATTGCTAAAACTGAACTTTCCTGCTTCATATGAAAAAAATATCGACCACAACTGCGGTGGAAACACTAAAGAGGAAAAACCCACTTATTTGCTTGTGCACTGGGCAATCTTTTTTTAAAGCTTTATTTGAGCTATATTTTTATTTTATATGATGCCTTAACAATTCTTGGTTAAACTTGGTTAAAATTCTTGGATTATGTTCGGATTTAATCCCCATTTTCTACCAAAATTTCTTCTGCTTGTTAGAAGAGCATTCATAGCTTCATTTACTAATAGCTCTAGACGTGAATTTAATAACTAAAAACTCAAAAAAACTTCTCTTCTACGGAGAAGTTTGAATGTGTTTCTTCTAAGTGAACACTATTGGAGGAGGTGTAACATCCTCTTGTTAAAGGTACAATTGTAGTAAATTCCTGGGTTTTTCTCTCGGTTTTATCAAATTGGCAACGAACGATTATGACTATATGGAATTTGTTTTTTTATTATCGTACAGGTTTGGGCTGAAGGGTCTCAGATTGTTACAAACCGTAGTCCACGCGTAGGGTTCATGGATATATCTGGATCAACAATAGAAAAGGGCCCATCAACATTTGTAAACAAACACTTCTGAGCCCGTTTTCTCGCAAGCCGCTGGCTACACACGCAAACCTACAAAATCATCGTGTAGGAGAAACTTTCCCCTACATGATGATGGTATTGGTTTGCGAGGGTGGCCTACGCTTTGCGAGGAATAGGCTCAGAAGTGTTTGTTTACAAATGTTGATAGGCCCTTTTCTATTGTTGCTCCAGATATGAACAAAAAACAATATTTAAAAAATCAGGGTTGCTAGTTTTCCATGGCAAAAGCATATTGAAGTTTTCCGATTTTCCCGAACATCACTATCATAAAAAATCATAACAGAAGTACGAATCATCGTAGAACAATTTTTTTCCAAACTATAATGAAATTTTGTCAAGAATTTGGAAGAAATATAATCTTAAAAAAAATCCGAGAAAAATGTCCACAGTGAAAAAAAATTGCTTGGTAAATACAGTTGCTGAGTCACGAAAAAAAGAAAACAAATCCTGTTTATTAATTCATAAGCTTACATTGGTGAAATTTTGGCGATGGGTTTTTTGTTTGTTTTTGAGTAGTGGTCGAAAAACTATGGCCCGTCACTCGTTTTCATACCAAAATAATATAAAATAACAGTATCGTCTTCCAATTTGCTTATAAGGACCTAACGTAAGAGGTTTGCTAATTTTGTTAAAGATAGCTCTTAGGTAGCGAGTTTATTACAGTATAGATACAAACCAAATTGCTATATAAGGGTGTTTGCGAACAAACCAATCATTAGTTCGGTTCGAATATCAGCAAGTGGTTCATCCGAGCGTGAAACAATTTCGAAGAATAGGCTTCATCATACTTCAAGAGTGCAGTGCATTGCTACATCGAAAAGTTATCCAAGAACACTACATCATCATCGATCATGGAGAAGGTAAAATACTACGAAGCTCAACATGCTCAATTGCGTTCAATTACTCGAAGTTATTTAGATAAGCTACGTTCCAGACGCATGGATTGGGTAACGAATAAAATGAAATTTTGAACGAAATGTCGCTTATGGTTTACAACTATTGGTTAGGAAAAAAATTCCCGTAACAGTTTCTGCAGAAGCAAAAATTGAGCAACAACCTTCACCTCCTACTTCGTCGGTTTCATCGAAGGAAACAGCTTGCACGGGAGAATCCGTAAGATCATTGATTAATTTAGAAAAAAAATACAAGTTTTGCACAGGTTTTAGGAATATCTATCGAAGGAAAATTATCACGATTAGATGCTTCTAGTAAAAATTATCGCTTCTCTACAGCAACTGAAAAAATTTCACAAATTTTTAAATCGATAAGACCAAGGTTTCCAAATGAAGTTTCTGACGTGTCGGTGGATTTCGATAAACTGCTATTAAATTTGAAATCAGCTTTTTCAAAAACCGACACAACTGAGAAAATATTTTTTTTGTATGGACCTTCATTTTTTTGTATGGATTGTCACGTTTGCTCAAAACCCCTCTCCACCCTTACTACGTGACATAATGAATGGACCGTCCCCAATGGAATACGTCGAAACTTTCGAAAGCGCCTTTTGCTGCACCGTTGTATACATTATGAAACAATATTCATATAATGCAAAAATGAACATGATTTTGTTTCATTTACGAAATGAAACATCAACTTAAACCCAAAAATGTATAAAACTAATTACTTTTAAAATTTTTATGCGGATACAAATCTCGACACATTTTTGACTAATGAAGTTTTATATTAAGATAGTACAGAGGCTTGTTTTTTAAGATCTTGCAAAAAATGCAACTCGATAAACGTGATTGATTTTCTTTCTGAACATATGGATGAACATAGCATTGATATAATTAAATACTGCTTTTGATTTATTTCTCCTCTGTGTGAAATAATTCAAAGAGAAGACAATGTTAACAATTTGTTGGAAAACTTACAAGCTTACACAGAGAAGTTTGTTGTTACTAATTTAAAGTTGAGAATGAAAAAGCTGTTCTTTGCCGAAAATTAAATTATGTGTCTAATAGATTTCGCAGATATTCGTGCATTACACAAGATTCTATTCCGAATCATTACCTTACATCCCTTTGTTGTTAATTATAATGATGGGTATTCCGTAAAGGTTTTAAACTACGTTCTAATATCTAATATAAAAAACCATAACACTATTTCAGTTTATGCTTTTCAAAGAAAACTCTTATCAAAAATCATTAACCTTTCAGATGGTTGTGCAAAGCAGTACAAAAACAATCAAATTAAAACAAATTGTGGTGTTATGAAAAATGTTTCATGATTTAATTTAAGTAGAATGGTTTTTTTCCAACGCCTCACTGCAAAAGTCCATGTGATAGTATAGATGGTAACATAAAACAAATGGCTGAGGACTTATGTCCTAGAAACACTGCAGAAATAAATAGAGCTGAATAATTGTATGACTGGACGACATCAGAAGAAGTAAAACAACATTTTAAAAAAGACTGGCCATTTATATATGCAAACGATGAAGATCACACCGACGCTGAACAAATGTTACTGGAAAGGTTAAATAAGCTTGTTCCGATTTCAGGGACACAAAAATATCATTCCATAAGATGAACAAAGTATTTATGTAAATCTTGATCATCTTGATAAAACAATGAAATGAAAATTTTGAATCCCACACGAAATTCATGACATAAGAAATGATTGTAAAACTGGTAAATAAGTAGACATTAAAAGAACAAAGTGTAATTTCCTCGATTAAGAAGTAAATAAATTATAATGATGAAATTAACAACAAATAACGTTTGCATTTAAAAAAATGGACAAACTACCTTAACCCGCACTGACGAAACTACTCATGCTGCATCAATCATAGTAACCCATGAGTCAGCAGACACAATTTGTCAGCTCTATCAGTCGAACTCTAACCGTGATGGCAAAAACAGTGAAGCAAGCACTTAATGGACGCCGGATACGCCCGTTCCGGCATCTACAACATCTTGGCACTATTAGACAACAATCAGAGCATCGAAAGAAAGCTCGGTTCCGGACGGCCGACGACCCCGAGCGACAAGAAACTCCAAAGGATGCTGAAAAAGAAGCCCGAGGGAAAAGTGGCCACATCGCTGCGTGCGCTTGGCCAGGAGGTCGGTTCAACCGGCCAAACAGTGAAAAAGTATCGAACAAGAACATACATGTCAGGAAGCGGAAGTTGCGTCCACTGGTTTCGGAGCTGCAGGCAATGACACAGCGGCTGCGGCTGCGGCTGAAGATGGTCAACTCGATTTTCGACGAGACCTATCTCACCCTGGATGGCAACGACTGGTAGGGCACTTCGTATTTTACTTCCCCTACGGAGGAAGTGAGCTCCGAAGTGAAGTTCATTTCACATACCAAGTTCCCCAAGAAGGTGCTGCTGTGGCTGACAATCAGCGAGAAGGGGATGTCAAAACCGCTCTTCTTTCGCTCCGGACTGGCCGTGAACGGTAACATTTATAGTACGAAATGCCAGCCAGAAGTTGCGTCGTTCATCAATAAATACCATAAAGGCGAAGACGCGGTATTCTGTCCGGATCTGGCGTCGGCCCACTGCTCGAAGCGATCGTTGGAGGAGATGGAGTGGCTGAAAGTCGATTTGGTATCCAAGTCGGCGCACCCACCTTTCTAGGCCAACCTACCAGATCTACTCCAACAATTTTGTCGCGAAAACTGAGGAGGAATTGATAAAAAAAAAACGAAGAAAGAACTCAAAAACATGCCTACACTCATGTTTTCGTCCGCCATGGCGAATGTTCCGGTTAACTGCCGGAAGGCCGCTCGCAAGGGCGTTGCATTTTTTTGCAAGTAAGCTTAAATAATTACCTTTCATGGGAAATTTATCAAAAGCAATTATCTGTCTTAGCTTTTTTTATCACCATCCGAAAAAAGTCCATATTTTTTAATGCAAACTTTATGTGTTTTTTTTTTATTTTATTATGGACGCCTCGAAGCGTCGGGCAAGGATTGCTAATCACTATAAAGGAAGCACATTTGAACATTTGAATAAAATATATATTTAAATTTGGATTGGATATAGGATTTCATGGAGGATGGAGGATTTCATGCCAATATGGAGGCACATTTTTCTCTCGGTTATATCAAACTTACCACGAACGATTCTGAGCATATCATCCGCAAATCCACTTACTTCAAATCCAAAGGATTTTAGTTTCGTTATAAAGATCATCGTAGAAGAGGAATAAGTTGACGACAGCTTCTTCCAGCTGTTAAAGGGTGCTTCGATCAAAATTCGGTCGATTCGAACTTGACGCATTTCCTTTCATTGTGCAATAAGAAATTTTGCACTTCCCTTATTTTGAAGATGTGTGCTTGTAGCATCATGCCTCTATTTTGATTTTGAGATAAGCACTTCCGTTATCAAAATGTCGTCGAAGGAAGAGAAGCAACGCATCAAAATTTTGCATCAGAATGGCGAAAATCCAAACTACTCTCACGCCAAGTTGAAGAAATTGTTGAATGTGGCTAAATCAACTGTTACTAACGTATTAAAAGTGTTCGGTGAACGTTTGTCGACAGCCAGGAAAGCTGGATCGGAGGGAAATCGAAAGCCGGAGGCCACAGCGACGACAAAAAGAGTTGCAAGGCTTTTTCGAGCGGAACCCCGACCTCTCCGTCCGAGATGTCGCAAAGAAGTGGTGCCTTCAACCGTGGATCGAGCTAAAAAACGAGCTGGACTGTTGACTTACAAGAAAGTGGTGACTCCAAATCGTGACGATAAACAAAACACGTCGGCCAAAGCTCAATCGCGAAAGTTGTACACGACGATGCTGACGAAGTTTGATTGCGTAGTAAAAGACGATGAAACTTACGTCAAGGGAGACTTTAAACAGCTTCCTGGACAGGAATTTTAAACGGCAACCGGACGGGGAAAGGTGGCAGGTATTTTCAAACACATTAAACTGTCAAAGTTTGCGAAGAAATATCTGGTGTGGCAGGCCATCTGTACCTGTGGCTTGAAGAGCAACGTTTACATTGCGACCGGAACCGTCAACCAGGAAATTTATCTGAGCAAGTGCCTACAAAAACGTCTACTGCCTTTCTTGAAGCGACACAATTGTTCCGTTCAATTTTGGCCGGACTTGGCATCTTGCCATTACGGAAAAAGGCCATGGAGTGGTATGCGGCTAAAAACGTTCAAGTGGGGCCCAAGGACAAGAACCCTCCGAACACGCCAGAGCTCCGCTCAAGCGAACAATATTGGGCCATCGTCAAGCGGAACCTTAAGAAGGCTCAAAAAGCTGTTGTGAGCGAGAAACACTTCAAGGCAAACTGGCGTTCTGCGGCGAATAAAGTGGACAAGGAGACTGTATCAAATTTTATGGCAGGTGTTAAACGAAAGACCCGGCAATTCGCATTCGGTAAAAAGGAAGCTTAGATGAATATTTATCCTGTATTCTGTATTAACGGAACTTGAAAAAGAAGAAGAATTTGACTTATTAATAAAAACTTTGATCGACTCACACAAACTTTACTGTTTGACCAAATTTTAATCGGAACACCCTTTACCATTATTCTTGAATCTCCAAGAGCTTCTTAATAGCCCAAAAAGCGGTCGTCAAGGCAGTATTTAAGCTTCCCTTCAAACAACGACCACATCCAATCGCAATCAAGAACCCAACAATGGCAACACTTCCATACATTCGGCGCATTGTCACTCACCGCTCAGCTCCCCCAGCCGGCAACGGGCGTCGACAATCCGCACTCGAGAACGCAAAGCCCGATGCCAAAAGTACACAAGCAGGAACGGTCATCGCCTCCTATGTTGCGCGCTTTTTTCCTTCTCACGCTCGATTCTCATTGCCCAACGTACCTCCTCGTGTGTATAGAGACCGAATACACTTGCTTGCTGTTGCAGATGGTGTTGCACAGTTTGCCAGAGGGGATGACAAACGCATAGAAGACGGAAGAAGCGAACGAGCCGAAAAAGGATTCTGATCAAGCCCACTCCGCTACCGCTCGGATCGGATGTGACCTAGAAACATAAATATTTGTTCCTCGTCGTTACTCCCGGTGCCCTCACCCTAAATGACCGAGGAGTTTGATCTCTTGCCACAAGGATTATGGGCGAACATTTTTATTAGTTGCATACGGTTTCAATTTTCATGAATTGGGTAATGGAATAAACGGAAGAGGGTAGGGGCAAATACAAAAGAATATGAATAATGTTCCGGGCACTTGGTAATCAAGTGCTCTTTTGTTAGTGTTTTTTCTTCGGCTCATCCGATAATGAATGACGAGCTCGATTGCACATGTTCCGAATTTTCCGGATTATGACTATTCGGAACGTGGCAGGAACTAGTTTTTAATGAGGGTGGATTCGGTTGGACTAGTTGTGACTGACAAGTGCGCAGATGTAAATGATATTTGCGGTGGAAATTTCCTGTTTACGAAGGTTCTTGTATGACACATGGCTTGAGAGCTGTCAACCGCCCTCTCAACGAGTACCAACGCGTTTCCATAGGAACCACTGGGTGTGATTCAGCCTTTTGGAAGCTAATACAAATGTTTCATCACCACCTGAATCATACCGTGCTTTGTGTCACAATCGTGGTTGACATTTTCACGATGCGCCGGGAAGAGGCAGCATCGGGCGTAGGTTCCGTCAAGCACACCCAATAAAATTAGCTCAGCTTGATTTATTAACTCTGCCAATGCCTAAGACACAGAAAGCGTCGCTATCGCCCACGGAGAGCAGCAATTAGCAGCTCAAATCGGAGGAAAAATAGGCTTGCAACCTACTCAGAGACTCGTCCTCCTCCTTCTTCATTCCATCGCAATAGATTCCGCTAGATAAATTGCTGCTAAATTTTTTGTGACTCTTTGCCGCCATAAAAATCACGCGTATAACCTCGTAAACTCATATAACGATAAAACTGTTCCTCAGCGCTCGACGAAAGACAGAGAGTGGTGAGCTTTTTCGTCTACCCGGTGAGCTTGAACGAGCGTTTATTGTGTCTGAAGAAAGAGTTGATTTCGTTTTACGACCTTTTGCCAATGGATTAGGATAACGCAGGAAAAAGAAGAAAAAAAAACAACAGAAACCTACTCGCCCAAGATGCAGCAGCGGAGTTAATTTTCTTCCGTCTGGATGCCAGCCGCACAGGATCCACGCCCAGACAGACGGAGAGGATGTTCCACTGACTTTTTGGTACCCGGTGGTGTCTGGAAACGATGGATATCGAGAGCGATTAGAGATCACGCAAAGGGTTTCTCCCCTCAGGGCGACTAATCAAAAACAGTTGCTCCGAAATGAACGGTTATTAGGCGTCGTTGGAAGCCCAGGTCCAAATACTGTGAATGAATTCGAACGAGGAGCTGAATGAAAGTCCGTCTACTCTCGTCGAGGTAGCCATGCTTGCTCGGAAGAGGTGGCGAGTCTCACGAAAGGATATGCAAAAATGATTTGACTGCGCCTACTTTGAATGGATGGTTTAGCTCGAAGCGAAAGTGAGTGTGTCCAAAAGGACACGCTACTGTTCAAGGTCAACGGCGGAGGCTGTTTGCCTTTTCGGGTTTGTGTGAGAGTTTTTTAAAACGTTTGAAGTGTTTTAAAACATCTCCAATCAACTACAATTCTCGTACTGAAACTGCAGTGCTAGCCTTCATAATATCTCGATAAGTCGATTAAATGAAGCCCATTAATTAGCCATCATTACTCCGCCGCCACTCTGGCCTTGATCCACTCTCTCAAGCCATAGCATTAACTGCGCAAGATAAAAGCAGTAATAATAAGATATGATAAATAATTAATGCGTCCTCGCGTTGCTAGGATTCTCCTTTGCCCAGGTTCTGTGAAGAAGCCAAGCGACTCTCTGCTGCATGAGTAGATTGCAATCGAACTCCGATCGCGAATATATCGGAAAGCAAGTAAAAAATAACCCTGCACTTATCAACGAGTGCATTCCGCGCTGCGAAAAAAAAAGTTGTAAGAACTTACAACGTCAAACAAGAACCAGCTGAATAACAAAAAAAAAACACCACAGCAGGAATAAAAACTGGCAACTGCATCCGGTCCACTGGAACTGTCATCGCGCCCGGTAGAACATAATTGAAGCCTGCTGCGATGAGTAGAACTTTGCTTTCCCCCACCGACAGGGTCAAAGGCATTGCTTTCCCAGGGCCTACTTTTCAGGGTTCTAATCTGGCCGAAAAATTCACACCAACTCTATCTCGCACCTGGAAGCACGTTCTAGCGCGGAATAATCGCGATGAGCAATTTCCGACACCATCCGCGTACCGAGTTCGTGTTGACCTCGGCCACCGATAACTGTACACTCCCCACCGACCGGCTTCGTCACATATTGGCGCCGGTTCCTAGCCAGCAAAAACAAACGAAAAACCAGTCGACGATTTCAGCTAAATTTCCACATTTCCGTGATTTCGAGCGAAGGAAAAGAAGCGCGCACTGCATTTTAGATGAGACCACCCCGCGCACCTCACCAGACGTCAACAAGTCGAGATTCGCCCGGCCTCCTGGGTTCGACGTTCGCGTGTATGTTTCCCTTCTCGTTTTGAGAGACAGAAGAAGATAAGACAAGTGCATAACACAATAACAGAGCTTTGAAACCCGAAGGAAGCAATCTGGCTGGTAAAAAAAAATACACAACCTACTAACAGCCAGACGTGAATCTTTTTCCTCCTCGAAATGGATCCCGAATTTCATCCTCTGCTTCTGCTTCGGATGCACCTCAGCAGAACGACGGTACAACATGCACATCCTTCCCCCTCATTCGATTCTGCTTCTACAACTCAGCAGAAGACGAAAAAAAAAACTAAAATATTCACCACATGTAACACGTGAATCGTGATGAAAATCCGATATGAATCGTGTTGTGTTACGAACATTTCACTCCATTTCTTTCCCGACCGACCGACCGACCGGCGAATCGACGAACCGAGGATGGAATTCGTCGCGGAAGCGCATTCTCGGTCCTGCTGCCAAGGCGACCCAATCTCGGATGTTTTATCAGAACCCGCGCGATACTTTCATTCATGCATTTCGACGTGTCCGTGTGTCCGCATCTCGTGCCGTCTTCTGCCCCCGACCCCCTTTGTCGCGCGAGGATCTCCGCAGAATATTAATGTATGAAGGGGGGTAAAAAATATTTAGTTGTAAAATGGCACAATAGATAAGATGACGAGCGACGACGACGACGACGACAACCCAGCAAGCGGCGAAAAGCGGGAGAAAGATTTTTTTTCTGGGTCCTGTCCGTCGTGTTGGTCGTAAATCGCAGCAACCCGATAAGTCGCGGATGGAGAGAAAATATAGCTAATGTAATTATGGTGTTTAAGATTAGTGTTTTGAATGGGGGAACGCAACGGCAGCGTGGTTCAATGGCGACAGGTTTTGGTCCGTGATGATACCACATATGATTTTGTTGTTGTCGTTCAGTTAACACATATTCTTGACTTTCGTCAATGCTGGAGGAATCAGGATGGAAAATATTTTCCATCTGCTTGGCTACATTTTCTCCTTAGTCTTCGGGTCCACAAAGGCTACTATCGTAATAATTCTGGAGAAGGTTGAATTCCAGGAAAACCATCGACATCTCTTTTATTCGACAGAGATTTGTTTAAATTTTGCTCACCAGTTGGAGGGTCAGGTGTAACGTCTCTTTTATGAGGATTTCCACTAGAAGTTTGGCATTGGAAACTATTGTTTTTTTTTCTACAATTTTTCAATTCGTTTCATGATTTTAACTCTCATGCATACCATGTCAAAGTTGTATAACAAAACTAACAACTTTGCATTTGTTTTGAAAACAACGTCACCTAATCATTATGTTATTGTTTGTCATCCCGGATATTTTTGTACCAACCTTCACGAGTGCATACTTTTTTTAAAGCGAAAATAAAACCTATAAACTTCCAAACAATTCAACGATTTTCATAATTTGAAAAACGTAAAAATTGTCGATGTATGACGGTTTGAACTGATGAGATCAAAATTCTAAGCTACATTGAGATATTGTAGTATTCTACAAGCCCAAATCATGGCCTAAGGAGCTTCTATAAAACATAATGTAACTTGGGAGTATTTTGAAAGTCCATCTATATTTATAAAAGTCTGTCTGTCTGTCTGTCTGTCTGTCTGTCTGTCTGTCTGTCTGTCTGTCTGTCTGTCTGTCTGTCTGTCTGTCTGTCTGTCTGTCTGTCTGTCTGTCTGTCTGTCTGTCTGTCTGTCTGTCTGTCTGTCTGTCTGTCTGTCTGTCTGTCTGTCTGTATATCTGCCTGCCTGTCTGTCTGTCTGTCTGTTTGCCTGTCTGTCTGTCTGTCCCTTATAGACTAAGAAACTACGAAACCGATCAGCGCGAAAAAAATTTTATGCAGGGGTTTTTGGGACCGGGAAAGGTTCTTATGATAGTTTGAGACCCCTTCCGGGGGCGGGGCTACCGTATAAGTCAAACACGTGTTTTTCAATGTTGATTTGAGGCCCCTCCCTTATCTGGAAGGGATGGCTCTCATTCAAATAAAACAGAAATTTCTGCATAACTCAAGAACTAATCAAGAAAATGGAACCAAAATTGGAATGTGAGGGCTTTTGGAGCCAGATTTTTTATTTATGGTGGTTCGAGACTCATCCCTTCTCTAGATGGAAGCAAATAGAACCAATTTTGGCATGTGGGGGTTATGAAGGCACGAAATGTTTCTATGGCGGTTCGAGAATTCTCCCTCACTGGAAGCGAAGGCTCTCATACAAATGAAATACAAATTTCAACAAAACACGAGACACTTGATATTGTTCTTTCCTTGTATTCTCCCATACGCGGGGTAACGATCTGTGATGGTGTTGTTTTTGAGAAGGAAATAATTTCTCATCACCATGTGGCTCTAGGAGTAGACAGCATTTTTTTGCTAGAACAAAGTTGTGAAGAGAAAGTATTGATAGTTCCGTTAGCTCACGGCAGGCTGTGAAGATTGAATAGAAGTAGTTTGAAATTGAGCGGAGGGCATTGTGAGGTAGTATTCCGAAACAGGAAACACAGACTTTTTGCCAAGCATCCCCATGCGGCCTTGACCTATCAAAACACGAGAATTATCCAGGGGTTTTTCGGGGCGGGAAAGGTTCTTAAGATGGTTCGAGACCCCTGCTCCTCTGAAAGGGGGGGCTTTCTTACAAATCAAATACAAATTGGACGAGCATATAATCCCAATTTATCTCATGATCTTTTTTATTTTCGAAAATATTCACTAAATACACAGCTTTTTCTAGCCCAAAAAGCTGTAGATCTTATGTGGTGAACTCAAGGACAGTTTGAAAGGCCTAGAACTTTACAGAATTATCAAATAATGATTGTTGACCTTTTAAAAGTTTCAGTCAATATGTTTGAGTACATATCGTCACCCGCTATAGCCCTAAAAGCTACTGTTACAACTGTAGAGCTGAATTTATGAACTCCAGTACATTTTGGATAACCTAGAACCTCCCAGAAGAGATGTGGTGTAGTTTGCCTCCACGCGGTAAACCTTGGAAATGTTAAGTTCCTCCTTAACGGATAAAGGAACCTAACGGCGGAACGAACTATGGAGGGTGCGCCACACGGCTTATTGGGGTCAATATCAATTACGGAAACTGGCTGATTTACGGAATCTTCCCACAGTACCACGATTACGGACTGGCACTTATGTCGTCTCACTGAGTACTTTCTGGTGACACTTACAGAATAAAGCGAGGTTTCATGCGGCATAGTCTGTTTCTGCCCCACTAAAACCCTGACAGGCCTTCAGTGCGTTCCATCTCAACCGACCGGCTTTGCTAGCCGAGCGGGAGTAGGCTCACGTCAAACCCTAGCATGGCCTCTCTGCTCGCCTTCAAGCTTGCATAGATGACCATGGGATCACTATGGCGACTACTTCTCGTGGATTTGGATAGCGGCTGAAGGGGGCCCAACAGCATGGAGCCGTAAGCTCCCAATGAAACGATTCAGCGAAAGAAGGCGAACCCGTTCGTCAAAAGAGGTTTAATAAGATTCTCGCCTGGCAGGATGGCAGGATCCGGTGGCGCATCGGATACGTGTGGAAGCGTGACATCCTCGGAAGCAGGGGTCTCTGGTAAAACCGGAGAGGGCATAGATGGGCCTGGGCTCATGCGGGCCATGGAGAGGAAGCTCGATACACTTCCCAAAGTGCTGGTAATCGCAATAATCTACTTTACGTCGACTCGCAACAACATCAGCAAGGACCTAAAACATAGCTTGTTGCAGCTTCGTAGGTTCGTTCAGGTGGCATTTCGCGAGAGAGACGAATTGAAAGCTAAGCTCCGAGCAGACTAAAGTGCCAGGGAAATGGCAAGGCTAGTAGCAGCGGTGAAGGCCAGAGAATCCGCCTGCAAGTACACGCAGACGGAAGCACGTGATACCGCCTTCACCTACCTTGGTGAAAGGGACATCAAAGCGTGCAAAGCAGTCGCCCGGGAAAACCGCACCCGGTGCGGCTGGTCGCAGTAGGGCCCGTCCCAGTAACGAACGGGACAACAAAAGAGGAACGAGCGATGGCCCTTCCAGAGCCAGGGAAAACTCTTGGACTAAGGAAAAAGGGAGATAGATCCCAGAAAGAAAAAGGAAACCGAAGCGTAGCTCGAAAGCGTAATCGTGGTGAGGCCCTCATCGCGAAGACCGAAGAGTCTAAGTACTCCGTGGTCCTCAAGGCGATACGTGACTACGCTAAGCTCGCGGATCTGGGCGCCGACGTGCGGAGTATCCGCCGTACTCGTACCGATGAAATGATCGTAGAGCTTAAGAAGGATACTAAACTTAAGGGCCCAGCGTACAAAAAGCTGCCCAAACAGGCCCTAGAAGCGGGATTGGAGGTACGTGCCCTAGCCACGTTAGTGACTCTACAATGTAAAAAACTGGACAAGATCACGGAGGCGGGCGAAATCTCCACGGCCATCAAGGCCCGGTGTGGGGTCGAGGTAGCCACAACAACCATAAGGGTCCACTTGGGACTCAAGTGGCAACAATACGACTCCCAGTTGCCGCCGAAGACTCCCTAAAAGTGGAAAAACTCAAAGTGGGGTGGTCAGTTTGTCCACTTAGTAGCACCAGCCGCTCAAGGCGTACTTTAAGTGCCTCGAGAGAGGGCGTATGTCGTGGGAATGTTAAGGCCCCGATAGGAGCGATCTATGCCGAAGGTGTGGAGGAAAGGGTCACAAGGCCCGGGACTGCAAGGAGCCCACCAAATGCAAGTGGGAAACCAGACGACAAGCACGTCACGGGAGGTCGGCCTACAAGGGTAAACCAAAAAGCTAAACACAGTGCGGGTAAGCCAATTGAAGCTAAACCACTGTGAGTTGGTTCAGCAACCGCTGTGTCGCGAGTCAGGAACGGAAATCGCAATAATATCCGACCCATACCGCATCCTCACCTTTAACGGAAACTGGGTAGTGGATAGGTCTAATATGGCGGTATTATGGATGACGGGTAAGTTCTCAGTCCCATGGGGTGGTCAATCTCCAGAGCTACTGCAGGTTGTCATTAGGGGACTCTATTCGAGCCACGACCAGAGAACCTGGGCTCCTATAACTGCAGCATTGTCCCACGGAAATGGCACCGCGGATGAAGGGCATGAGGCGACCGTTGCAAACGAGGAAATCATTGCGATAGGCAAGTCGCTGAAGGTAAACAAAGCGCAAGGACCTGACGGTATACCAAACCTGGCTATCAAGACGGCTATCTTGCTGGCTCCTGAAATGTTCAAGGTAGTAATGCAAAGGTGATCGGTATATAGACCTATATGCCTCCTAGAGGGTTTGAGCTGTTTAGTGGAATACTTGTAACTATAAATTAGAAGAAAAATTAGTAATCTATATGCCTGTTGGATACAGCAGGTAAGGTGCTCGAGAGGGTAATCCTCAACTGACTGACAAAATACACGGAGGGTATAGGCGGTCTGTCTAACAACCAGTTTGGCTTCCGTAAAGGGAACTCGACGGTGTGATTCTGTCCGTCACCAAGACGGTTGAAGTGGTAATCCAGCGCAGGAGGCGAAGTGCCCACTATTGCGCAGTGGTCACCCTCGACGTGCGAAATGCGTTCAATAGCCCCAGTTGGGTGGCTATTGCTGACTCGCTTCAACACCTTCAGGTTCCTGGGTACCTGTACAAGATTTTGGGAAGTTAGCATTAGCATTAGCATTAGCATTGACGTTTGCACACCTCGTGGATGGAGCTACGATGAGGAATAATTCGTTGAAGACATTGCATGCCACCATGAAACGAAATCAGTTTCTTCACGCAATAATCTCCACGAAGACACTCCTCGATCGCTCACCTGGCCACGTCCATGCAACCGTTGGTGATAGGGAGGATTTGGTATCTACCTTAAGAAGACACGGGGAACCCACGAAGCCTTCAGTAGATATCAAAGGAAAAAGGAAATGAATAGTCGGAGAGAATAGTTGAACAGAATGCCCTGTTTGGTGTACAGAACAAAAATGTATTCAAAAATGGTCGTAGGGAGCATCTTGTCTAAGAAGGTTAAGTGATGCTCCATTTCTTCTCTTCAAACGGTTGGGACTTTAGCATTAACTACCCAACAAACATCGGTGTTGAATTAGAGCTTGTTCAAATAAATTTGGAGAAGCTATTCAGCTATTCTAGAAGAAACTGCTGAATAGATTCTCCAAATTTGCTTGAACAAGCTCTAATTCAACACCGATGTTTGTTGGGTATAGTCCTAGCTGCCTATGGCTTATGGTTATAGCGCCATTACTCGCTCTCTGAAAAGAGAAGAATGTCTAAAGATATAAGAACGGGTACTGAAAGAGAACTTGTCAGATTTCTTGGATTGCTGCGCGCACTCACACATACACATATTCATGGTTTGCAAAGAGCTTCAAATGTTTGGAACCGGTTAGACATAATGAGTAAAAATAGAACGAGCTTACCAATTCAGTCGTCAGTTCAATGCCGTTTTGTTTCGCAGTTCTAATCGTAGATGGTCTGCTAGACGAGCGTCAACGGAATCTTATCAGCTCGGCTACAAAAGCACTTAATCTCAGCGTTCAAATATTACTATTAAAACGCACAGCAAATCCACATCTTCGTGCTGGGCTGTTTCAAGAAAAAGGTACCACAAATATCTAGCTGTTGGATATCTTCACAAACAATTTTTTATGAACTTAGCTTCCTTCTTATCAACTCAAACACACTATAAAATACATGAAGTATGTTTCACGGGTTTCTTCCCCTTTTTTACAATTTCGGTTTGCAAAACCTGTACAAGATTTTGGGAGGTTACTTACAAAATCGCGTACTGGTATACAACACAAAAGTAGGCCAGAAACGTGTTCAGATCACCGCAGGCGTCCCACAAGGTTTTATTCTGGGTCCGGTGCTATGAAACACGGTCCAAGGCTAAAGGTACAGATGGGTTTTTGTGGGTCGAGGAGTAGGCACCCTCATCTTCGCACCCTGAGTTCTGTAGGAGTCTGGTGCAGATTTTCAATCCCATAAAAAAAAAGAACATCCCAGAAAGATACAATAATGTTCAACGTCTATCAGCGAGAATTAAAAAAATACGTATGCATGTGTATATTATTCTAAAACAACGCTTTACACTATTAATAAGCCAAATATTTTCTCTTTCTGAACTTTTTCATAATAAGGATGTTCTAGGTCGTCAATTAGGACTGAAACTCATTTTTTTCAGATAGAAGAAGATAACATAATATTTTCCGAATTTTTATTTATATTTATTTCCGATTTTATACAGCCATTTTCTTTTTGAGGTCCCTCAGGCCTGTGCAGAACTCACTCAAGACGCCTTGAATAATACAAAAGATAGTACAGCAATCTTATTGAAGTTTTTTATACCAAACAAAATTGTTCAAAAAGCTTTAACCAAAAGTGAAGTGATCTAAGAGAAGATGAAAAGTGAATGAAGGAAAAAGAGACGCTGGAAAAGTGAAGACAAGCGTGAAGAAAATTACAAATTAGAATGTAATGAAAGAGAGAAAGGTCAAAATGGACGATTCCAGTATAGCAAAATGTTACTAAACGAATCAAAAGTAGATAAAAAGAAAGAAGAGAAAAGTGGAGGTAAATAAGCGCAGGAGTAAACAGATAAGAAGCGTAAACAGAAAAATAAGAGAAGAAACTGGAGAGAAGACAAATTAGGATAGAGAAGAAAAGAATCTAGAAAACAGGAGAAAGAAGTAAATCGAACATTCCGGTAAAGGATATTTGAATCCTTAGACAAGAATGAATAATAATAATTGAAATATTATAATTTTTTTATGACACAAATGCACCCTTCTGTGTGACACACAAAAAAAGCTAAAATTTGTAAAAAAATCAATTATGTTTTTGTATCAATGTACAGTTTTTCGCTCCAATTATCGGATTCAAGCGACGATGATCCTGAGCCGGATGTAAACGCAGGCACAGACCATGCTAGCTGGGACAAGGGACGCGAAAGACAAGGAAGTTTTTGTTAAAATGATTATTAAATTTATATTTTTTATCTATCATATTATTCATGCAAAATCATCACATCAATATTTTAGTTATTCATATTTTTTAAAATGTAGAAATTTTAATAATGAATTTCTTTAAAAAAAGCAAGGATAAGACCTTAATTTATTTGCATTACTTTTGATAATTAAAATAGTTCTTAAAAAGTTGACTAACATTTTCTTTTCATTAAAATATATAGGTGATACAGAATTAACTTTGGTTATTATTCAAAATAATTTAAACTTAAACATTTTAAAATTTAAATGACGGCACTGAATATATTTACTATTTTATATAAACTAGTTATAAACAAACATTATTTTTTTCAAACTATAATTTATCTTAATAATTATTTTTATTGAATAAAAAATTCTTATAACTCATGCCAAATATGTTTCGTTTATTATTAGTTATGTTAAGAATATTAAAATTTAAATTTAGTGTGTTAAAAATTGATTTATTTAAAATCAAAGTGGATAACTTAAAGGTACTATTTTATCTAGCTTATCATTATTTGCTATGCACTGGTGTGTAAAATTAATTACATAATTAATTTTATAATTTTACAAATTTAAAAATCTCAATTGATTATACAATTTTATAATCAATTCAAATCAAATTCAAATCAATTCAAATCAATTCTCTTCAAATCAAATTTGAATAAATTTGAATAAATTTGATTAACTTTTCACCTGCTTGCCTGTTTATAAGTTTTCAAGCTCGAAAGTCCCGATGACCGACAATAAAAGAATGAATAAGTGATGAAGTTGTTCTCAAAACGAACGAAAACTTATGAATTTCGGATAAAAATTTAAAAAAAAATCTGATCAGATAATGGATAAAATTATGAAACGAATTAAAAAATAGTATAAAATCAATTTACTGAGACTTTTCAGGCATCATGTTTACAAATTCAGTGGCTTGGATACGTAATATATAAATTTTGATGTTATGATCGCATTCGGACCATAAATGATAGGCATAATTTTCAAGTATACTTTAAAACGTGAGTTTTATTTAATTTTCACCAATAAAGTATTTTTAACCCACATTTTTCTTAAAGAAGAGACCATAAACTTAAGTTTGGTCGAAAAAGATTAGGATCAATTTTGTACAATTCTGTTGTTGTCCCTGGTATTTGTGGTATTTAGGAGGAATCAGTGGAACCTCGTCCATATGTTCACCGTATTCATTGAAGACATTTGTTGCTTCACTAAATTTTTGATTCAATTAGCCGTCACTATTTCGTAAGAGTTCAAAAGCAGTTCTTGTGTTCAACATTGAAATATTGTTCATAAAAGTTGGTCAACCATTTCCTAATACTAATCAGCAATTAATTCCTAATACTAATCAGCACGAAGACTTCTGTTTTAGTATTTTAAGCAGATTTCTTTAACAATTAGCTTATTACTTGCTCCCAACTTATTGTCTTGTTGCACCTCCACAGTAATTAATTGAAAACCTTCGATGCCAGTTCTTTTTCCCATTCGTATTATTGTGTGGCAATCATACCCTTTGTCCAGAGCGTCAAGAAGTTTTGCTTTACGATAAATTTATAGCCAAGATCCAAACCGAACATATTTTGAGCTTCTTTTGAATTTTGATGATTAAATTGCCAATTCTATTGTTCAAGTGAAGGGCTATGCACCAATCTGACGAAACGCCTGTTTTCATTAACGTACAGCTGATACCATTGCTATTCTGCAGCCAATATTTCGTCTAAACAAAAGAAAAGCGAAAGATAATTTGCTATTTGAAAACTTGAACATATTTCTAATCATTGGAATGGTCTCACAATTTTATATCCTAAAATTGTTAAAAGTTTTCTGCTTCAAGTTATATGGTTAAAAACTTGATTCAAAAATTTGTTGCAGTCTTTCGAGCTGATATCGGGATTGACAGTTTTATTATTTGTTGAACAGGTAAAACTTTTGATCACGAGATGCCTCTGGAAGAAAAATAGGTGAACTTGAAGTTCCAGAATTTAGTGCCGGCAACCCGTTCTAAAGCCTCCACCTAAGTCAAACTCCAAAGAACATTTCCGGCGGTTCACAATTGGCACCCAAAACCTATTAAAGCCAACAACCGTAGAGTGCCATTTAATGGCGTGATTCGTGAATCGTGGCCAGCAGGAGAAAAAGTAATTATTTCGAACAAACCACGCGAAAGCCGTGTACCGGTAGTTTCCAATCGCCATCACCGAAGACGAATCGATAATTTGAGTAATTTAAAGGTTGCCTTTAACCAGTAGACAGAGTTTAGTTCGGGTGGAAAAAATCAAACTGTCATCGATAGTAATTCGACAATCCCATAGAAAAGGGCCCTCGAATCAGCCCGTGGAAAAAAAGTTAATTAAAATTTAATGAAATCGTAAATTTCATATCTCGCTATTTCCTCTCTCTCTCTCTCTCTCTCTCTCTCTCACTCGATTCAGATTGCTATAATAAATAATGGCATGAGGAGCGAAGTCCACCCATAAGGTCCTGCTGCCATTCAGTGAGGGACCGCACACGGAATCCAAGTAGGCGGTAAAGTGTTTTCGTGTTGCGACCGGATGGCTTGCTGAGGTGGCCCCGCGCCGAATCAGGGTTTACGATTGGAAATTAGTCAAGGATCGAAGCAGGCTGAAATTGATTTTTCCTCTGTCTCTCGCTCGGTCGCCCGTTCACTCTCAGAGAGACAGAGAGAGAGAGGGAGAGGAAGGAGTTTTCGCACCTCGCAAAACGGTTCTCTGCGCGGCGGTATGACTGTTGAGGACCCTGGCCAGCACGCCTCAATGGTTCTTTATCTAGATTAAAACGTAACGAGCGAAGCGGAATGAAGAAACGAAGCAAAATATGAGCAAATATGCAATTACTTTCATAAACCGATTTTGCCCTTTGGAACGGCAGTTTTGTTCCAGGTTACATTTCCCCGCGTTCTGGGCACTGAGAGACCCAGTGAGATGGAAACCGCCTACTACAACTACTGATGCGATTAGCAGCAGCAGCAGCAGCAACAACAGTGACTGGTTGCGGCGTGGCAAACTGCGATTGAAATGACGGCGATGACGACGAACGAGTTGAAGAGGTTGCAATTTTCCTAGGATCGTTCCACTTCGGAGTGATCTGAATGTTGATGAGCGGTACTTTGAAGCCGATGTCAAACGACGGCCCCGGTACCGAGCGAACAAGTCAGGGTTAGATTCCAGACCCTGAAATCTTCCCAATTAATCGTAATAAGCGTTTCGAATTTTAATTTTCTTCCTATCTGCTCTCATCTCGTCAGAACAAAACCCTGAAGAGCTTCTTCGGATAATAGAAGGAGCAGCCAGGTCGTCAGGGAATGAATTGGAAAAATAACCCTATACATCACCGACAACGCGAGCATGATGGAAAAAAAGAGCAACGATAAGCCACAAAAGAAACTAATTTTCTCATGAGGAGGACTCGGAAATTTGAACGATAATGATGATGCTACCAAAAAAATACGACGATCGCTGGATCACACGAAACTTTCCAGATCAAAGAAAGAGCCCCGGGGAGAAAGAAGACTCAATTATTATACCCGTCCGAAGAGAGTTTAAAAAACACGCCCCGGGAGCCAAAAGACACAAGGATCTCCCGTGCATATGTACTCATAATGATCATCCATGGCCTGTGGTCGACAGGGCAGGAAGGATGCTGCTTCATTGTGCGGAATGACTTGATAGTTTTTGCGCCTTTTCGGCGTTCCCTTTTCGAAGTCAGGTGCGTGAAATGTTCCATGTCATCTAATAAGCCATGTGAACGGTTGATTAACTGACAAATTTCCCCTTACACACAGCATACTTTGTAGCAGAAGCGATACCAACGAATATGCTCGTTTTCCATCCAACTGCATCCAAGTAGCTGGCCAAGTCAAGGCCTGCTCGGATGAAGCGAGAGGAAAATATGTATCATAATTACTACTCCTGCTTCTAATTCCATAATTTTCAGTCTCATTAAACCGCCTCTAGCGGCTAGCCCCTGGTTCCCTGGAGGTTGTCATAGCAACCCGCTTAATGCAACATGCTAAGTAGCAAAGTCACACGCCAAATGGAAACCGCCAGAAGTCGTGAGCCAATCAGCCGACCAAAGAGGATCCTTTCCCAGTGTGTCTTCAAAGGTAGATGCAGAAATGGGAATCGCTTCCTACTATTCTCTCCCGGAGCGGCGGCCCTCCCTTGCCGGGAGCAGTATTAGAAGTGGTTAAACTAGTTATAAATATGAAATTTAAATCAAATGAATTGGAATAATAAATTTCTGGTAAGTACTCTCTTTATGCATTGAAGTGCTCTCTGATTCATACGTCTCTTCAGGTTTGGATCGAGAGCCGATTCCATTTAAATCGGAATATCGGAATGGCTGTGGCTGTCCTATGAGGGAAAAAGTGGGGGGATGGGGGTTGGAACTATCATCATTCGGCCGACATCATCACGACGAGTGAACGCCAAGTTGAAAGAAGCCGATCAAGACGTTTTGTCTGCGTTCAGCCACGAACTGGGAACGAGAGAATCGCATTTTGCTCGTCCGAGAAAGGGTGGTATGCACCAAAGCTAGGATGCTATGTTACTAGGATGTCATCACGGTTCATGCCCATCAAACTAAGCATGGGATATGTTGAAACAACAACATCAATTTCCACTTGCATCCTGTCCAGTTGAATTTCCTTTCTGATTTATTGAAATGATATAAATTATCCTTATATTTTCCCCTCTCTTTAGTCACCTTGTCGAAAGTGAGAGGGCTTATCTCATGCTTTAAACCTGCTTGTGAGACCAAGAATTTGACCAGTATTAGAAGAATCACACATTCCGCACATTTATTTCACTCCTTCTTAGTAGAACGTTTATATAAAGGCACTAACATCAGGTGTGATACTGGCGGGATAGGCTGCAATTCACTCTTAGACTTCTAACTTTCAATCTAAGAAAAACGACAAGAAGAATCCATTTGTTTTATGGAATGAATAACCAAAATACCTGATTTTCTCATGGTATAAAAACTGAATGTAATTGTAACATTCGAGAAGGGTCAATGTCTTGATCAGGGTAATTATCTGACTGTTCGGAGTGAAGCACATAGTCACAGAAAATTGTTACTTAAGACCGACGATGACAGGCAAGTGTATTAGAAACAGGACGCGGAGGGCCCTCTTAGCAAACACCATTTGAAGCAGTTGAAAATACCTCTTTCTATGTAGTTTATAGCAGTAACAGCAGTGGAATATCATAGGTACATTGTTTTCATATAAACTCTTTCGTTTCTCTTTTTTTCAAGTGCAGATTAGTGAAGGCCTAACCCACTCTGATACCTTAAATAAAAAACAAAAAAAAAAATCATCCATATATTTTTGCTTGTCACTAAGAAAATTTGAAAAATAGCGACCGTAACGAAAAAGTGATACACTTTAAAAACTAATATGTTAAGTATTTCTTGATTATTTTGAAGATGTCTACATCTACCAGTTGTAAATCTTCACGACTGTCAATAAGATTATCAAAAATTATCTCTAAGCAATTGTAAACTATTGAAAATAACTCAAATAAACGTTGAGTCTAGCTAGGTTTATCGTACCAACTCCTTTAAAAACACAGTATTTTCCTATCACAGACTTCAAATGTGGGTAACTGAGGTCTCATATGCTGCAGATATATAATGGGTTTTCCCAGCTAAAGAATAGAATTTCTCTCGATCTTACTTACTTTTGCATATTCTCGTCAGTACTTGTAGTAAACTCACATTTAAAATTTACAGGAAACCACATATACAACGTACAACACCAAGCAACACAAGTTTACGTCATTTGATCACACGATACGCAGAGTACAGACATTATCACTAAGTTCAAACAAACGACATAACTAAAAAACATGAATACATTGTTGACACAGCACACTCACATTAATCACAAAAAAAAAAACATACAAATCACAGTCAACAACAAACTCAAAAACAATACAAACAATCACCTATAGCATTGATAGAAACACAACCTCAACTTCAAAAAATAGCTATGACATAAGATATATACATTAAACAATTACGACCAATACCGTTACCTAAGGCAACAAAATATCAATAAGTACGATTTAGTGTATTCATTGTAAAAGTATATAAATTATGATGTTGTGATACTCCAACAGTTTCGGTGCGATTGACGTGCCTTCTTAACAAGCCATCCTGTAAAAAGCTTAATAAGTATTGCAGTTGGGCTATTTGATTTGCTGAATCGTATCGTTACGTCTCTGCTTACGGGTCCACTCCTCTGTTATTGGCCCTTCGTACAGTGATATTGTGAATTCAGATCGGTGGATCAGTTTGATATTGCTATTATGAGCTGCATCCAAGCCAAGGCGCATGAAGGGATGGTAGCTACTATACATGCCATACCTCATTTTGATTTTCAAAAAATTGCCTGCTTAATCATAATCGAAGCAAACGACGTTTAAACACTTGAGCTACACTTATTTGTACAAGGTAGTCAGGATACTAAAAATTTGTTCTGTGCTCTAGATACTCCGGGATCCTTGTTGGAAACTGATATTACGAAGTGGAATTGCAAACAATAATATGAAAATGCCAAAAAGACGTTTTCAAAGCTTCAAAGTAGTAAATGTCAATGCGAGGTATTTCACTAATAAAAACATATACCTCGAAATTGTCAACGGATAATGCATAAACAATCCTTTCCTTTTTCTCTCGTTACTTGCTTATTGCTACAACGAACAAAATTCATAAGCTCCCCATCGTAAGAGTCCCCGGGGCTACAGTTGGTATGCTTCTCGCTTTTTTGGAGCACAAAATTCGGTAAATATTGGACCGATAACTCTGATCTTTTTAATCTGAGTTTGCACATATGGTGCAAAACAGAAATGGAGGATCTCTGAAGCTCGATAAGCGGATTTTTTTATGAGACGAGGACACCGAACTGTTTTACCTTAGCGAAGTGTCGCATTCCAAATGAAAAAAATCGCAAAACTTTTCAGTTTTTTTTTTGAGATGGTCCAGATCTTGTTTCCGACATTCGATATAAGAAAAAAATCGATTTCTGAAATTTTCAATGTTATTTTTCAGGTGAAGAGTTCGTATGATAGGAATATATCCAACTTTCTGTTGCATATTCTCGCCAGTTGGCAGCCAGCAACGATGAGGTGTCGAATGAATTCATGTCCGGTGTGATTCAGTTACTGTCCACTGTAGACCTGCCGTTTATTAGCAGCCATTAGCTAGGCAGTTGAGCAAACCATGAGAAGTGAAATTACCTCCTTCACCTTCTAAAATGCGCCCTTTTCAAGACGACCGATTCGATTTTCCCAGCGAAAGAGTATGTTTGATTAGAATTTCTCTCGATCTCATCTTACATACTGTTGCATATTCTCAGTGAGTAGGCAGCCAGCTGTTTCTAAGAAATTAGGCTGTATCTATATTTTAAAATACAAATCGTTTTAAGAACTTGCATAGTAATTATGGAAATGTTCCAAAAACTGTGACTTTTTCAGTATGGGGAGAGGAGTACTTTTTCAGTTCTTATTCAAAAGGTTACTTTAAAGTTGAGCTTAACAATCGACAGCACCATTTATAAAGGTAATCTTTTATCAAGGATTTGAAACAAATTGTGCTTAATTTGATTTCAAAATAAGAAATTTATTCAATCTTGAAGCACTGCTCAATTTTGTACAATGAGTTCACACTTTTCCAAATGGCACCACTGCATGCAAATGGAAGGTAGCACCCGGCTACATAAATTTTACCAATCGGGATGGAAGCGCACGAAGCTGCTGAAGTTGATTTAATTTGAAAATGTAAAGTTCTTGTGATATTCATCTTATAGATAAACTATGCTTTAGAAAAAAATATTGGGAATTGCAAGGGCTACCTTATGGGGGTCTTATTAATTCGTGATTGGCTCAGTAGGCGGTGCTAGCTGGCATGCAACATGTTTGTATTAATTGGTTCCAACAAGGAATATCTCGAGATCCTGGCCACATGGAAAGTTACTGTCTTCAGCCTTCTGGTTGATGAATAAATGTCTGGAACTAACTCACTATTTGCGCTATTGTACATATGAATATCTAGCACAAGCTGTATCTCGAGATCCTGGCCATCTAGGAAGATGCCGTTTTCAACAAAGTTGTTCAAGTGGCTATCTGGAGGCCGTAAGTCGATGCCTGACGCCACTTTTGAATCCAAGATGATTACATTCTGCCTCAATTCTGCCATACCAACTATCAATACGTTGCTTATTGTGAAGCAATGTGCAACCATAGCAACCGTGACAAAAAAATCTACTTTTTGTCAGTAGAAGCAATGATTTGGTTTTGGTAAAACAAACATTATATTTAGCTTTCACATGCGGCTCTTGCTTATGCTACTAAACATATTTATATTGTTTCAACATATCAAGCCTTAGTTTCAACAATCGGCAGATTTTTTATTACGACGTAGGAAGCAAACACTAGAAAGCAAACACTCAAAAAAATCGACACGTTGTTTTCACATGAAATTTCACGTAACTTCCACCTGAACACGTAACCAAATTTTCTTCAGTAAAATCAGGTAAACATTACATGCCAGTGAATTGTACTAGAAAAATCATGTAACATTTATGTGATTTTCACGTAGAATGTGAATTAACGTGGAAATCACGTAGCTCTTACATGAATTCCACGTGTTTATTACTGGTTTTGGCAGTGGACGTTACGTGCGTTTCACGTGGATTTAACGTGTCAATTTTTTTGAGTGAAGATTAAAGCGTCCGCATAGCGAAGCTCTCAGCTCTTCAACACAAATTATTACCACTATCTTGCAGGGGTAACATTTCTCGTTCTGATTGTGGTATTGATTCACGCGGAAGAGCTAAGAGTTCGTCATTTTGAAGTTCTAATCTTCGTTCGGTATAGTTGAAACGTCAATATGAAAATTCGAATAATACAATCTTTTTTACTTTTCTTAGGAGTGATTCAAATAGCAAACTCAGGGTGCGTTTCAAAAATTACGTCCACTAGTTTTTTTCACAGCTTTTCCCTCTGATGCCTTTTGGTGCCCCAAAATGTACTGGCGAAAGCTCTCCCCCCTTCCTCACCGCTAAAAACAAAACGTAATTTTTGAATAGTGCCTAAAACATTAAACATGTTGTATCGTGTCATTTGTGCGGTTTTCTTGAAACTTAGCTCCATCGAATATGTTTACATGTAAATTTTTTGTAATACATATTCTTTTGCATTTCAAAGGTAGTAGTAGATAGATATGCGCGCATTAAAAATAAGCAACTAATTGTTCCTATTTTTCATGCGATTACCCTGCCACCTGGTGATCGGTCCACCAGTCAGTAGTCAATATATACTAGTTTCCTATATATTGCGAAAATTTGACAGCTCCATCAGTTTATTTACGGTAGCTATGGCGAGAACAGGGAAACAACTTCAATCTATGGTTTGTTCGAACCGCCTGCGCCATCCGGGTCTAAAAAAGGGACGATTGACTAATTGGTTAAAGTCCCTCCTAAAACAACACAAAAAAGAGGGTCTAAAAATACAATCGCGGTAACATCTACAAGATTCTGGCAATTCTATAGAAAGAAGAGTTCATCGAGCGGAACTGGCACTGAAGACGTCTGTAAGTCGCAGACGAAATAGCCTTATATGTCAAAAGTTAAGTTTTGTCTTCCACTCGCGTCAACTAGTAAATATTTGAAAAAAAAATTTAGGTGTTCATTTTGTACTAAAACAAAGTGAACTACAGTACTATTGAAGTGTTCGTTTGAAGTTTCTCAGCTTTCCAATTACAATCGCCGGACACCTTCAAATCATTGTATCGTTTGAATAATTGCACGTGAAAAAATTCGATGAGGTAACATCTTGAACACTAAGAATGGAATGCAACAATATTTTTAATCAAAACTCCCAGCTTTGATGAAAAATATCGGTGTTTACATTCCATTCTTAGTGTTCAAGATGGTGATAAATTAAATGCACATCCGCGAGCGTATTTTGTATGGACGTCAGACAAATTTTCACCTGTGAATACGGGAACTTACAAAAATAAAATGGATTTACAGTGGATCACGGTGTGCCTAAATTTTTGAAACGTATGACGGTCCCGAAGTAACCGAGATCTGACAAAAACGATAATGCTGCTGATCCTGTAATGTACCGAACGTTGAAGAGGATATTGAAGGAAAAACCCGAATCTTTGTTCAAACGGTGACTCGTGGAATCCGAATGTCACCTGGTTTTGTCCAAAATTGAAAACTTCATTTGGAGCTGAAGTCGTATAAAGTAAGAACAGTCCCAATTCAAACGACAAACAGAACTTAACAGCAATACCACATGCTCGACGATTGTACTGCGAATATTTGCGTTGTTATGAACGATGAAACTAATGTCCTGGAGAATTTCAAGCAGTCTCCAGGGCTGGTTTTCTATTCTGCTATGGTCAGAAATGCCAAAGCTGAGCATTTCCGGACGAAGGAGACGTTGAAATATCCCAAAATTTTTGGCAAGGAGTTTTCACGTGTGGCAAAAAGAATAAATTTTTCGTCTCTATTGGCACAATGCTCGAGGAAAGAGTGCCTGTAGAAGTGATTGCTACTATTGATAAAAAAAAAAACACAAAAGAAACCTCTCTTCAAGCCCGATTTGCCATATTGCCATTTTCCTAAAACTGTGATGGAGTAGTGCGAAGCAAATCAAGTGAATATTGTACCAAGAACCGCAAATCCTTCAAATTGTACAGAGTTACGTCAAAACAAAAGAGATATTGGGCTTTGATGAAGCGGAAGCTTTCTGGAAAGTAACAAGGAATCAAATATATCAAACACTTCCAACAAATTTGGAGAAAGGCGGCCACCACGGTATGTGAAGAGTCTGTACAGACCCTGATAGCCGGAGTTAAGCGCAAAGTTCAAAAAAAAAAAAATGCAAATACCGAATAAGTATGTTTTGACTTAGCAAATCTGAAATAAACATGCACTGTTATGCAAATTTTTTTTAGAGTCCGGATTAGTGTGGATACAGATCTTAAAATGCTCGTTCAGGGGCAACTCCGGCATAGTGGTTAACATGTATACCTCTCATACCAATTTCACGAGTTCAAATCTCACCCCCGGAGTTACGAAAATACCCAAAAAGAGTTATATGAGTGACTCCCGGCTTTGTTGATAAAACTACATTCAAACCTGTTTTGTTTACCAGCACCTCCTCCATGCTTCTTTAAAGCAGAAATTTGTACAGGCCCACTCTATAAACGGTTGTGAAAACAAATCAGTAAAACCATTATAATACCGTAAATATTTTGAAAATGTGGTAGTGGAAGATGTTATGACCACTTGAGAACCTTCATAAAACAGATTGGCTGCCATGAAACCAGCATACGGTCGAATGGCCTCAGCTGTCAAACTTCACTGTGATATCTAGGTTGGTTTTTGTTCTGCTTTGTTCGATTCTCTGCTCGTCTTATCTAAGAAAAAAGTTCTAATGTTGAGTTTTTTTGAAGCGTTTCATGCTCCAAATCATATGCGTATTTAATTTTATGGTGAATTTTGGCACGATAAGAGTCGAAAATTAATGCTCTTGAAAATAAGTTTAGAACAATAAAAACGAAATTAAAACAAATATATTCGATAAATTAATCATCAATTTAATAAAAATTGATGGAATTCAATAAGTTTATCTAAGAGAAAGCCGAAATTGGTCTCTGACCTACGGTTCATTTGCTATACATTTAAAATTTGTGGTATTTATTTTTCGTGATTTCAATTATTTCTTGTATTTCAATATGGCGATTATAAAGAACCACAGTTTTGCCAAAAGCCAATTTATCTTTGCAATAGCTACTATAAAACTAATTTGCAGCTTAATGCATTTACTGGGGGAAAAATGGTTGTAAAATGGTTTTTCAACTGACCATTATTAGATAATATGAATGAGCCCTAAAACGGCATTTCAAAACAGCACGTTGCGAGTTCATAAAATTGAAATAAAACCTTTGATAGGAGTAAAGGGAATTTGAGAAAACAAGGCTTAAAGATCGTTGTATACAGGCTGTGTAGGCTCTCACAAACCTAACTGAAATATGAAACCCATTGGCACCTCCTGATACCATAATAAAACTCAATTCATTTCTGGCTTTCATAAAACTTTAATAAATTTTAATATAGCTGGATGTTTTAGGAATGTTACTTGGGAGGCCACATAAACGTACTTCCAAAATGTCGCCAAAATTGTTCCAAATCATCGAAATACAAAAATCCTGTTTTCAAATTTGATCAATTGTAACTAATCCACTGCATACCACCCTGCATCCACAACCATAGCGGCTGCGTTTCTGGACCGAAAGACCGGGATGGAAGCGCAAATAGTCAGCCAGGCCATCCTGCTCGGCTCGTGTTTGCGACTCGTTTTGCATCTGGGATGGCACCCGGAAACGGCCGTCCGTAAACCTATGCACAGCCCTCGGACGGATCTACCGTTAGGAACATCGCTAGACACTTGACAAGATCAGGTGCTGCTGCGGTGGATGCGGCGTGCTTGCTACTTTGTGGACTTGGTGGCCATTGGTGGTGGCGCATCGTGTGCAATATTCACATAATTAAGCTCTTTGGTGCAATTTAGGACTGATTGCAGCTAGCAGCAGGACGAGAGGAGTTCCTTCTAGGTAAACTCTTCTCGGATGGCACCCAATATGTTTCCGTACGCGCCGGAGAGCAGTGATTGTCAGTTAAATGAGACCATTTTGATCTGTCTTCGGAGATAAATCCATCCCGAAAAGTGATGCCTCCGACAAGAGCCAAGTTACAACGTGCCTAATGAAGGTTAAATTCCGCCGATTCTGGATCCGCGCTGTCGTCGTCCTCGTCCTCGTCGCGTGTGTTACGGGCATTACAATATGAAATCGGACTGATGAATGGCAAATTTTTCCGGTTAATTAGATTTAAACGGGCGAATCCGGCGGCGCATGGAGAACTCACTCGGGAAAGGATTGAAAAGGTCGCGCGGATAATGACCCGCAGGTTGCGCTCTAGTAAGAGAAGGCGCCCCTGCCGGCCTTATATGGCAGGTTATTAAACTGATTTCGTGTGTTTGTGTGTTTGTGCTATTTGCCATTCTGGATCTGAATCGGCAGGCGAGTGATAGTCACGACGTAGGTTAACAGGAAAATTGCACGTGAATTTTGACGTATTTCAGTCGAAATTAGAGATGTCATCGGTTCTTAGTAGGCAATATATCAAACCGATTGCTTGGACCATGGGAAACTGAACGAACGCATTCCATCCAAGTAGGACTTGTTCGTCTAAATTGACCATTTCGATCATCTTAATGGTTGTAAACTGATAGGCTGTCGTCAGTCGATCTTCTTCAGGTCTCATTCGCTTATGGGTTTACATGCGCGCGGAAAGTCCGAACAACTTTACAGGCTTGGTGATGATGTAAGATTAGTTACTGATTTCGAAAAGTCTTGTTAACAGGTCGGCTCCGCACCACATCGGAACGCGATACCCTGTACAACCTGTGTCATAAATATGTTCAGAAATATTGACCACGACTGCTTGGCCAACTGCGCAAACAACGAAGGGAAAGTCATTTGCAATTCCTGCTGGGAAGAGGATGAAAAAAAAGGTTTCTATGCATGCTTCGATTGCTATGCTGCTAAAAATAATAAGTGCACCATTAGCAAAACAGTTGTTTCCCTAACGAAAATACAACGCCTACTTCGTTCGTTAGTTGATCACTGTTCATCCTGAATACAATAAAAGATGACCTACTGCCAGTTTTCACGAAACCTGAACCATTAAACGGAAACCCCCCGGGATTGCCACAGCGCCCAACATCGCGAGGTGCGAAATATTGATTTATAAATCACAGTTTTACCAACACTGCCCCCGATCGTAGAGTCCTAGATTCCGTTATTGGAAACAGTTTTTGGCGGAGTCGGATGGGGCCCGTAAATAAAGTTGTATATCCATATGTGTTCGAAATGTGCAGAGTGAGAAGTCGGCAGCAGTTTCATAGAATACGGAACGGACTCCCATGGGAGGAATAATGGGTTTGTTGTGAGGAACTGAAAGCAAGCGCGATGAAATATTATAATGAAATATTGAAATATTATGCAAATGTTTGCGGACGCGGCGGTTTCCGATTGCAGTGCTGCTGCGCAGGTCGTGTGAATTGGGTGAAGTCTTTTTTAGCACGCTTTGACGAACGAAAAAAACTAAAACGCACCCGGCTTGCTTGGTTTTTTACCATTTTTTCTTCTTCTGGCTGCTTCATAGCTATCGAATGAAAGTTGTTTTAAGCTTATTGGTGTCAAAGGTTTTGGATTATCGTTATTTCTCAGTAGCTAGAATATTAATAAATTCGGAATTTTCGCCGTTTCTTTAAGGCGGAAATTTAAACTGCTGAACTACTATGTAGCAAAAGTCGGGAGAAGTTCATAAGGGTAAGTCTATTAAGTACGTTACGCTCTTAAGGAGGAATGGGATGGAGACGATGGGGAGAGAGGAAATGGGCATTTTTTACGTGACATACTTAATGAAACTTCCCTAAGAATCGCTTGAACTTGTTCTCGAAGCGATTTCACGAGAAGAAGAATGAAGCTTTCCTTAAAGAAGAAGAGAGAGAAGTTCAAAGAAGGTTCCAAGCGGCACCTCGAAAATGTTGCTGAATATCAAGCATATTTTAGTTTAAACTGACCGAATAAATTATCAATTTTTAAATATTTCAATTTGAGTATGTGAGTATGTACATATACCAGCCAATGGTATCGACGCACTTCGAACAGTATTGCATCACACACTTGAATTTTGCATCATTTTGAAGTAGACTTTATGAAACTATGTATATCTTGAAACTTTGATTACATTAAGTATTGTGAAGTGGGTTCTTCGATTTGTTGCATCGTATCATTGGAAGGAGACACTTAATTTACAGTGGATCTCGCGTGATTGCCTTTGCTTACCCCTCGGTTTTTAACCCTCCATACAGCGTTACTGTGAATACGAACCAGTAACTCAATTTAATCTGGCTAATAAGTGGAACTGCATTCTAAGCCTAAGTGCATTCAAGTTATATCCCACGTGATTTTCAGTTGATTCTAATATATTCAGGACTAACTCACCGTACATTCAAGTGATTCAATGGCGGTTCAATTGTATCTCAAATGATGTTAAACTTTCAAGCCATAATTCACACAACTTTTAAGTAATTAAAAACTTTTCAGGATGATTAGACGCCTCTCGCTAACTTACTCAGGAGCATAGACCTTGACATTTGTTCTACTAAAGTTGCTTTTGTTAAATATTTCTTCTCTAATAGTTGCTCATCGCTTCGAATTATCCCGGATTCATATGAATTGCGGAAAATAAATACAAAAGCTATTAATAGCATCGCCGGTGACCTTTTGAACGGTGAGACGTAACTGAAAAACTCACTTACACAGTGTTTTATTGCTCGGTAGGTTTCAGGATACCTCCTCAAGCTTAGACAAAATTCGTGATGCGATCCACTATAGTTGCGTCACATCATAAAAGATGTCCGTTTCGAAGGGTGAGTTGTCATTCCGGTCAGTGTTTTTTAAACATTTGTAACTTTGGCTGGGTTAGTTACAGGAATCTGTGAAACGCTACAAAGAAATCGATTCTTGTAAAATATCTTCCAGACCTGGCCGTAAATGCACTGGCTAGTGTCTGGACGCAATCAAACGAATGAGAGAGCGAATTCGGTGAAATCCTGGTTAGTCTGGCCGAAGGATGGCCAAAGAATTAGGAATGTTGCAGTCAACGAAATTAGACTGGATCCAAAAAAGGGGTCCATGGCTTTACTGAAAAGCAG
The DNA here is from genome assembly GCA_034211315.2 of Aedes japonicus. Lineage (NCBI taxonomy): Eukaryota > Metazoa > Arthropoda > Insecta > Diptera > Culicidae > Aedes > Aedes japonicus. Next base: position 411,705 of record JASCZW010000126.1, read on the forward strand.
AAGACTGCAAGAGTCAAAAGATGTCGGAATCTGCTCAAGCGGCACTGTGGTTATGAAATTCTGTTAAAAAATGTTCCTGCTACAGGATCATCACAACCAGTAAAATGATCGGGTGTGCGCAGCAAATCTTTCTGATTTTCCACGTGATACACTAGTTGTTCAAACGTTCCAGAATGTTTCAAGGGTGACAATTTGGGGATGTTTCTCCAAAACATGGAAGGTTCCATTGCTGTTCATTGAACCTAGTGCTAAAATCAACAGTAAATATTCTACTTCGATATTGTTTTGAAGAACCATTTGCTTCTTTTCGTCAGGAAACACAACAAGAATGCACTATACTGCTTAATAGGCAAAAGCTACGCAGGATTAGTGTGAGGACAATTTTCCGGATTTTATTTCGTCAAAATAATGGGCGCAGGCTTCACCTGATTTAAATCCCTGAATTTGAGTTCGCATAATAGTTCACCTCGAAACCGTTGGAGGAAATGCTCAACCGGCCTGGGTAGACATAGAATGAGTCGGTTGTCTTAAAAACGGAAAACATCAACCAATTTGATCAATCCCTCGTCTTCCATAAATCATCGTACAGGTTTTAATTCAATGGAATCCAACGCATGGATGTGCGAACTGTAAAACAATTCAAAGGAAATCGTTCAAATCAATGTTGCGCGCCACGGATTACAACTAGAAGGGAGGACAAGTATATAACGGTTCTTAGTAAAAGACAGATAGCCCGTACAGCACCAGATATTTGCAAAGAACCGAATGCCGTGAGAAGTTCATCACTGTCTAGGCCAACAGTGCGACAACGACGACAACGACGAATTGAAAGGCCGTATTGCAGAGAAAAAACCTTTGTTCCATGCAGCAAATAAAATAAAAAGCCTTCAATGGGCAAAAGAGCACGAAAGCTGGTACATAAATAAGTAATCCAAGGTGCTCTGTACAGAAAAATCCGCTGTCTCCCTGGTGAGCGAATGAATCCTGCGTGTGTCGTACCAACCGTTAAACAGGAGGATGTTCGTTGCTAGTTTGCGGTTCATTCGCATGAAGTGGTTTTGGAAACTTAGTGCGTGTAGAAAGCATACGTTAAAAGGAAGGATACTTAGGAATCCTCGAGCAGAACGCTGTGCCCAATGGATTGCCGCTGATTGGCAAAAAGTTTACCCTTTAACAAGATAACAATCCTAAAGATTCCTCGAAAATGTGCCGGGTGTTCGAGAAAGACCTGGAAAGAAACGTTGTCTGATACGATTTAGCCAGCCCAACCGCCAGATCTGAAGTCCATTGAACTACGTTGGGATGAGCTGGATCAAAAACCAAGAAATATGCGACCTCGGAATTTCATTAATCTGTGGGAATGCTTACAAAATGGTTGAAAGGATACCACGTATGATTCTTTAAGAAAGCTGAACACTGAAAGCTGATTTTCAGCGTACGTTTTTATCTGTTTACCTTCTGAACAAAACTGAGTACCTTCCGGTTAACATTGGACTTCTAAACAATTTTGCTAAAGGTTCCAAATTCTATCACTTATCACTTCATGTAAGAAAATGCTATCTTTGACATTCCTACCAGCGCCAAACAGTGACAAAATTCCATTATTTGAAAACCCTTGACCTTCTGAACAATTTTGCTGAAGGTTCGAAGTTTCAAAGTAATCGGGATCACTGTATGAACTCGCTCCAAAATTCCTTTTTTTTCACGCCCACAATGCCACGTAGTGACCGGATACTCAACCATACTCTCCACCTCTCGAAAGTCCAGATGCTCAAGGTTCGTACTTTCTAGGTAGCCTTGATCACTTTATAAACTCGTTCAAATGTTTTATCTATTTTATGCCCACTAGTGCCATGTAGTGACCACGTTTCGAACCATACTCTCCATTTTCTCAAACTCATTGACCTTATTAACAACTTTCTCGAATTTTCGATCTTTCTAAGTAGTCGTGATCACGATATAAAATCGTTCAAAAATGCTCTGTTTTACATGCCCACTAGCGCCACATAGTGATTTAATTCTGAACGATTACTTCACCCATCTGAAATTTCTTAACTTTCTGAACAACTTTACTAAAGGTTCGAACTTTCTTGGTGGCGGGAATCATGAGTGACCAAATTCCGAACCATTATCTCCAATTTTCGAAAGTCCTTGACCTTACAAACAACTTTCCTAAAGGTCAGAGCTATCTAGGTAGTTCGTTCGAAAATGCTCTGCAAAATATAATGAGTGTGTATGTGTCGGAGTCACGAAAATGATTGGTTCTGGTACATGAAATCGATGGTACTGGAATTCTGTCTAAACATACCCATCAAACCCAAGCAGGGAAAAATCTGGTAAGTATCGAGGATAAACCAATCTGACCAATCATTCCATAAGTATCCCTTTGTACTCTTGATAATCACCACTCAGGAAAATTAGCTTTAGATTAAAATTAACGTTGAAGGGTGAATCTGTACAGATAATCGAAGGTCCTGCTGTGAGTGTTATAGTTTTCCTATGACTCTCGGGTCGTCCGTGTTGGCGCGCATCGCTAGCATAAGACATCGACAAAGATTTTTCATTAGGGCCTGGCTGACAAACGTCGAAATGTCTACTTTTCTTTCTATCATTGATACAAACAATCATCCACAGACTCACATAAACAGGCACTTACATATACACATCTAATGTAAAATGGATTAAGATTATGAAACGCATTCTTCAGTATTTTGTACAGCAGCCTTCAAAACGGTCTTCAAACATTTCAAATCTCTTGAATCGTCAGTTTGAGCTCCATTTTTTTTGTTGCTTTCGTTTACATGCTGGTATTCAATGGGTACTTAACTTCCCACCACATTTGTGCAATAGGGTCAAATCCGGTGGCTGTAGAGGGGTTTTGAGTTGTTCAGAGACATTGTATAACAACTACTCTGATACTACGTACGAGGTGTGCTTCGGATCATTATCCTGCTGGAAGTAAAAAGGCGAGGCAGCCCCTTTTTTTTGTATTTTTCGTAATAAGGCTACTACGACGATGTTATTAAGTGATATTTGAAGCCATTTTGGAATTCATAATGGCAACCGTTCGTTCTCAAAAATTGGTTCAATAAGGACTGTATCGAAAAATCGACCCTTGAGCCATCCGAAAAATCAGATACGTATTCTTTCATAACACGTTCTTCTACTTTTAGACATTCCCTCTCGAAGATCATGGTTGTCACTTTGTCGTAGGTGAGAGGGCTTATCCCATGCAAAAGGCCAGCATGGGAGACTAAAAACATGATCAGCAGTGATAGTGTCACACTCTACTTTCTTTAAATTGCCACGTCGTAGTACGTTTATTTGAAGGCACTGAAAGAGGTGTCTTACTGGCGGGTTTAGCCGCAATTCACTCTTATACGAAGCTGGGAACAATCTACAAATTCCTTCAAATAATTTAGGGAAAGTGCACTTTTTACTTTATATTTGCTTGAAAACTCTTTCATTGCTGTTTACTCTCTAATTGTCATTGAATAAACAGCAAATATACCTACACACTTGGTATTCTTAATCATCTTATTGTTCCCATCATTATCGAAAAGGGTGAGTGTGTTGATCATGATTGTGAGCAACTAGTAATATGTCCTGATGTGTCAGGTGCAGATAATGCAAATATATATTATAATTTAAAAGTACGCTCTATACGACAGCCGTGATCAAGGCACTGACTCTAACAACATATTATTTATCTAGGAATCAGGCCATCTGAACTGAACAAAGGTCGTTGAAAAATGTAACATAGGACAGATGCTGACAAGGAGTTAAAGGCTGGGGTTTTATAAAAAGAATAGGACACAGAGGGTCCGCTTAGGGAGACAAGTGGCCTTGAGGACAAAGAACAATTCTTCTCTATATCTTTTCTGTATTGTACGTCAGCTCCAAGAAACCTACAGTCAACTTCACGTGATGACTATTCTGGAAACATTAAATGTCCGTATAGAGCTTACCTCATGTGGTCGGTTTTAATTGACAGTATATGGGACAGCAAATGTATTCAAAAACATGTGCTGAAATACTGTGGTATTCAGAACGAACAGTGGTCAAGTGGTCAACATAGACATAGACTGGTCATTCTGAGTATTCTGAATATCGGTACTAGCAGATATAATATACGATCGCAAAGGAATGGAAACTCGTGAGAAATAACATAGGTCATAAGTGAGTAAAAACTAACAACAAGCTTGCACATCATCAAGGTAAGAACTTCATAATTAACTACAGACTGATTCCACGCCAAATCGGTCGGTCACCAAACTCAACTATCTTCGATTTTGATGAAACTTGGTACACGTCTTCGGTATGTTGAAAAAAAAAATCCACTGGTGTTAAGATTATTTGGATTCAAGAGTAACTTTTGAGATGGGTGTATGTTTTTTTTCCAACATTTTACTTGAAAAATCGTAGTTCAAAAACCATTACATTTAGAGAAAAACTTTATATGGGGGAGTTGTAGAGAACCAAAAAGGCTTTGTAAAAAAATGTACACTGAAAAAAAAATTTTTCATAAAGAAAATCGAAAATAAATACTAAAAATCAAATATAAAAAAACATATTTTTAATATTTTTCAAATTTGTTTTGTGGAAATTTGAGAAAAAAGACACGTTTTGAAAAAACTCTAGGATGGACGCTCTTATAATAAAAAAGTTTTCCGAAGAGCGAACTTTGGTGCATATTTCAAATTTTGGTTATTCATTATTATAAATGAAAATTAATTATACAATATGATTTTGGAGATCATTAAAAACAATAATGATAATAATGATAAATCACCTGAACGCAACCGTTTTCGAGATTTTTCGGATTTTATTTCAATAGAATGAAAAACCTCAGAAAATTCGCTCTTTTCTTAAGTTAATCGAGATTTCCACCAGAAATGATAAATTTTCCAAGATCTTCATATTATAACGTTCACATTACTCTAATGTCCTCTTTTCTTTTGATATCAGGATGATAAGAAGACTCATTTGAAAAGAACAAGATAAATAGCACTATTGTTTTAATATTGCAATCAATATATTTATAATTGTTTTATGGCTGTATCGGTCGGGCCGCTCAGAGAATGAAGGGAGCGAATTTGCTAAAGCGATGAAAGTAACAGCGAGATAGATGTCGCAGGGGCGACAAGTGTGAAATGGACAGATGATGAAATTATGCGGAGGGTCATATAGAAGAAGCATATTAATCGAACTGCTGACTATTTTGCCAAGCTCCAACGATGTTAGAGGTCGGGTGTAGTGTGTGAAAACTACACTCCGAACAGTTCGGTGATGTAGCGATGAAAGTAACACATATTGTTTAAGGTAGGTAGACAAATAGCAGCTATAACGTATGTCAGGTATATCTTCTCATAAAAAAAACAGCTAATGTACGCTGCCTGTAAACTACCAGAGATGTTTTATACCTGCATTTCCAAAGCAGCATCCCAATATAAAAATAGGAAGAACTTTGCAAGCCTTTGTAAGTTTAAAAAGAAATACAATATTGATGCTGAATGGCATTTTTTCGCAACATCCCACGGTAAGGGACCTTGCGATGCAATTGGTGGTACATTAAAACGAATGGCAAGATATGCAAGCCTTGCTGTACAACATGAACACCCTATAAAAAGTGCATTAGAGTTATTCGAATGGGCGAACCAAAAAAGTGATGATTGTTTAACAAAAATGTCGTTTTGTTATGTATCACATGAAGAGTATGAACAGGGGGTAGCAGAATGGAATGAAATTTACCGACAGACTAAAACGATTGCAGGTACACAAAAGTACCACTCATTCGTTCCAATTTCAGAAAACGAAGTTTTTGTAAAACTGTTTTCGAATGACGAAGAAGGCAGGATTCATAATATATATAAAAGCAATCAATAGTTTATATAATGTTTATGTAATATTATCAATGACCGAGACTAATAAATGGTATATATAAATATAAATCCAACCATAATTCATTATTTTTGTCTTATAACTTTAAGTGAAGCTTTTTCAATCGACGAGCTGTTAAGAGTAAGTAAGAGGCACATACATGTGTTTTATAAAGGCTAAAAACACAAGAGAAACAATCGTTAGCTATTGTTGTTTTAATATCACGAGTAATTTATGAAAAGGGCGTATTTTTTGAGGTTTTGAAATTTTATTGAAAGAAAATCAGAAATATCTTGAAAACGGTTGCGTTTACGTGGTTTATCATTATAATCATTATTGTTTGTAAAGATCTCCAAAACCATATTGTAACATCAAAATTTATTTATAAGAATGAATAACCAAAATTTGAAATATACACCAAAGTTCGCTATTTGAAAAACTTTTTTATTATAAGAGCGTCCATCCTAGAGTTTTTTTTAAAACTTGTCTTTTTCTTCAAATTTCCATACAACAAATTAAAAAAAATATTAAAAATATGTTTTTTAGATATTTTATTTTTAGTAATTATTTTTGATTTTTTCTTGATGAAAAAAAATTTTTTTTCTGTGTATATTTTTTAAGAAAGGCTTTTTAGTTCCCTACAATTCCCTTATATAAAGTTTTTCTCTAAATGTAATGGTTTTTGAACTACGATTTTTCAAGTAAAATGTTGGAAAAACACATACGCCCATCTCAAAAGTTACTCTTGAACCCAAATTATCTTAACACCAGTGGAATTTTTTTTCCAACGTACTGAACTCATGTGCCAAGTTTCATCCAAATCAATGATGATCGGGTATGATTTTTGGGATTTCCGGCACATTCTGGATGGAATCCCTCTACAGGTATACCTCGATAGTACGTACGTTTCTCACTACAAATTGCAATTGCATAAAAACTGTGGTTGCATCTGAAATCTAATAAGACCAAAAGAAAGAAACTTCTGCTGCTTCTTTTGGTTGTACTAGTTTTCTAGTGTAATCAGTAGTTTTTATGCAATTTCGATTTGAAGTGATGAAGTTGATTTACGTACTATCGAGGTATACCTGTATTCTAATTTGCAAAATTATACAAATAATTGTGACTCACCACTCACTATCTTATGCGATGGGTAAACTTATATGACATTAAAAGACCATGGCGGAATAATATAAAGAGATCGGCCAAGACCGCCAAGACTAGGAAATTGGTTTCAGACAAATATAACAGACACAATGAAAGGATAGTAAAAACAAAATTTAATAATGTAGAACACATGAAAAGAATAAGGCGGACAAAAATAAATGAATCAGGAGAGGTAAGACGAAATAACGCCAATGACCAAATGACACACAAAACAATGGACATGAACATAATGTAAAGAAAGGAGAAGCAAACCTGGGAAATGTAACACCTTTTGAGGCATTGTCAACAGCGTCTCTATGGACGACATGATCCTTGCACGGCTGGTGAAATGCTTCAAAGGGAGTTAAGTTATGTCAGTCTAACACACAAGGAACAAAAACTTCTTATTCTTGGTTCGAGAAAACTGCTTCGGAAAACTTTCAAACAAATAACAATCCAACGGACTAGACTACAAAAGACAGAAGGAACTTCGAAACAAATCATTCAAGCTGAAAACGTGATACTGACTAACAAAATCACAAATAACAAAGAACAACATAACATAACAAAATTCTCAAACGTGGCTCCTTCCGAGTCATTTGCAACAGCGTCTTCTTGGACGACATGTTCCGTGTACGGCTGGCAAAATGAATCGAAAGGATCTACGCAACGATATCACCAAAGGGCTGGCGTAGAGGTTTCTACTCTATTCAGAGTCCCGCCAGTAAACGTTACAAAAAAAAAAAAAAACGTTCTTCTACTTTTAGACATTTTTCTCATTTCAGAGAGCAAGTAATGATGCTATAACCATAAGCCATATAGGGCTAGGACTTCAGTTAATGCTTAAATTCCAACCGTTTGAAGAGAAATGGAGCATCACTTATCCTTCTTAGACTAGATGCTCTCAACGACCATTTTTTATTAAGTGTTATTTTTTTAACTTTGTTCTGAACACCACACAGGGCATTCTGTTTAGCTATTCACTCCGACGGTTCATTTGATACCTACTGAAGACTACGTGGGTTCCCGGGGATTTTCTTAAGGTAGATACCAAATCCTCCCTATCTCCAACGGTTGCATGGACGTGGCCAGGTGAGCGACCGAGGAATGTCTTCCTGGAGATTATTGTGTGAAGAAACGTATCAGTTATTGGATCCGTTTCATGGTGACATGCAATGTCTGCAACGAATTATTCCTCATCGTAGCTCCATCCACGAGGTGTGCAAATGTCAATGCTAATGCTGATGTCAATCTAATCAAGTTACCAATAAAATTCCTGAATTTTCATAACAACATTGCATGCATCATAAACTAGATGCAAGAATATTTTTGACTACCGATAATCAATTCTAACCTGTACATATGATTTCGAAAGAAAAAATCAACTACCCGGCGTCCTAGCCCCTAACGCACAAAGAGCAAGCCATGAATTATTCCCACAGGCCAATCGCGCACTCCGTTCCTCCTAAGCAAGCGTATTGTCCGACTAATTTTCCCAATTAAAACATGCGTCCCATCCGCCGTCATCCAGCCAGAAAAAAACGCAAGAAGCCGAACACGGGCAAGTACAAGAAAATCAATAGCTATTGACTATGCCCCATTCCCCGCATTCCCCCCTTCAACCCTACCCTCACCCGCGCTTAGAAGCTACTTATTACCGGCGTACCTATTAGACTCCTTTGTGTACATGACTTGCAGGTCCCGCCGTTGGTCGCTCAAGAATGGCCCCGAACTTGTGACCATGACTCAACGCATTCGCTCTCCTCCAATTTCAGAACAGAACCTCAATCAGAAAACCGAAGGAAAAATGTTTTCGAATTCGTCGAGGCAATTTTTCGACTGCTTGGACTTGGTCCGGATGGAAATGGAAATTTACACGCCACGAACCACCGTTACAATCGGTAATTTTGTGACCCCTTGGCGACCACCCTGCCACCGACATACGCTGCTCACTGGTTTTGGGCTGTCCGCGCTCGCATTGGCAGTCACAATCGCCGGCCGCGCGGAGACAGAGAAAGGAAATGGACATTTCTCAAATCAATCAATCAAAGCCCCAAAACGAGCCGAGTAAGCGTGTGTACTTTGCTAAATTGAAGTGTAAAATGCAAATTAATCAATTCCTCAACGTCGATCTTCGACATGTGGACAGAGGACTAAGGAGAGGAGTTTCGCCTCTTTCGGCGGGGGGCAGCGATTCGGATTGCTTTGATCATTTAAGACAACCGAAGCAGCGTGATATTTAGCCTTTATTAGGTCAAGTAGGCCTAGCAGCAACGCCCAGCCTTCTGCGTTCGAGTCAGGTGCAACAAACTCCCCTCTGGCGTTTCTATTCCTAACGTTTTTTTTTTATGACGGCTCTTCCGTGCCTAACTTTTATTACCGTCCGATGTCAAAGTTTGTTTGATGGGCATAGAGAGCCACAAACGTTATTCTTGCTTCGGTCAGGAGAATGCAGCTGCCACAGGGTTCGTGCATGCTTGCATTCAGTGGTAGCAAATTGGATGATCAGACAAATGTATGCAAATTAATTCCCCCGGTATGAAGCCATTAATGTCCTTTTACCAGCAGTTAATAATAATAATTTTATAACGAGCCCTTTTCAAATTGGACTTGGCTCGCAACACTCTTCGGCCGGTTTTCTCCCGCGGGGCGATGAGTGAACCCGAAAAAGCCCCTCGGGCGCGCAGAGCTCACGAATGGAAATTTAAACGTTAATGCAGCTACATTTATAAGACTAACTGCATTTCCCCTCACCCTCCCCCGCATCCTACTGAATGCTAATCCGCGACGACGACGACGACGTCGACGGACAACGAGCAATAACGCGAAAATCGCGAGCAAACGAGACAGTAAATGCATGTAAAAATGTTTCTCTTGGGCGGTTTGCTGTGGGTCCCTGGAGGACCCGTCGTTTCCAACCCGCCTGAATGCTATCTCGATTTATTCGTAACGCAGAAAAAAAAGGTGAGTGTATCAAGTTATTCATACAGGTACACTTACGCGGCTCGCTGGGATTCATTTAAGCACCGCGCACATGGAAACAGTGCGAGTAAAGTGCTGACATTGCACAAATCGAGGTTCGTTGTTAGGATAAACAGGTGGATTGCTTTGATCTGCATTTATGAAAAAAAAACGGAGGATATACAGAGTGAAAGGTGCGAAACAGATTTGAAACGCGATCGAAGGAATTGGTTTGCTAATTCGTGTGATTTCGAATGCCGGTTGAATATCAGCCGCAACGCTGGTGGAAATTGTGCCACAGCGGAGATTGTATTGGGTAGCCAAATGAAAGAGATCTTTGAAATCAAACTGAGGCTGCAAATTGAACATGCTGAATTCATTAATAGGATCTGTTGGCAATAAACAATCATGCAGCAAAAGTCAGTGTTTGTGTAAATCAAATTTACTAATCAATTTTCGTTCAAAATTAATGAGGAATTATGCCAACCGTTCCTCTCTTTTTTTATATAGATTGAATGCGAAAATCAGCGCATTTTTCTCTTCATTGCACTATGGTACGAATGGAGAAATTTCGCGACAAAAATCGATAATTCGAAAACCATTAAGTTTTGACACATGATGTCTTCTGAAGATTTAGTTTAAAAAATAAGATCCATCCTTTGGTTTGTGTCGTGTTTGAGAGTTTGAGAGTGGTTCTGTTAAGTTCATAATAAATAAAAAATAGCTTTTTATTTGTTGAATTTCCACAAAATTGTAGATATTTTAATTCTATGAAACATCGCTAAGAAAAAAATCCTTTTATTTCATCTACGTATCGTTTTATAACAGTGTTTCTAACTATCCTTACGGTAATACATAAAATACGGTTTTTTTGCTGGAATTTTTTAAATTTCAATTTGAAAACTTTGTAGAAATGACTTTTAGGGCATAAAATGACACACATTTTGAAGATTCAAGATAGTTGCTAGTTATTGTACACTGATAGGCAAAATAAAGTGCCCACCTCATCATTTTCTGAATTTATCTCATTTATTTGGTTCAAATTAAAGTAAACACACTGTAGTCATTTTTGTTATCTTATTTGTTTTCAAGTTTTACTTATGAAATAATAATAAAAAAAGAGTTAGACTTTTAAAAAAGAATAACTAAAATATCAATTTGTATTGAAAAAAAAACAGTGACAAAAGAAGTGCCCACTTCAAAAATCGATGTTTTCGACAATTTTTCGTCGAAGACCCCTGGATTGTGTATATTTTGATACATTGACGTGTTTTGAAGCAAACGGCTTGACCTGGAGCATTTGTACACGTGATCGCGTTTGATTCAGTTGAAAAAAATGGCGAACGTGGTGATTTCGAAAGCAATTCCCTTACCAAGTAACAATTTTAGTTTTATTCCAGCCGTATAGCATTCCTCCCGGCTTTGTTGATAAAACTACATTTAAAACTGTTTTGTCCATTATCACCTGCTCTATGCATCTTGAAAGCCGAAATGTGAACAAAGTGGCTTGAGAACCTTCATAAAAACTATTGGCTGCCATCAAAACCAGCATAGGGCCAAATGGCCACAGCTGTCAAACTCCACGGTGATATCGTGGTTGGTTTTTGTTGTTCTGCTTTGTTCGATTCTCTGCTCGTCTGATTCATTTAGCAGTAAATACTATTAAAAAAAAAGTACTAGTTCTGCGGGAAATTTTGTTTGATAGCAAAGTATGCAAAACAAGTTGAGTTTTTTATAGGTTATCATGCTCCGAATCATATGCGCATTTAATTTTATGGTGAATATTGGCTCGATAAGAGCCGAAAATAAATGCCCCTCAAAATTGAAACGTTAAATTAATCATGATTTTCCTGAAAATTTATGGAATTTAATAAGGTTATCTAAAAGAATGCCAAAATTGATGTCTGATCTACATATAATTTGTATTACATTTAAAATTTTATTTTCTCACATTTCAATTATTTCATATATATCAATGTGGCGATTGGAAAAAATCACAGTTTTGCCAAAAAGCCTATTTATCTTCGCAATGGCTACTCTAAAACTATTGGGTTATTTTGTGACTTTCCTCAATGTCAAATTGCAGTTTAAAGCATTTACTGGAGGCAAACCCAAGTAGCACACTACGACCAAAATTAGTTGCATCAACTTGATTATGACTAACAAAGGTACATTTATGTTTTCTCAACTTAATTGCAACATGTGTGCTACTAGGGAAATTGTTTTAAAATGCTTTTTTAACTGACCATAATAAGATAATTTGAATGAGTCTTAAAACGACATTTCAAAACAGCATTTTACGAGTTCATAAAGTCAAAATAAAACATTTGTCAAGAGTAAAAGAAACTTAAAAAACAAGGTTTGAAGATCGTTGTAAAGAAGCTGTGTTGTAAAGAAGCTGACTAAAATTTTAAACCTATTGCCACCTCTTACTGCCACAATAAAAACAATTGGATTTCCAGTGGTTTTCATAAAACTTTAATAAAACTTAATTAAGCTGGGTGGTTCATTATGTGTAAAACAGTGAATCGGATCGGGCTGTCGCTAGGAAGTACATGGAGGAATAAGAGTACTCAGAAAGGGGTGTTTTTGCACCCACCCTGGGAATAAGTGGACTTACCCACAAGATGGGTAAAAAGGTTCTACTCATAAGTGGGAACTAGGTCTGTACGTCAAAATGGATGTTTACCTTTCACCCATCTTCTCGAAGCCAGAATTTTGTTGGATGGGTTAAAAGTACCCATCAAATCAAAGTCGATTATATACTGTTCAGGAAATTGAGAAAAAAAATTAGCACAATGAATTTAATGATGTTTTATTTAAGTAATATTACATCGATGAAATTAAATTAACCTTTTATTCTCAACACAATCGAGCATTGCATCGTCAATGGAATAGCTAGCGACTTGGGATGATTTGCAATTACCTGTTGCGGGAAATGCTTGAGTATCCATTGAATAGAACCGCTGGAACATCTCATCGGAAGCATATTCTAAGCGCTTGTGTTCAGTTTTTGCCACTCTTTCACATGCTTTTTCATTTTCACTAAGGAAACAAGTACGAATTCCTGGCATTCGTCTACGGGGCACTGCAGACATTTTATAACTTTAAAAAAAATGTGTTTCTAATTTATACAATCACTAACCTTTCTTGCTTCCGGAAACTTTCTGGGTTCAGTTTTTTACTTCCCTCAGAGGTGAAAATAATATTCAACACCGAGCGAACGATCGACATTGTACTTGTTCTGATAAACCTGACGTTTTCAAATTTGATGGCTATCCATTAAAGAATTAAAACACCTACCTGAACTACATGAAGCGATTTCAAGGTGAATACTTTAACTCACATTGTATGTTTAGAAACGGCATTTGACAGCTTCATAGCTGCCGAAGGTGAGTGATTTGACGTGGACTACGTCTTTGTTTCTATACTAGGTTCAATTTTTAAAACATATCTATTACTACCGTCACGAAATGTGACTTGCCCCAATCGATCGGACATTTCTCAACGGATCGATTCTTGTAATGAAAGCTATTGATTTTTAACATTAAACTATTTAAAATAACGCAAATATAAAGTGATGTCTTATTATACCGAAATTTCAGAGAAAATTTACTAAGTTCACAGTATTCTCCTATCACGGACTTCAAATTTAAGTAAGAAACGTCTCCTATGCATCAGTAAAAAATATTTTAGGTAGAAACCTTAGCATTTTCCATTAGTCGTTCGGCGATCTCAAAGAAGTTGTGTCAGCGCTCGTCTGCACACCGTCAAGTCATCCGGCACACTACTGCCTAGCAACATGTCTGGCCGTGACAAATTTGCAGTCGGATTTCAGCCGCATTCACCGCCTGCTCCGGAAGGGCACTACACCGAGCGCGTTGGTGCCGGTGCCCTCGTCTCCCTGCTGTGGTGATGGAATACCTGATGGCTGAAGTCCTCAAGTTGGCAGGAAATGCCGGCCGCGACAACAAGTTGACCAAAATCATAACACGTCACCTGCAGCTGGCCATCCCCAACGACGAGGAGCTAATAAAACTTCTCTCCTGTGGGACCCATTACATAAGGTGTTATATTTTTAAGGCTATCCTGCTGCACAAGAAGACCGAGTATAGAGCTTTAGTTCAATCAACAACTAAAATCCGTCATTTCAGGACGAACTAATTAATTTGCTCCACTAAAGAACTTTCATCGTCATGCAACGGGCTCAACATGGTATTACAATAAACGTCGCGACCCAGAGTAAATGGAAAAGCACGTTGGGCAACCAACAAACGAATTATCAACAGATAATTCTAGTCGAACGATGGGGATGTTTTAGTTGGTTGATGCAAGAACGCGGCTTGTTATGTAGTCGGTTGACCCAGCCAATGCCTTAGTCAGCCGATTGACGCAACCACGAGAAGCAAAATGATATATACCTCACAAAAGTCCGTTTTCAGGGCTATTATGATGATTATGTACCTAAATCGTAAATCCTGTCCGATTCGTAAGTTTATCACTCAATCACACATTACCGTACATTTTTAGAGCGGAGGTTTCACGAAATATCGTTATCCAGGCAATAAATCTACATCAAACCTCAATCAAAGTGGATTTTCGATAATTTTGATTCTGAGTTGTGCCAGTGTTGCATGAAAACGAAAAAAAATCATGCTTTCATGTAGATTCCCTTTCGCGGACTTCAATATCAAATAGCAATATATTGACAGAATGAATCATTCTCTATTATCTTCATTTAGTGAAACCTTGTTTCGCATTGGCTTGAATACTACTATGAAATAGTTTTTGAAAATTTTGCAAATCATTGAAATGTCGCAACACTTACGCAACACTTACGCAGCAGCTACTATATACAAGCGCAATTCCCGGAAGCGCAAGATGAAGCAACAGGAGAACGTTCCTTTCAAGCAACCGAATTCGTCATCAACTATAAGTATTAGCAAGGCAGCGGTTGGGAAAATTCTACTGAAACAAAAATCGTTCAGATCAGTGGTGGATCGCCCAGGCAGCGGCAGGAAGCGCATAACGGATAAACGAATGGACACCAAGATCATGCGCGAAGTCAAGAAAACCCCCAAAAGTAACTGTCCGTGAGATCCCGGAAACCCTGCAGCTATCAGTTTCTGGTCGAACTGTTCGTCGCCGTCTTGTAGCACTGATTCTTGATCTTGAGCAGCTGATTAACAAAATTGTCCGGAAGCGCCCATTTATCAGCAAGGCAAACAAAGCCAAACGGCTCAGGTTTGCTATTGAGCATGCTGATAAGCCGTAGAGTTCTGGAAAACGGTTCTCTGGACGGACGAATCAAAATTCGAGCTGATAAAGAGCTTCTGGAGCGCCCCATCTAAGGCACGATGAAATGTAATGAAGGATGAAATGTGATGGTCTGAGGCTGTTATTCGTGAAAATTGTCGTAACGACGACGGCAGATTCCTACATCAACATCCTGCGAGAAAATCTGAAGGTTTCGCTGATCCAGGTGGGTCTTGAAGAGAAGTTCGTATTTCAGCAGGACTACGACCTCAAGCATGCTGCCAAGAAGACCAAGTCTTTCTTCCGGTCTTCTCAGATCAAAGCCCTGGAATGACTTCCACAAAGCCCGGACCTCGACCCCATCGAGAATTTGTGAGCAGTTTTAGATATCAGGGCCTACAAAATTGGTGTTACCAATACATTCAACTATTTGGAAGTCCCGGAGCGCGCCTGGGAAGAGCTTAGTCCACAGCACCTAAGAACCTGGTGGATAGCATGTCGAAGCAGTCAAGTAAGGAAAGGGTAGGAATATGTTGACGGGATACTCGCTTTATTGGAAGCCGGAGAGTCCACTGCACTTCCACGAGAAATCACTGGTATTTTGGATAGCCGGATTAGTTATCAGCAGGGTTCGTTTTGGTTAACGATAAGCTGCCAAGTGAAATATTTAAAAAATAGTACCGATTTCCGATTTGAACTGATTTAAATCAACTAACTAAGAGATGTTTTATAATGCTGGAAAGCCGATTTGGACCGTTTAAACCAACATTAAGGATGCTGTTGGGGCCACTTACAGAGTGTGATAGTGGTATTTCATTAGGAAAACAAGGCCATTAATTTCAACACCTGAGAGTCAACTTGAACCAATCTACACCAAAAGTACGGGTGCCGCTGGAGTCACTTACAAAACAGGGCAGTGGTTTATTTGTATTAAGATTGGGTGGCCCGACGATCATGCGTACGAATAATTTGGATCACAATTAATTATGTATCTCACCACTGACCCATCTTACCCGGTGAACCACGACTTCTCATGCTCACTCGATCACTCGCTCAACGAACAATAGGCAACCGAAGGTTAATTATTGATTTTACTATAAACAAATCATCTCAAAGCTCATTTTTATTCCCTCTTCTGCTAAGCCACCCTCAATGTATGCCTCCCTAAGCAACCTGTAATAACCTAACTATAAATTCACAATCCATCGATTCCAAATCACGGAAGAAACTCCCTCCGCCAAATATGCAAGTGGGTGGAATGTTACAACTTGGAAAAATTGTAAAAGAAATCGATGAATCAACCCTCTCAGATTCATAGCTAATACGCTATTATGTCAAATTTACAAGCTCACAACTGCATGCTAGTTTTTGATTTGAAAAGTGTCCAGATTTATGAAGAAGAAGTCCGGGCACCGATCAGAACGGTATCCGAATTTTGGATTTGGAAATTTGTGTCGCTTAACAAATCCTCAAACAAATGTGCAAAAGCACGTTGGTCAATATTTAGCGTCAACCAGTGGGTACGTGTGCTCTACTCCAAGTTCCCCTTCTTTCAAACTCACCTTCAGGTCAATTTACCCATTGAGTTGGACACATCACAATGAAAAATACTCTATAACTTATTTAGGATTATATCTGAAAAATCCAAATTTGGCAAACACCCACCACAAACACGGTATACGTGAACTGAAACTACAAACTTCCTTTGACAATATCTACGCAACATCGTCTGTCCCCTTTTGTCCCCCTTGTGAGAATACGCTCGTTTGTATGTAGAACTTGCCCTAAATGTCATCCCTACAAAGTTTTCAATTTCAAATTGAAATAAAAAAAAATACTGCAAAAATAATGTTTTTTTTAAGTCCCACTCTAAGGATAGTCAGGAAAACTGTTATAAAACGATACGTAGATGAGATGAAAGGAAAAATTTTCCATCAGAGTTTCATTAAATTAAAATATCTACAATTCTGTCGAAGCAAAAAGTTCTTTGACTCATAAGCATAAAAAGTTATTTATTTTATTATGAACATAAAAGGACCTCCCTAGTAACAACATAAACCAATCGATAGACATTATTTTTTAAATCAAATCTTCAGAAGACATCATGTATCTAAAGTTTATGGTTTTCGAGTTATCGATTTTTGTCGCGAAATTTGTCCATTCGACCCATAATGCATTGTTGGAAAATAAATCTCATCTTTCATACAACCA
Organism: Aedes japonicus; assembly: GCA_034211315.2. Taxonomy (NCBI): domain Eukaryota; kingdom Metazoa; phylum Arthropoda; class Insecta; order Diptera; family Culicidae; genus Aedes; species Aedes japonicus. The sequence goes on from JASCZW010000126.1 coordinate 429,156, forward strand.
CACCATATCGATTTTGTTCAGTGTAACTTTTTTTATGTCACGCTGTCAGTTAATGCAACAAGGTAGGCGTTTCAGCCGGCTCGGTGTGAAACAATTGAAAAATCCGTTTGCTCCAGTAAATAGAATCCAGCACAACGCCTACTTCATTTGTTGTTTCCGTTAAAATTATCGTGAGTTTCTCTTTGACCGGGAAAACCTACCCATCTTTGTACGCGTGATTCCACCAAACAGTCTACCTATCACATTTGTAACGGTAAGTTTGGTTATTTTTCGATTCTACCTATTGTCATTAAAACGGCGCTCTCAACTTGACGGCGGTGCTAGTTTACGGAGTTTAATCAGTCGGATCGCAACTGTGGCTTAGTGTGAAGTTCAACAAAAGTCGAAAAGATGGCCGACATGCAAGATCAGGAAAATCAGATGGACACCAGTGGTAACGCCGGCCGGGACGACGATAGGAAACTATTCGTCGGTGGTCTCAGTAAGGAAACAGCTGAGCAGGATCTGCGGAATCACTTCGGTCAGTATGGTGAAATCGAGAGCGTGAACGTCAAGACAGACCCGCAGACGGGACGTTCCAGAGGATTTGCCTTCATCATATTCCAATCGTCGGATTCGATCGAGAAGGTCATTGCTTTCGATGATCATACCATCAACGGCAAGAAGGTTGATCCGAAGAAGGCCAAAGCCAGACAGGGTAAGATTTTCGTCGGAGGACTGAATCCGGAAACTAGCGACGAGGAGATCAAAACGTTCTTCGAGCAGTTTGGAATGTGGTGGAGATCGAAACACCTTTCGACAAGTTGAAAACCAACGGAAGGGTTTCTGCTTCATCACGTATGACTCGGAAGCGGTTGTGACGGAGCTGCTAAAGACTCCCAAGCAGGTCGTAGGTGGTAAGGAGGTCGACGTAAAGCGAGCGACTGCCAGGCCCGACAATCAGATGGGATCGATGCGTGGATCGCCACAGCGTGGAATGCGAGGTGGCCGAGGAGGCTTCGGTGGACCAAGAAGCTACGGACAAGGCTGGGGAGGCGGACAAGGATTCGGCGGAGGATACAACCAAGGTGGATTCGGCGGAGGATTCAGCGGTGGATATGGCGGTGGGGGCGGCGGCGGAGGTAGCGGAGTTGGTTATGGTTATGACAACTACGACTATTCAGGCTACGGCACTGTTGGCTTCCAAGGTGGTAAACAGCGAGGCGCCGGTGGCGGTGGCGGTGGCCGTCAATACCAGAGGCCGTACTGAGTCTCCTGAGTGAAAATGTGAACGATGTTCTCTTTCAGAATAAAGAAAATCAATAACAAAAAAAAAAAACGTTTTATGTGTTTCGTAAGGTAGTACTATTAAATAAAATGACCGAAAAATCTGAGCTTTTGATAAAACCCTTTCATTTGTCGACGGTGGCCATTGGAATGACCCGATTAAAAAAAGAAGATAACTGCTTCCAAATTACAACGAAAACCTGAGGGACGGAACCGAACACCAAATCCGGCGTGCGATAATGGTAGGGGTCGCACTGAATAATCTGAAAGTGCAAATCAAAACGGCGCTAATCGGTTGAAGGCTTGCAAATCTCCTATTGTACTGTCTGGGTTGTCTTACCCAATAACGATGCTCGCGAGCGACTCCAACACCTCCTCCGATTCACAGAAGGGCTCGCGTCGCGTGAACTAGGTTGGCAAAAATAAAAATGGTGCCCGTGCTTGTCTCTTCTATTTGCCTTTGGGTTCATTAGTGGTCGACTTTTGACCGTTTGAACTTTTTTATTTTCATACTCTCGCTACCCGAACGCGATTTGCATGTTTGGGATTTTGTTTTGTGCCTCTGCCTTTGTAGCCCAACCAAGCAGGCCGTTCAAATAAAACAAACCAAACAATCGAGGAGGTAAGGAAAACAAAACGGAGCAACCATTGCGGTGAGTGTGTGCGGAGTGTGCTCTAATTGAGTTCGGTAGGTGCTCTGCACTCGTCCCGTGTCAGACGGCTTCCTTACGTAATTGTAAACAAGATTCCCCATGCAAGCGCACCATTGGCAAAATCGAAAGTTGCGGTCACACCAGCCAGTCGAAATCGGTTCTGCGCGGATCAATTAAAGGCGTGAGAAAATCTCACACCGGATTGACTTCATACATCATTAAATTCTGAACCGCCACTACCGCCGTTGTGGCCTTCTCGGTCTGATAAACAGCCTTGTTTTGCCTCCTCCCACGCTCGATGTTGCTCCGTGCGTCCACACGAACGAGCGGCATCCCAGAAGGCGGTGACGGTGTTATGCGACATAACAACCAACCGAAGACCTGTTGACAACGGCGATGATCAATGTTTTCGCGAGTTGAAGAAAATTGAGGCAAGGAAAAAATATTTATTGCCATTGTCAAATGATTGTGTGTTGCTCCGAGAGCTGTCTGTTTTGTCTATTGTCTTCCTGTGCCTGTTCCCCACTCGGGCGCACGCGGACAGCGGAAGAGAGAAGAGGAAGCGCAGAAATCCGCAATCTGGGCCTGCTCCGTTTCCGTGGAGATTGTCGTGGTGATTCAATGCAAGGACGGAAAGATGGTAGGTGGTAGGGAAAGGGCAAAAGGAGACCAACTTATTCATACTTTTCAGCATATCTACCGACTTAATCTGTATTTATTGCTATTATGGCATCATTGATGTTTCATTATGTATTATTTATTGCTGTTTAGGTTAGGTACTTATTTTGTCTGACATTTCGAGCGTGTATGTCGCTGGGTGACTGTTTGAGTGAGTGTATGTGTGTGGTTGGATTGGTCTCAATTTGCAGTTGACTTGTTGATGAAATTTTGACACGATTTTGACTCATAGATGGAGCGATAGACAAGCTCATGGGGTAGCTGTCATATCCAACAGCTTACCTCACATTGATTTTAGCCTCAAATTGGCAGGGTTAATTTTGATCTCAACTTTCTCTTTGGAAAAATGAGATCAATGAGTGAGGTTCTAAAATTCCTATTAGAACATATGTTTGAGAAGCATTAATTGGAAGCATAATTCTCGAGTTATTCATGATTAGGGCTTAAAAGCCAATTGTACAATACCAACTTGCCAGATAGTTAGCACTGCCAAATTCAATACGTTTGTCAGACAGCTATGCATATTTGGCTACAAACAGATTTATGCTTACGAAGAAGACTTCATTGAGCACGAATCACAAGTTCTACGATAGTCAACTACACCAAATAGTAAGAGCTAAAAATTCTTCTGTTTGTTTTGAGATCCGTCAACAGTTTGTTTTGAGATTTATGAGAAATCTACGTTTAAACTCATTGTTTACAAATGGCTTTTCGGCCCCTTATAATGAATTATGATCGAGAATTGGGCTCTCTTTTAGTGTTTCAAAATGACGGAAATAATCGAAAACACTGCTCGCCGTACAAAATCTATGAAATCCGCATTCCTTTAGTATGTTAGTCAGGAATAGGAGACAGTTTTAAAAAACGTCCGGGCGTTGGAAAATTCGATACTCACGTTTCAAAACGTGGAGAAAATATTTCCTGAAAATATTACGCATGCAGTTTTAATTGTGTTTGATATGTGTGCTCAGTTAAAAACGAGGTGAGAGGGACTCGCTCCAATTTCACCTTTATCAAGAAACAGAACGGGCCAGGAGATCATTCCAGGAATTTTTCATAAGGGCAAATCTAACATTGAGAGACTCTCGTTTAGTAACTTTTTTTTCCAACCACCTTCACGTTTTCCATTCTAGAATTTGTAGAGTATGTTAGCCAGTACTGTTGTGTTTCGGTCTGTACTAAAGAATCCCTCAAAATTTTTGAAATGATAATGTAATCAATGAAAGAGTGCGAGACAGGAGAGAATCAGTGGCGTCTCGTGAGAAAATTAACCGGTTGTGCACTTTCTTTCGAACCCGGACGTCAATTTTGACAACAATATCTTGCTCCATAGTTACTCCTTTGCCGAGTCTTTTGTGATATGCCACAAAAAGAACCTTGTCAATGTCCCGAAACAACAGAATAAAATTGCAACTAGCCAGTGAGTAAAACAGTGCAGACCACAAAGTGCACAAAACAGACACTAACTCATCGGCAATCAAGTTATAGGAAAAAAAAACATCTACAAACGATCCACGTGTGGTATATACAGGACCTGGTGCACAATTTTAGACTGTGCAGTGCACGAGGTGGACATATGGACGAGACGCCACTGGAGTGAATCTCTCATTATTAGATTCGCCCTATTGAAAAAAGTTCCTAGAATAATCTCCTGGTCCATTTTGTTCTGTGATTGAAGTGAAATGGGATCGAGTCTTCGTATTTAACTTCGTATTTAACTGAGCACAAATATCAAACACAATTAGAACTTCATTTGTAATAATTTCAACAAATGTTTGCTCCTCTAGAGTATGCTTTGGTTGGCATCCTGTTCATTTCGTTAAAGCTCTGACTTTTAGCTTTAAAAATGAGAAGTGATAATTTCTATAACCCAGAATGTATGTAGGAAAAGGACTCGATCTTATTTCACCTTAAAGCTCTATTATAGAACGTTTGCATGATTTCTCAATACCGATCGGAAGACAATTGACAAATCATGTGAGGTTAGCTACCGACAATTTTGAAAAATAGGTGCATAGGTGGAACGGCATGTCTTAATGTTAGCCTAGTCGCTTCATTCGGCCTATGAACCAAATATGATGCCATTTTACTCAGCGATAAATCTTGACTGACAGTTGATCGATTCGCATCGATTCTCTTCTATGAATAAAGGCTGGGCTACAATGGGGAGCGCAACGGCGCGGTGTGGAAGTTTTTGACATAAAATATATGGATTAACTGTCAAAAGCTGCCGCAACGCGCCGTTGCGCTCGTCATTGTAGCTGGGCCTTAACGCGGCTGCAAAAGAGTTTTTCCATAGAAGTAGTTGTTCAATGTACAAGCTTACAACGACTTCTTTTGTTCTAAGCTGTTAGTAGAGCCGCAAGTTCAATTGTTTAGCCATTTTAAGCCCAAGCGAAAATCGATGAAGATAATCAATTAACGAATATGGGACCTAATTAAATGTTACGCGGGAAATCAACAATATCATTTCTTCTGAAGTGATTGCGATCAATTTCTTCTGAAGTGACTTTACCATAGTCATCAATTGATTCGCTTCAGGGAAATTTTCGTTTTCCTTAAACGAAGTCCTTCCCATGACTTCTGAGCTGATCAAATTACCTTCACGAGCTTCAAGTAACTTAAATTTGGGTAAATTGTACCGATATACCTACTATTCCATCTTAGATATAAAGAAAAGTGTCACACGTTACAAATAAGCCATTGACACAGAAACATGAAACATAGACAAAACCGTAGTACAAACCATTTTTTTCTATGTTCCTGAAAGAGTAGGCTGTGCTTTTTTGCTTTCTCCGTCATAGTTGAATGTTTTGATACATTGAGAAATTGTCGTGTTTTCGACCGAAATGGTTTTTAAAAGTGCACGAAAGTGCCTCTGAGCGAGTTTTGTTTACTGGGGTGGCAACATCTGTGCATTCCGGCTCGAGTTTCGGAGGAACTTCAATATCGGAAAATTGAAAAGAGAATGTTTATTTTAATGTACAGATTGCATTTATGTCGTCGCAAGTGCATGAAATTGAGTACAAATCAACGTTGAAAAATTGTTATTTTTACGACTCAACACTAGCGCTTGTTGTTGTTTCTTGATTATCGACATTTTCAGCTTTTGGCTGGTTTATCTTCCATCGAAGTCACTCAAACGCCTCTTTGGGTATTTTCGTAACTTGCCGGGGGTGAGTTTTGAACTTGTGTCTGTGGCGTGGGAGGTATGGATGTTAACTACTAACCTGGGGTCGCCCTGAATGATAGCTTGTCATTTCGGATTGTTGCAAACAGATTTCTTACATGATACCATTGCCGGCCAATGGGTGTTAGAATGGACACACACATAAATAAACAGTATTTCTCTATTTCATTTTCATTTTGCAGCATTTGGTGGGGAAATAAGAGCGCAAGTCAGTCCAAAGCCGATGAATAGAATACCCCATAAATAAACAGTATTTCTCTATGTTCCTAATTATGGCCTATTAAATTCATTACATACACTGGAAAAATAATCTTGAAAAAGAATCTGGTTGCATATTTTTCAAGTACTCAGAAAAAAATTTGCATTTCATGCTTTTCAAAGTGACACCATTGCACAGTGGTCCAGAATGCGAATTTAGCTGGAAAGATACATTTTTCGCCTAAGCTTGATGTTTTGGAGCAAAATTGTCGTTTACAAAATTGTTTCTAATAACAAGGCGCCTCTTTTGGATGAAAAATAGGGTGGTCCATATTTTCAGAGAAATCGAAAATCTAACTTTTATGTTTGCAGAAATAAAGGCATACATTCTTCAGAAAAGTTGTAGAACAAATAATTCCAAGCAACTTTGGTTGTATACATTTTCTGTACCTTTTGATATGACCAAATTAGAGCATTTTCTCTTTCGTAGCTTAGGGTGTCTCTATAAAAATCAGTTATTTTGCTGTAACTTTTTTATTTCATGTTTTTCAGCAAAGTTGTCTTTCGATTGATTCTGAAACAATAAAAGTAACAACTTTTGGTATGCTGAAATTGTCTCTATCGTATGTCAAACAAAAGTTATTATGGTTTTTGTTAACAAAATAGGCCTTTTTGAAATGTTGTTTTTTTAGTTGAGCAAACTAAAAAAATGTTTCTTAACAGCATTTGAAGAGATTTTTATTGTTGCATATCACATCTGAAAATTGGAGATCGGTTATTTTTTTAAATTGAGTAAAACGCTTTTGAAAAGGACCTAATTTTATAAGAAAATCGTTGATTACTCGCTAACGGTAAGAGATATTGGAAAGATTCAAATGTCAAAACTGATACTTTTATAAAAATCATCTGAAGGCAATTTTGTTGGCAAATTTCATATTAAAAAGTTAGAGAAAAAACTGTTTTTTTATAGGGACACCCTAAGTTATCTGGGAAAAATTGATCTAAATCGAATCTATTCACAAACTACAAATATGTTTTGTTGACAACGTTGTTCGAAATTAGCTAGGCTACAATTATATCAAATTACTTCATTTCAGCAATAAGACAGTAAGTTTTAGATATCAACGAACATAAGAACCAATCAACAATACTTGATTACGCGTTTCGCAGTATGATATTTCTGCAAACAAAAAAGTTAGATTTTCGATTTCTCAGAAAATAAGAACCGCCCTAGTTTTTATTCACTCCAAAAGAGGTGCCTTGTTCTTAAAAACAACTTTGTAGAAAACAATTTTGCTCCAAAACATCAAACGTGGGCGGAAAATGTAACTTTCCAGCTAAATTCACATTCGGGACCTCTGTGCATTGTCTGCAAGTGGCTGGTGGCACCCGGTTACAGCAATTTCATCCATCGGGATGGAGGCGCACTTAACTAAAAAATTTAGATATTTATTATTTGAACGTGATTTCCACCTTTTAGATGTACGATGTTTTAAGGAAATTTATTGGAAAAAGCAAGGGCTACATCGAAGTGGTCTGATGAAGGTCAGAATTGGCTCGGCAAGTGGCGCTTGCGGGCATGCAAAATGTTGGTACTAATTGGTTCCAACATAGAATATCTCGAGATCCTTGCCCTATGGAAAGTTATGAATATCTTGTACAAGCTATATCTCGCGATCCTAGCCATCTAGGAAGATGCCGTATTCGACAAAGGATTACAGGTGGTCACCTGGAGGCCGTTAGTTAATGTCTGACGCCATTTTGGAATCCAAGATGGTGGCTTCCGGTCTTAGAAAAACTGACAATAACTATCAAAATAACTATGAAAAATGGAAATGGAAATCAAGATGGCGGTTTACTTTGCGTAAAAAGTGAGAATTACTGTCAAGTACCCTTCAATATCAACTTTTTTTTTTATCAGAAACGGCGTAGAATGGCTGGAAAAAAAAGTTATATCAGACGTCGTGTATAAAAACAAACCCAAAAGAAGAGGGTTCTTCTCCTATTTCCAAACAGAGTGTGTACAAACTACCGCTAGAAACTATCACAAGCTATCAGTGGTACATGAGCGCGATCCAACACGTTACTTTTGCCTGTTGAGGTGGCGGATTCGGCCGTGCCTTTACCTACCCCGCAGTGGGATGTTAGGCAAAGGTAACGTCCTTAGTTCGAGTGCTACTTTACCCATGCCCTTTCGCTCAGTTTTCAAAACTTCTATTCAATTTTCAACCTACCGTACACTGACGGAACTTTCAACACTTTCTCTTCATATCTTTCATTCTAGCAAACTGTCCATACTCTATGCCACATGGTGATGAGCGAACATTTCCTTCTACTTGGAAATCGATGTCTGACACTATTTTGGAACCCAATATAACGGCTCTGTTTCGGAAAAACTCGAAAATACTGTCAAATATCCTATTATATTGATAGTTTTTGGAACGCAGACAGTAATCATGTCCGACCCCATTTAGAAATAAAAATTGGCGGCTTCAGTTCCGTAAAGATAAAAATACTGCCAACACATAAACTGATGTTACTCATTTTAACAACTATTGACCAGCTTTTTGATTTTAAGGGGACCCTCCCCTGGATTTGGGCAAAAATAAGGCAAAGTTTGTATTTTTTTTGTGGGAGATTGAAAAGGCGTACGAACTTTCGGTTTTGACGAATCAATTCGATTATTATTCAATATTTCAAAGAGATAAAAAAAATTGTGAAAATTCAAAATGGCGATTTCCGTAAGCCTCTGCGCGCAAAACATGGGGCGACAACAGGCTACAGGCTGCCTGTTGTAGTGGACAGAAATCAAATCTAATTATCATTTCTGAAAGATAATGATATTTTCTACGGATTGAACTAAATTTAAGACAATAGTGATCATTTGAACTGAAAAGTTTAATTATTTTCATTTCAACCGTGTTCAAAAATTATAAATAATTAATTATTAGTGCGAATTTTTAGTTCCAGCCGTACAAAAAATTATAACAAAAAATTATAACAGTTATTTGATAGAGGGAATCGGATTAATAGATCAAGCCCGGAGCTTGAAGTTAGATTGAAAAACATGGTTTCAGTCATTTAGCCGCCTTTTGAATTACACAATTTTTATCTCTTTGAAATCTTTAATAATCGAATTTAATCGTCAAAACTGGAAGTTCGTACGCCTTTTCATTCTCCACAAAAAAAAAATACAAACTTTGCCTTATTTTTGCCCAAATCCAGGGGAGGGTCCCCTTAACTGTTTACACAGAGTGCGTCTGGTATTATTTTGTTAAAAGGTCCTTAGACCAACTGGCACGTGCCTCAAGGGCTCAGTTGGGATGCTTTGTCAAAATCCGAAGCTAAGGGTCATCTACTCACTCTTTAGTCATTTGAATATGTTTGTTTGCAGCAATTAAAATCGTACTCAATAGCGATATTTTTATGTATTTTTGAATTTCAATGAAATAAACCACCCGCACATGTGTGTGGCCCAAACAGCATCCCCAATGTTGATTTTGGTCGGTCTTCAAACTAGATGTTTTAACATACTTTTATATGCTGCTGAAATAAACCACCCACACTTGTGATTGGCCCCAACTACAATCTTTACTGTTGGTTTAAATGATGATACCCCGTTTCGCATAAAGACGTTTGGCATACGGATGTTTGGCCGAATGGACGGTTGACTGAGTTTGCGAAATTCTTATATACTTGTCCCATTTGTTTTGCTTTAGTTTGATCATATTATCTCTCACCATGTTTTGATAATCGTCAGTCATTTTGAGGCTGGATTTTTCTGAGAAAGTTTATTGTAACTATTGTTCAAAAAGATGAATAACTCATTTGAGAAAAGTTGAAATTTAAAATCAGATTCTACAGTGAAATGCCATGCCAAGTAATTTTAGGGTTTGAAACCATTTAGCCAAATATCTTTTAATCATTCGATTCCAAACAACGTCGCAAAAGTAAAATAAGAAAAATGCAATTCTATTAAAGCTCAAAATTATCAAATATTAGTTTCTCACATAACTCACCAGTCGGTTTAAAATTTATCAAATTGAAATGCATGAAATCATGAAAATTGCATTTGTTTGATCAGTGAAACACCAAAGAACTGCTCATGTTTGACGGAAGGGAAAATCTCACAAAGACTAATAAACCGCACAAGCGCATGATTCAGGAATTTGCTTTCGAATACAGGAATACGTATCGTCATCAAAACAAGGTATCTTTCGGAGGCACTACATATTTCTTCAGAATTATAAAACATAATGATCCATTATGTTTAGCTGTTAAACATAATACATATTTCCACCTTAAATCAGGAGTCTACGATTTTATCAAAATATATTCATACTTCTCATGTATATGGGCAAATGGCAGAATATCAGTTTTTGCATTGTTGAACATAAAAACATCGTTTTTAAGTGAATTGATATAGTTGAAACTTAATTAGAATGCTTATTACTGCAAATGCGCACACCTTTTGATAAACTGTAAGTGTAATAAGTCTAGAACATCCGGAGCTAATGCGTACGAGAATGTTTTTTTTTTATTTTCTTTTTTAGATCTAACGCGTTTGAAAATACTTTTTTAGATATTTATTTCCTTTTCTCTGCGATACATTTATGCTAATAGACAATTTATGGTCAAACGTCCATTCGGAAAAACGTCTATTCGGCCAAACGTCCATTCGGCCAAACATCCATATTCCAAACGTCCCACCCCCGTTTACATCGTTTTAAAAAAATGAATAATTTTAGTGCGCATCTCTGTACAGAGAATTAGCCGGGAAAATAATTATATATCCAGGGTGGCCACAGACTCGGGAAAATCGGGAAATGCGGGAATCCAAAGTCATCGGGAAATATGCGGGAAAAAGGCGGGAATTTCAAAAGTCATCGGGAATTTTTGTCATATGGAAGGAACCATACTCACACCTTTTTCAAATGATTTGAGTAGCGTTTTTGTCATTTACTCGGTCCACCGATCTCATTGTTCAGCCTGTTCAAAACGTACCGCTTAGAGCATCTTCAGCGGTGGTCTATTTAAACATCTTTATAGGTGATTTGCATCAGCAAACTTAAAAAGAACCAGCTAAAACAGACCAGCTTGCGTTCCCCGCACCGGTGTAGTATGTCTTGTATTTAAACCCACCAATACCTATCATCTTGTCAATCATACAATACCCAGAAATCAGAAGTTTTGTTTTTTCAGAGACCGAGGATTTTTCGCAAACTTTTTACCATGGATTGGTTTGAGTGGTGTAGAGTGTGTGAATGCATGCATCTCATTTAAACGATATTAGGTAGTGCTGATAGTGATAGATAGCGCCACGCCAACCTATGACAAGAAGCACTTTCTGTGACGTTTCAAAATGCCAAGGAATATGATCCTAGACGTTATGCGACAACTAGAGTCAACTGATGACTTTTTCTAGCTGTTGCGATGCAGCTAGATATGTTGGCCTTAGTGTTACATAGATGCACTGCAGCCTAACGGATGTTTACGTATGTCCTCAGCTAGTTCTCTCGACGAAAACTTGGGGGTTGGTGACCCTGAGGGATTTGAACAAATCTGTCCTTAAGACTTACGGCCCGCAGTATTTACGCCCCCAATATCGGAAAAGGTAAAGAAACTGATGGACAAAAATTTTCTCCCGAAAGTTTGAAAAAATCTTGTAAATTCAGTGCACTTAGGAACTCAGGGAACTTATCAGAAGCTCGGTATACTTATTAGATTTCACCTAGACTTTCCCGAGGTTTAGCTATTCTCCCTGATGTCAAGGGAACATACCATAAAATCAGAGAACATTCCAGAAAATCGGGGAGCTTTCCAGAAAATCGGGGAGCTTTTCAGAAAATAATAAGAACTTCCTAGAAGTTCAGACAACTTTCCTAAAATTCAGAATGTTTCCTAGAATCAGGGAATTGTCCATAGATTCAAGGAGTTTACCACGAGTTCAGGGAAGAACCAAAAGTAAAGGGTTCTTCACAGAAGTTCAAGTTACTGTCCAGAAATTCAAGGGGGCTACCAGAAGTTTACAAAACTTATCAGATTATTTTGGGTATTTTTCAGAAGTTCATAGAACTACTCAAGATGTTCAAGGAACTTCCCAAAAAATTCAAGAAACTTTCCAGAAAATTAGTGAATTTCCAATAGAGAACCGTCAAGAAATTCATGAAGCTTTTCAACAGATTGCGGATCTTCCTAGAGGTTTAGTGAACTTCTTATAATTTCATGAAGCTTGCTAGACATATACAAAACTTATTAGAAGTTTAGCGAGCATGTAGGAAATCAAGAAACTTCCTTGAAGTTCAAGGTTTCTCATGAATTAAAAAAAAACTTCTGAGAACTTCATGAAATGCTCACAAAGATCATGGAACTCCCCCGAAGATCAGGAAAGTTTCCAAAAGGTCAGCAAACATCTCAGACCTCAGAGAACGTTCCAGGAGTTCAGGGAACTTTCCAAAAGCTCGAAAAAGTTCCCAGATGCTCAGGGGATTCAGCAATTCAGGAAATTTCTCAGTAGTCCTGCGATCTTCCAAGAATTTCAGAAAACTTCCTCTTTCCATAAGTTTGGGGAGCTTTCTAGAACTTCAGGGATCTTTCCAGGTGATGGAGAAACTTTCCAAAATTTCCGAAAACTTCCCAAAAATTCAGGGTATTTAAGTTTTAAGAATAACTTAAACTTCTTACTACTCGATAATTTTTCGAACCCAACCAAAACGAGAATAAAGAAACCAACTACTGTTTCAATTTCATAGAATTTCCACCTATTCACAATCTTGGAGATCAAGTTCTTGTACGGTTTAACAACATCTCGGTAATGCTAACTATTCCACAGAAATTTTTTTTTTTAATTTCTCCTAATTTATTTAAATATGTGTGATACTCTGCTTTTTATCACAGAATATGTACCTGCTGGAAGTTAAAACAACTTCTGGGAACCGAAATCTGATTTTCTAAACCCAAAAAAGGAGAGAGTTCCTCTCCCATGTGCGCATCAGTAAACAGAGTGCACACAATAGATCGCTAGAATAACTATACAAGCCACAGTGGTACATGAGCGTCTTCCAACCGGACATTTTTGCCTGTTGAAGTGGCGGACATAGTCCGTGCTTCGACCTACCCCGCAGTGGGATGTTAGGCAAAAATGTCGTTGGTTCGAGTACCACTGTACACATGCCCTTTTCGCTCAATTTTCATAAAACATCTGTTAAATTTCCAAGCCTGCCGCACACTAGCGGAACTATCAAAACTTTCTCTTCATATCTTTAATTCTAGCCAAAAACATTGTTGTTCACTCTCGGTGCCTCATGGTGATGAGCGAACATCTCCTTCTACATCATGATTTTCTAAGTTTCCGTCATTTCCAGAAAGTTGTTCCTGGATGATCAGCAAACTTTTTGGAATTTCATCCAAGTTTCCAGAAACGTTAATAATTTTTCGGCAATTCAATGAACTTCTCTAAAGTTCCACCTTTTTTTTCTCGAAAGACAGCGAGCAAACTTTATGATTATCTGGAAACTTCCAATTATTTTATTCAACTGCCGAGAACTTTAATCAACTTCTGGCATGTTCATTATAGATATTTACACCCAATCTTCATAGATATTCCGAAGTTCACTAAATTAAATTTTTAAAGAGTGCGTTCAGTAAGAAACTCAGAGCTTATATAAGTTCTGAAATGATGCAAAATAGATCCGGTATGAAACAAAATTCACAAACACCAGCGATGCAGCGATGTTTTTGCGTTTGGTCTAAATAAATAAATCCAAACCACGATTTGAACCACCGTTGAAGGTGCCCTTAGAAGATCTGGCTACACGGCTGTAACAGGTGAGGCCAGAAATGAACTTATCTTTCATGTGGTGGCGAATGTGTTTGAAGTTTGGCGAATTGCATTTGTAAGGGTGTTAACACATGGTGCAAGAAGAATTTGGGCAGCGGTGCTTAATGCCGTCTTACGTTGTTTGCCAGAGAAAAGAAAATGGTTTGGACAAATTTTGGCTAGAATCAAGAAGGAGCTACCAAATTTGACAACATTTGTTGGAAATTGGCTCATCCTGTCGCACAAAAAGGTGTATTTTAAATAAATGGAAAGTGTCTGGTGGTAAATCAAACTGGAAAAAGTTTGGGAGCTCAGAGATTTAGCTACGAGTAATTTATATTAACTCATCTTAACAGTCGGGAAAATAAGGCAAAAATGCGGGAAAAATTCGGGAAAAATGCGGGAATTTTTATATTAAGATTGTGTGGCCACCCTGTATATCTTATTCGGTGCTGATGTCAGTTGAATTAAGCACACCGTTTACCAAATCGGATCCTGCTGCGAACCCAACTATTTTATCCAGGCATCAGGTCAAGACTGGTTCCAGCAGGAAGATCATATCAAGATAAAATTTGATCGCAATACTAGTAGGCGCAAATTCTCTGTTGAAGGGGCAAACGAACTCCTACGTTCATATCTCCTTGACACAAAAGATTCGACAACTTCCGGTTGTCATATGAAAGCTTCATCTGCATTACATTCAGTCAACATTCGCAACTACGCCTTCATTCGAGTTCAGCATATCAACATCTATTCATTTGGACCTGCGATTGAGATTGATCTTGTCGAAACAGTATTGTTAAATCTTTTTTAAATGGTAACGTTTCCATATTGACTATCTGGAATTAACAAATATGACAGATGAACTAACTCAACCTAATAGTCTTTCCAATTAACAAACCATTAGTTGAAAGTCTTTCAATTTGTCAATCTCTGACTCATGATAAGCTGTTATTATTCAAATAATGGAAATTTTACACAACTACATCTATTAGCTCAACGTGTTCCTGTCAATTCAATATTCAAATTCTGCAAAGCATAAGCACTCATTTGCATCCGGCTTTTAGCCGACATTCGATTGTATCCGTGTCCGAAGTAAATTTGACAAATCCGCTAAACTTATTCCTAAACCACCCCCCGCGATCGAACGAAACCCTCGTTCCCAGTTCCATCCCAAAACATTGTCCGCCCGTAGAATCATAACCCGTAAGGCTCGTAAAAATCATATCCATTCATAATGCTGTTGTCATTCCATCGGATTTCGAAATATGATTGCGCCATTAGAGCCATCATCGTTCGCCATTTGATGGCATTGTTGCTGTTATTATTTCGAATTTCTGAGCTTTGCTGCCCATTATTCAAATGAAGAAATAACTCATAAATTTAATAGCCCAAAGTGGTAATAATCTCGTCATCATTTATGCCACACGACAACAACAACAACAACGCTGTCCCGTGATTTGACGTATTCCATCGCCACCGCCTACTACTAATGCCGCTGTTGTTCTTGTTGTTGCTGTTGTTGATTCTCAGTACTGGGACTACCAAATGAGGGTCATATTGGCAATAATTTTGCGTTAATGTCTTCATCTTGGTGGCAATTTTTGCCGAACGGAATGCTCGGCTGCACTGCAGTAGGCCGAGAACCGTTCGCGATCGGTTGTGAGAAACTTCGACGATCGCGTCTTCCGATGTCAAGCACTGATTAGCAAATTTTAATTGACAGACCATCTCCTTCCCTCGCCCATCGCCGTCTAAGTGGATTCCATCGTAAAGTTGTCGTTTGTCGGTGGAGTCGGTGAGTGTGTGCATTTTCGACTGTTTTATTTTCCAAATGTGATTTACGGGTCAAACGAGAGAGAAAGTCATCATTTATGTAAAGCAGTCCGTTAAACGCGGAGGCCCGAAGCTTTGGTTTCATATATTTTCCCTCTAATTTCCTAATTTTATTACCCTTTTATCGAAAGAAACGCTTCTCGTGTGTGAGTAACATTTTTACGATTTTGAGCATCGTGTGTGCCTTTTCCAAATTTTGAGCCTACCACGGTTAGGCTGACCTCTCTGATGGATTGCTTTGTGTCGGTTCACGGCGGTAGGTCATCTCGCCTGAGATGTCATACCGCAGAACTTGATTGACCTCCTTTCGTTCTCCAAATCCGTTTTTTTAGGTACATACTTTAAATTTTCAAATGACCTTTGCCATCTCCAAGTGTTATGTGGAATATGTCCCTTGTCTTGTGGGTTGTCAACCTTTCCAAGGCATGCTATGATTGTAGGTCTGCTTGTGCGCAGGCTGTCATCCTTTTGACACAATACGGTTCACCATCCGAGCTGCATACAAATTGTCGGTCGGTTGGTTGGCTTGTCGTGATCGAGTTCGTCGGCTCTCACATACCCGACTTTTGCTAATTAGCTCTTTCGACTATTTTACGACCGAATCGTTTTGTAGTTTTTTTTTACCGTCCTGCACCGCTCCGCTGCACATATTTGCATAAGCGGAATTCGAATTCGTGTAACGTGCTACTGTTGTGTTGTGTTGTGGGTACTTTTCCGCTCCACTGCCTGCCAGCTGCCCCGGGGAGGCGAACCATACTTGGACGTGGTGTAATCCGTGATTTTACCCGCCGCTCATCATGCTACCGTAAACGGCCATAAATAGCGCCCCTTTCATTACTCACCTCGTTTGGATTCGGACGGAGTGCTCGGGGGGCTCGTTGAAACTCAGCAATCGGGAGTACATTTATTTTACCATGGTTACAAATAGCTCACACTCGGCAGTCCGGGAAAAAAACGGAAAACACAAAATACTACACAGTAAGCATGGCGTTTGATGTCGTTGCGTTTCCTCAGCTCTTCCTCCGTCCACCGCTCTTGTGCTAATTTATCACTAAAAGTGACTAAACAATAGAATTGTCGATGAAATTATGGGCCCTGATTTGCCGAAGCCGATTACCGGAGAAGCAACAACTCGACCGAAAAAGGGATAATTGCTTTAGACCTCCTGTGGCGGTGAAGGTGCGGGTGATTGCACGATGTCTCACTGAGGAGGAGATTGTAGGAGGTCGCCTGATGATGAAAATTCAGATTACTATGCGAGTTCTGCGCAGCATTGAGAGTGGCATTTTAATGCAGATTGCATCGGCTGCAAATGCGGGTGGAAACTTAGAATAAACAGTTTGTTTCCAAATTTTAGGTTTACCATTTACGACCTAATAGGGTTCAATAAGAGTGGTTTATGAGGCCTTGTATTTTTGTTTCAAGATTCAAGGACGGTCAAATGCCATCGACGCTTAAAATTTGGCGTGTATCTTTATAGCTTCATCAGAACAAACCAAGTTAAGTTTCAAAAAATTTAAAAAAATTTATACATGTTAAATATTTTCATATGAACACTCAAAATTAAATCACCCACTTTAATTAACACAAAAGCTATTAAACCCAAACCGTTATTTCATAAAACGAATCAACCAGAACGCAAACCAACCAGAACCGTGCGGGTCAGCTGTTTTCCAAAAGCTTGCAGTGAATGATCCGAACAAGTGATTTTCGAGGATTCATAAGAAGATTACGCCAGCTTAGCTAATGCCAGGTGCAACGTTGAAAACAACCAACGGCCATCAATGCAGAAGCAGCTTGAATGTCAATCGTGAATTCTAAAGCTGGGGACTTCTTAGAGGGATTTTTTGTAACTTCTACAGGCTTTATAAATTATCAAAAGGAGAAAGAGATGATGACACCTGTCAGGGTAGGTGTAATTTATCTAAAGTGCAAGCCATCATGGGGAAAAACTTTACTTACTCAATGTTGATCAAACATATTTGAGCGTGAGTAGGCTGTACTATCTGTCACCACGGCAACACTGAAAATAAAATTAGAATAAAGTTTAGACTTACTACGAAATCGATTGTTTGACACGCAAATTTATTCATTTTTTTCTGCAACGAAATTGATTTGTACTATTCACGACTACAAAGTTCAACACCACATGTGTTGATAAAATAACGAAGCCTTTGTCTACTTAAAAAATACATTACATCAACTACGAAAAGTTGGTGACCAAAAACGTTTTTTTTTGTGTTCATTGTTGTATGGATGTTTGCCAGATCTGTTTTATTGACTTAAACTAAAAGCTAGAAAATAGGAGACCGGGGAGAGATGATTTTCATATTATTTCTGATATAGGGACAACTTCCATTATCATTCTCGTCCCATTTTTGCGGAGTTGAACTTGCACGAACTCGTAATGGTTGGTTTGGTAATGGTAAATTCCACCCAAACTACGACAACGCTCACCATAGGGTAATTCTTGGCTCATTTGACCGGTTCCAGTTGGTCCCAAGCGATTCCATTTGAAACATAGTATTTCAACGGCCCTTGTACTTTTATTTTTGACGGACCGGGTCGGCGAAAAATAGAAACAAACCCGATTTTGCATAGCATGCAGGATGAATATTACATATTACCAGTGTCCGGAAAAAATCAAATCCTCAAAACTCATTGCATGCCTTGTATGCACGTATGGATTTAGCTTTTCAGCGATGACGAAAAAGCATCCGTTCAGTTTTCTGGTTCGGAAGTTCATAGCTCCATCTTTGGTCGTGGCTAATGGGTATCACCAACTCCTATCTTACTTTTTCTTAAAGTCCGTATTTGATTACAGATGATCATTTAAATCGATATGTATATAAAAAAATAATCATTCCGCGAAATGTTACAATGATGGAGGAGGCAGTCCATGCTCTCATATCAAGAATACGTTTCATTTCGGTGCCCTGTTGGTCCCCGTTATATGTTATGTTACGTTCAGAATATTTAGTATCTACATTTTGGCGTGGTCATTTGATTGCTTACCTTGTGTTAGAAAATTTATTTAAGTAACATTAGTCAGGATTATATGTCGTTCTTTATTCATCCACTCGCAATCAGACCAACACCGGGTGGCCTCTGCTGTACACAGAAGTTGTCTTCATTCTATTTGATCCATGGCTTCGCCAGTC
This sequence comes from Aedes japonicus, assembly GCA_034211315.2. Classification (NCBI taxonomy): domain Eukaryota; kingdom Metazoa; phylum Arthropoda; class Insecta; order Diptera; family Culicidae; genus Aedes; species Aedes japonicus. The sequence goes on from JASCZW010000126.1 coordinate 447,957, forward strand.
TGCGCAATTCGCAGTCTACGAAGGGTCGCGGTCTGCGTGATCGATCTACCTTGCTCGGTAGCGCGCCTCTTCGTCTGGCCCGTGGTTCGTTTCTCGAGATATTCGCTGGACTGTCTTCGAATATTCTGCACGACATGCCAAGCCCTTTGTAGTCGACCGATGTTAGCGGTGTGTACGACGGGAGGTTCTCCCAGTAACTGATGCAATTCGTGGTTCATTCTCCTCCTCCACGTTCCGTCTTCCATCCTGCACTCCACTGTGGCAGCGTACGCAACACCTTCCCTTAAAGATACTAAGGGACGGGCTGATCCTCCACCTCAGTAATGCTCATGTTTCGTGGCTGTAAATCACTACCGGTCTAGATCAATGTCTTAGATGTCTTACGCGTCCTTCGTAGGCACGGTTTACCAGCTATAATTTCTGCTGGTGTCGTTGCTCGGCGGTCACCGACGAGTCCCAGATACACAAGTTCTTTTGTTTACTGTTTCGATATTATATTAATGCCAAAATATAGGGATGTGAAAAAATAACACTGGAGTAAAGGGCAAAATAGATAACAATTACCTGTGATACTGATCTTGTCCTTAAATCTCCTATTAGTTCATTATCAGACAGTCATGCAAGTTCATACAATCTAAATAGTTTTCGAGTTAAAATTATTTTTAATAAAAAGTTGTGTGTTTTTGCACGACCTTATCAAAACTTACTCGAGATTTTTTACGATCAGTCCTCTGACACCAGAAGGCGCATGTGCAAAAAACCTCATTCCAATCAACGACGATGAAGTTTGGTCGATTGGTTATTTGGCGTATAATCCGTCAATGATGACAACAATAAACTGTCACGGGAGATGTAATTGGTCAAAAGTGGAAGTGGCCGTAGAGACAAACATTACTTACTTCATGTTGGTGAAAAGGCAACCAGTGTTTATAAGAATGATGGATATACTCCAAGGACCAACCACGTAGATATCCGGCATCATTTCATACGTGATGCCCAGAGCCGGAAAATCGTCTCACTGGATTACGTCAACACCGAAGAGCCGATTGACTGACGAAACCACTTCAACTTATCAAGCTGGAGCGGAATCGACATGCCATAGAAATCGATCACATAGCGGCATAAGGAGAAGTGTTGCGTACGCAATGTCCAGATATTTGCAAACCATTGAAAGACATAACTAGATATAATTGCCTTTAGGCACAGAATTTTATACTTTTGTTCTATCTTGAATATGTTCTACGCCTTGTTTCGACTACAGAGTACAGATGTGATGAAAAGTATCAACATGTAGAACGTAATCAAGTAGGCTTGTATCGTATCACAACTCCGTTGTCTAATCGTAGTGTTAGGCGTTGCGTTGCCATGCAAATAAACATCGGGATAAAGGATTTCGATTCAATGATTCAGTGATGGAAATTTTCAACGCCAGTGGTTTTCTGTGACGATTGTCATTTGTTAGGTTCGCTGTTGAATATTAAATTTTCTCTAGGATACAATATTTTTCAAATAGGCTGTCTAATTCCAGCAAAAATGCATTAGTCAAAACAAATGACGCAATATGCTAATTTTCCTTTGAACTACAAACAAAAGCCTCAAAGATGTCTGAAAAAACACTATCTTCTCTCTAGACCGCAAATCCAAGTCCACAAGTAGGAACTTTAAACTCGTCTCGATTAAGGAGTTCTAAAAAAACGGCACAACTTTCCCCCACTCCCCTTCCCGTTCGGTTGTTTTCGCTCTGCCCAGGAGGATACCATCTGACAAGAGTGGCCAACCATTAATTATCGCAATCTTCACGCTGAATGCCTGTCCATTAGAACGGACAAACCAACGAGCGGATGAATGAAAAAGACCTTCGCAACGTGCCCGTGTTGAATGGTTTGAAGAAATCGAAGAATTAGCCAAGTTCGACCTTTGACTTCTAATTAACTCGCTCCGCCGGAGAAGAGCAAAATAGGCAGATTTACAACGAAAATTAAAACTGACAACGCCTCGGAGTCTCGGCGTTTGGAGCGCATTACACAGATGGCAATCGCACCTTGGCCAATTTAAGAGAGCAAAGGGATGGATGGATGGATGCTGCAACGATGACGACGACGACGACGACGACCGATGACGATGACCTTTCCCCGCAGAGACCACAGGAAATGGCTCAGACTCCAGAGAAACTCCACTCGCGCCGCATACCGAAAGGCTGATTAGGCACCGACGATCGACGATTGAGAATTGGATATTCACAAATACACGCGAATTGCTTTATTGTATTGCTAGGCTTCGGGATGGATGCGGGAAGGGCGGGTAGAATGAAATTTTCAGTTAATTATATCTCACTTAATTAGATTCAAAAAAAAGAAAAAAGAGGGGTGCGTGTGAAATTCCTCCCGGTTTTCGAACGGGCTTCTTCGGGGTGTAGATCTTTTCGTTTTATTGGACCATCATCGCAGCACGCATTTCGTAGGCCGGAGATCTCATTCCACTCTCCAACGACTGACGACCTGACTGGTCTCACTGTGTATCATTGTCATTTTAATTGACACGATTTGATGCGCGTCTGATGGATCGAGAATTATTTGAATATCACCCCGAAAGGCGAGTGCACTCTCGGACAGACAGACAGACACGGAGGAAAATGGGAATGGATGGATGGATGGATGAAAGAGGAATTGATGATCAATAAAGAAGAAAGAGAGGTGGTCGTCAATTGCTTGTGTGTTGAAATCGGTTCTGGAAGCTGGCAGCAAATAGACAACTTGTTACCACCGATGACGGGGCATTATTGCGTCCAATTCGATGAATTCTATTCGAACTACATTCCTGACAAGAGGCCTGACGGTTGGGGGATTGGAGTTTTGTTTCTTCTTCGTCGTCGTAGTGAGGAAGTGACTTTGTAATCTTCAGGAGGGGTGGAAAATTGGTATTCATTAGGAGTTAAAACAATTCAATAAACTGGCAAACATTGTGCTTCGGCTCGGAGATGACGAGGAAGATGAATGTGATTCGCAGGTGTGCTGTATTCCACGACTGGCATAACCGCGTTAGGCGTGTGGACACTGAGGGGCATAATGTTTCATGAGGTTTTTACAATAGTGTATTCAACGAAATCGTTCGTTTAACTCACCAATTCATTCGTTGTCTTCTGCAACGAAATTGATTTGTACTATTTAAGAAGTTGTCTTCGTATTCATTATCGCATTTACGAAAGCATTTGTATACTTGAAAAGTACATTCGTGTATCCTACACAGAAAAAAATAATGAATTTTAACAAGCGCGTAAAATTTCCCCTCGTTTGATTTCAAGCCAAAAGAAACGTAAACAACGAAATTGTTTACAATATTTCATACAAAAAAACAGATTCAGGCGTTATTTGGCTTAAATTTACATTAAATATCTCATTAATTTCTGCCAAATCTAGCATTCCCTCTTTAGTATGTACATTAGATAACGTATAAAATTAAATATTTATTTTTATCTGTGTTCAAATAATAGAATTAAAAACGTAAAGGTGACTGGAATATGAAAGAAAAGAAAGTAATCAAAGGGCCTGTTCAAAAATCACGAAGACTCATTTTTGAAAATCTTAACCCCCCCCTCGTAGATTTTTCTTTTTATATTTTTTTTTGAAATCTTGTGTGGAGCGTATACTTTGGATACCCTCCATTCAGAATTGTGTGTGTTTGTGTGTGTGTTTTCAATCAATTTATATGAAATCACTATGTGCAAACATTTTAAGCCCTGGAGATTGAAGGTGATAGCTCTATTGAAAATCCAACGACCCATTTCAAGAATGCGTGTTCCTACACGTACATTCTGAGGTCATCTTCATATACAATAAGCCCCGCATGAAAATCTTCGCCTATCAAATGGATATGTAAAGAGTTTTCACACTTCCAGAATCAAAAATGGACATTCTTGATCCTGGCGTGTATATAGTTAATTTATATTTTTGATAATATAAAACGACCTCACCAATGTTCCTTTTCTGATGTTGGAAAGTTCGTCCGGATGGGGGAGCGGGGCACTAGAAAACAAAACATGGGGAAAAAACTACCGACGCACAATCTATCTAAAGAAACACGACCATAACACACTAAGAGAGGTATTCCATTCACAACGGCTTACGCAAATAACTCGAAAAACTATAATTTCACAATTTACTTAAGTTGAAAAAAGGAATAATTTTTAATTTTGTTTCCGCGAAAATAACGCAGCAAAAGCGAAACACGTCATTTTCAAAGCACGGCTTGCTGCGATCTTCTGGTTATCCTCCATTCAGAATTAGATCTAAAGTTCTGTCCAGTTAGAAACCGGAATCACTTATTGTGTTGCAGCGGCACGGGAAGTGACCGCTGCAAGACTTCTTTTACAGCGGTTTGTTTACATAGGCGCCCACTTTTTGTGGTATAAATTTCACGGTGTTTCGTGCAGTCAAAAGTTAATCTTCCAGGACAGCTTCCTGGCCAAAAATTCTACATGGCGACGGCACGAGGAGATGTTCCTGCTAAGTTTAGGTTTGCTGTTATGCACAAATTTGCCAAAAAAAAAACTGATGATTCGGCATGGGATATGTAGCTGCGGAGCAAAGACCAAAGTGTTCGCGACGAATAAGACGATGGACTCGAAGCTGTACAAGAAAGAATGCCTCAAAAACCGCGTACTACCTTTCATTAAAGCCCATAAAGGTCCCGTGAAGTTTTGGCCAGATTTGGCGAGTTGCCACTACAGCCGGGAGGTCATACAGGGGTACCGCGATAACAACGTAGATTTCATTGATAAAACATAAAGCCACCCAACTGCCCGCAGTTCTGGCTCATCGAGAGATTTTGGGCAGTAATGAAGCGGAAGCTTAATAAAAGTGGAAAAACGGCTCGGGACGCGACTCAGATGACCAAAATGTGGAACAAATGTGCCAAGGAGTTGACTGCGAAGGTGTGCAGCGTTTAATGGGAGGAATAAAGAAGAAAGTGCGAATTTTCTTTAGAAACGAAGAGAAATTATTTGTATTGATATTTTTTCCTAGTAAAGTAAATTAGCTTTGTTTTGATGAATTAAACTTATGTGTACGTCAAACCGTTACCGAGATACAGATGATTTTTCCGGATTCTAAATGGACATAGCTTCATTCAGTAACGCCGATTGTTTTATTTCTGAGAATTGAGCGTTACATCCCTCACTTGCCCCGGACCTTGGATAAATTACATTGCGCCTGCATAGCAGGCATAAGAATCAAAACAAATGAATCCTTTTTAAAATGAGGATACAAGCTACCAACATCCAAATTCGCTATTATGAAATTTATCTAGGATTACTGCAAAGATATCAAAAATAAAACCACACAAGGACCTCTGAAAATAAAGAGCTCATCAGTTCCAAAGCAGACGAGTGGACAATGTTCGTTTTGCGGATTGCTCACGTTATAGCCTAGTCGTCTGCTAAATTACCCATCCTTTCACAAAATTAACTATTTAAGTTTGTGAAAGAAGAGGGCATACATTTTTTTACATGGACCTCTGATAACCAAAACGACGCTGCAAACACGAACCAGAAACAACACCAATTGCTGGAGGACGAGCTGGAGGCCATTATCCAACAACATGCTGGATCTAGTTTTATGCATGCGATGGAGACACCCCGCGAAAATATGGTTAAAAAACTCATTCAACGTAGGTTTCTCTGTACGAGTTGACCGGCAATTTAAACTCTGGTTTGAATGTTGTATTCACTGCTTTTAAATAAATGAAGTCAACGTCAACGGATAGTGAGAGAGTTGCCTTAATTTTGGCGCGAGTGGATGAAGCTAAACACGAATCAACAACGATCATTTTCATTTTGCAACTGAAAAAGCTGGTTTTATTTTGGAGATGACCTTTGGTGAGTTCTATCGGATTATCTATTCATACAAAAATGAATAACTGTCTGTCTGTCTGTCTAACCTTTATAGACTCGGACACTAATGAACCGATCGGCGTGAAATTTTGTATGGACCAGTTTTTGGGACCGGAGAAGGTTTTTAAGATAGTTAAAGACTCCTCCCTCCTCTGAAAGAGGGGCTCCCATACAAATGAAACACATATTTCTGCATAGCTCGAGAACTAATCAAGCAAAGGAAACCAAATTTTGCATGAGGGAGTTTCCAGAAGCAATTTTTTTTATGGTAGTTTGAGACCCCTCCCCTTTCTGGTAGGGGAGGCTCGCATACAAATGAAACTTAGTTTATAGATTATAGATTATTTAATAGATTATATATTAGATTTATAGATTTACGAGAATTTATCAAGTTACTGGAACTAAATTTGGCAAGTGGCTAGTTTTAATGGCAATAAATGTTTCTATTGTAGTTTGAGACTCATCCGCTCTCTGAAAGAGGGGTCTCCAATACAAATGAACCACGAATTTCTGCATAACTCGAGAACAAATCAAGCAAATGGAACCTAATTTGGCATCGGGGCGTTTTGAAGGCAGTGACTGTATGGTGGTTAGAGAAACCTCACCCCCCCTCTGGAAGGGAGGGCTCCCACACAAATGAAACACACATTTTTACCGAACATGAGAACTATCCAGGTTACTAAAACACAAAACGTGTATTTCTCGGGTAAGATGCATGTTCTGATAGAAGTTTGAACTCATTCCAAAAAACAACCATAAACGTGCCAGTTCTTTTAAATTTTTATTCCTTTAGTTGCAAGCGTAGCAGCGCTCGTACCGGGTTTAGCTAGTGAATAACATAAATCTGATTCTAAATAATATAAATAAGTAGAATAAGAATAATAATTATAAATCGATCTCTCTTACTTACATCTCTTATGTGTACAACTCTAGTTTATCAGGTTATTTTATTTATTCGCTTGGTATAACGTCACTTACAACATAACTTTCTGCTCCTCTCCATCCCCATGGGTATATTGTACCCACTACATCTTGCTCCACTTGGTCTAACCATTTTGTTCGTCGTACTCCTTGTCGTCTTGTGTCACCCGGATTTCCACAGAACACCATTATCGCAGGATAAATGTCCCAAATTCTCGCAACATGTCCTGCACAGCGTATGCGTCCAGAATTCACCACACCTGACCACGAATACTGCGGTCCGCCAGAAAGTTGCGCGGACTCATGGTTCATTCTCCGCCTTCATACTCCGTCCTCCAAAAGATGGTTCTTAACCACCGTCGCTCAGAAACTCCGAGTGTTCGCAAGTCCTCATCAACCAGAGAAGAGAACAAACGGTCTTATTAGCGTTTCGTACACGTTACACGAGTCCGTAGTATGCACGATTTCCACTGATAATACGCTTCCGGATCTCACGACTGTTAACATTGTCCGCAGTCAACAGTGAGTCCTCTGCTGCCTATTCGTGCCCTGTTCCGCATGTCAGTGGGTACTTCGTTTTGGACGTATTTATCCTCAACCCAACCTTCACTGCTTGGCGTTTTAGTCTGGTGTACTGCTCTGCCACCGCCTCAAATATTCTGCCGACAATGTCCACGTCATCGGCAAAGCAGATAAATTGATTGGATCTGTAGAGAATCTTGCGCCGCATGTTGAATGCTGCTCGTCTCATAACACCTTTAAGAGCAATGTTGAACAGCAGGCAGGAGATTCCATCACCTTGATGAAGCCTGCGGAATTTGAATAAATTCGACGGAATTTGAATAAATCTCTACACAGCACTGGGTCAGTTTAGTCAGCTTTCCCGGAAACCTGTCCGACTTAGATTTTATTGGTTTAAAGTATCATATGCGGCAGATTTGTTGGGATTCACGACACTCACGGCACTTTTGAAGGATCTGCCGCAAAGTGAAGATTTCGTCCGTTGTAGACCGGCCTTAGATGACCGACTGTGCGTTTGACTGTCATCTTTCGTTTCTTGTTTGCACTGTTTAGGTTCTAAGGTTTTGGACACATGGCTACGCGAAAATTGGCGAAGCGCTTTGGAATTCATCACGCGAGTGTAAAATCCATCATAACCAAGTTTGGGGGAATACTACTCTTTTAATGAAGTGCCAGGAAGAGGCAAAAAAAACCCAGAGCTTCCAACCCTAAACTGGATCAGAAAATGGTAGCTCGGAAGAACAAACCAATGTCGTAACGTGATTTGGCCAATATAGTGGGAACCAGCGTCGGAATGATTCAACGTATCAAGAAACGGAACAACCTGAAGACCTACAAGAAGCAGAAAATCGCCAAACAAAGCGCAGAACAGAAGCAACGCGCAGCAACAAGGGCCCGGAAATTTTATTCGCGAGTTTTTCAGCGACCGGCTGCATGTATTTTGAAGGATGACGAGACCAAGAAAGAGGACTCAAAAACCCTTCCAGGTTCTGCATACTCCACTCACCGTTTCACACTACCGTAACAATCATTGTGGAATTCTATCGATCTGAGTTTCTGCAGTACAGATTGCTGCCTTTACATCAAAAGCGTCGACGCGTAACGCCAAAACAGCTGGCTCACGGAATGGCATAGGATCAAAATAACAATTGGCCCACGGAAACAGTTATAGATTCCGTTGAGAAAGACATCAATCCGCCAAATTGCCCTCACCTTCGGTCCATAGAACGCTATTGGGCGATTGTGAAGAGGGTCTTCAATAAGATTGGTAAAGCAGCTGAGAATATGCAGGAGTTCAAAAAAAATTTGGCGTCCAAAAAATGTGATGAAACCCTTGTCCGGAACTTGATGAAAAGTGTTCGATCAAAAATTCGCAAATTCGTGAAACAATAATATTAACTTCATCCGGTCTTCACAATGTTCTAGTTCAATCTTGTACAATAAATAACCATCCATTTGTTTGAATAAAATTTTTTTTGATACAGTCCTCATGGTGGCATTAAGGACGATGATCGCAGAATAATTTTCGCAGTCCAGGTCGTTGTCCTTCTTAGGGTCGAAAACCCCATCCTTCCGCTCCTCCGGCAGCTGTTCCAAATTCTGTCCATAAGTCGGCAGAAAATTAGACAACTTATCTGGGTCCATTTTGATAAGTTCTGCTTCGACACCATTCCATCGAACCAGTTTGTTGCTCTTCAAGCTGCTTGATGGCACCCTTAACTTCACTTATCGTCGGGGATGGCGTATCTCCTTCACTTGCTTCATCGCCGACTGGCATCTTTCTTGACTATTTTGGCCCTTTTCCTGTACTCCATTCAGATGTTCATCGAAGTGCTGCCTCGCCCTTGCGGTCACCTCACAATCATCCGCAAGAATACTCCCATCCTTATTCCGACACATTTCAGCTTGCTGTTCTTGCTTCAGACACATTTCAGCTGTTCTTGCTGATCGCAGTTTTCCTCCTTCTGGAAGTGTTGGGTTTGCTACCACCGCTTCCATACTTTGATGGTTAGCTTAACGCAGTTTAAGTGCCCACGAGGCGTTTTGAGAATTTGTCTGAAGCAATCCTGTTTTGACCAGGTTTGGCATCTTGCCACTACTCAACAACGACTAAGAAATGGTACGAGGTTGATAAGATCGTTGCGGTACCGCGTGACATAAATCCTCCAAATTGTCCAGAACATCGACCAATCGAGGGATTTTGGGCAATTGTGATTGTCGGAAAATGGGAGGAGAATCAAAATCAGTTAATAAAGATGGATAAAGGCTACAAGGCCAGAAAAGCTTGTCCAAACATTAAAGGTAGGGGTTAAAGTTCTACACACACAAAAATAACAGGAAGTCTATGAGTGGCACTGTGCTCAGTGTTAATATCTTACCTCTAAATTCCCAAAACAACGAACTCGATTTCTCTTTTGTTCACCTCATTTGATACCCGATCATCCAGTCAAAGTTTGCATAAATACGTCAACTACCGTTCGATTTACTGATCCTCCTAACCTATATTACGTAAATCACCGCGCATCAAATGTATCGGATCAATCCGTATTAACAATTTAACAGAAGCCCAAACACAGGGATCCCAGATCAAAACAAACTCGAAGGCTCGATTGGCGTTCCGATATTTATGCGTATTTCACCACACCCCAGATAAAAAGTGAAAAAAGCGAAACTAATCGGAAACTAATTCGTAACATGCCGCCGAAACTCATCTGCACCGAGCCAATCAATCAACCATCCGCCGAACCATCCGTCAGTGAAAATCGTATCGAGGGAATCCGACAACATTTATGTATATCGAAAATCGAAATCTAAATACCAATAAATCGCATGGGTACGCAACAATCAAATCGGCCGAGTCGGCCGCTTTTCACCCTCGTTTTAGATTTTTCGGATCGGATACCCTCTCTCCTCGGGCAGGCCACATGTGCGCCGTCCGTCCGCCAGTTCGTCCGTCATGCACCTCGCAGTTCATCCTCATCATCGGTGAAGATGATGATCACAGCAACCTTTGCAACACTTTGCATACATTTCATATTTCACCACCCTAATAATGGCAGCAGGCAGCAAGCAGGCTGTGCCTGAACGGGTCGGGGTGTGGAGTTTGGTAGCCCCAGAGTAAACGCGAAGCAACGGACAAAAAATCGCATAATGTTATGTGGCCGCGGTCGATCGCCAACATTATGGGGTATGGGAATGGATGGGAATCAATCAATCGGCGGCGCATCGATCACGGCTCAGGCCCCGGTTTCGTCGAAAGTGAATTTGATTTATATTTTATTCAACAAAACAGAGTGCGACTAAACTGGGTGAGTTGACGGTTTGCGGGAGGGTGGGCGAGAGAGGGAGGGAAGATGCGCACAATGTAACCTCGGAGTTTGGCAGTAGTTGAGAGGATATTGGGTGGAATCGGGCTTAAAAGCATTTTAGTTTTTTTTTTTTGCTAAAGGGAAGGGGTGCCTAATTTGGGTTAGGTTGCAAGAAGGTACACAACCTATGAATGAATGATGACTAGCAATGCGAGTTGTGTGCAATGTGGAAATGAAATGAGATCAAAGCAGACGATTTGTGAATTCGGTTCAGATTTGTGTAAGTTTCACTTTCGTAGAGTGGTTGCGTTGTTTTTTTTTTTATTATATGCTCTTACGGAACGTGAAGGGATGTCGGTTAATAGATTTAAGTTTGTTTTTCCATTGAGGGCAACTTTTGAAGGGTCCAGACAGACAATTAAGCAGTAGAGGGGTTATGAGAGCGATGGCAAGTGCACCGGAAGAGGACAATAGGATGTAAATTAGGGAAACATTGAGTGTCAGATGTGGTTGATTCTGCGACAGGTTTTTTAGTACAATTCCTCCCTTATTTTTTATTTTTTGACGGCTGTCGATTAATCTTTTGACCGGGAAAAGTTGTTTTGTTGTCGTTCGAAATCAAGGCCTACACTGTTCGAAATCAGCGCTTGATTAAGGCTATCAATTTTCCTCTCCCTCTCTCGGACTGCAACTATTTACAACGTTGTATGCACCACGGGGTCCGCCTACTCCGATTAACATGACTTATTGTATTTCCTCAGAAAACAGAGCAATCTCGCGCAAGAAAAAAAAAACCAATTCATCCCTTCACCGATTGGCAAAAAACTGACTAAAAACTGACTTGCAACTTTTACGCGAATATTTTCGCTCAAAACATCAAACCTTCTCCTGAACTTGATGACGAGGAGAGTTGGTCCGTTCGGGTTTCCTCTTTGTCACTTCTTACCCTACCCCGTGGCAGCTCAAAATAAATTGAACCCATAAACGTTCTCCGCATCAGGAATCCGCAAGGGCTAAGTATCAGCGGTGCACCCGAAAATGACTCCATCGCTTATCTGCAACCGTTGCCGCGTTCAGCAGCCAGTAATAATCAGAACGATCAGCAAAACTACACGTTTTGGCAATTGAGGCTCTCTTCCAACAAAAGACTTCACATGGCAGCTCTGGAAGATCGTGTGAGATTGTGGCCCGTTTTCTTTCCGCCGCATTTCCTCCCTGTGTTGTTGAGGCACAAGAAAAACAACCCGAAGAATATGCAAACCGTTCCCGCCTACTTCGGTTTCTCCTCTTGTTCGTCTTGTTGCGCGGCCGCCTTGGATTGATTGTAAAATATTATTCAACATTTTTTTAATAACCGGACTCTTCATCTTGGTCGTTTTGCATCATCATCATCCTCCTGTTGACCGAGGAGCGATGGAATGTGCACGGTTCCGAGGAAATGCACATGCACACTCCCCCACGCCAAGGTTTCGCCGATCCCGCTGCTGCCTCAAGTGTTTGTCTGGCTGGGTGCCTCACGTTCGTCGCTCAAGACCGCAACTAGTCTACCTTGCCAGAAGCGTTCTTTTTCTCTTGCGTTTTTCTTCGGTTGTGTCGTTGGTAGGAGCATAGCCACACCTGTGGATCCTTCACTGGCCGGGTGTAGGGCACTTGCCCGAACTTGATGGCCGCAGCATGCAATATGAGTGTAGTGCCAGGTTGACGCGTAGAACTCACACCATGCGGCAGTACTGCTGGGGTAGAGTAGGCCGCGAAATTTATGTCTCACTGAGGGCTGCGGAATCAAGTCTCAGCAGCAGGTCTCAGTAAGCCTTGCGCATTCAAGGTGCATTGGTTTGCAGTCAATAACACACGCACGCAAAATATTTATAGGTGACTAGATGTTAAAATTGGTTTTGGAGACAAATGGCGCTGCTTTCGATTGCAATAGATTTTAACCTTGAACTGCGGGGAAAGGACGATCATCAATTGCTGATGTAGCAACATCTGGACGTTCAAATCGTTCGTCAATCTGTTACCACCGTCGAAGCAACCGGCAGGACCGGATGCCGTCGTCAGCAGCTTTTTTTACTCTGAATTCGATTCCTTTCGATGTCCGATGTGAGTGCATCTTTCCATTCTCCTTCGTATCTCTGCGTCCAATTCCCCACCAGGGTCTTCTGGTTCTGATAAAAATACAGCCCTCGCTCCGGATCTGGTCGAACGTGTAATCAATCCGATTGTGATTACGATCTCTTCTCCCTTCATTGGGCAGACTTGTTGTGCAACCGAGCTGCAGCCCAGATGATTGGATTTATTACAACAAGACACACGACTCATTCGAGAGATCGCAAGGACATACTGGATTGGATCGCGCCCGGGAATTAAACGTTTCGAACCGCAAATTTGCGGTTGAGTTTTGGCTCAGTGCGGATGCTGCCGGTGACGTTTTCGCCCGGGCTGCTGTGGTTTTTCCCATTTGTCCCTCCGCTTGTGGTCTCATTCGGCGTCGGATTGCTACGATTAAGAGATGAGATGATGCTCTTGAAGAAAGCTCATAAAACAGAACACTCTCCTCAATGGGGAAGTCAAGTTGATCCTCATCCCGTCTGAGTTGGCATGCACAAACGCGCTCGGCCCGGTCGGGACAAAACAACAACAAAAACTTGATTTAAGTCAACACTGAGAGACCGTTGAGACTGAAAGGGAAAATCTCGGGTTGGTGGAATGAGGTCGCGAGCAGGAGAAGAAGGAGCAAAAAGACTCCACAATCGAGTCGCGAACTCTTGGAGAAGGAAGGTTTGGATCAACTGCAAGACAGACTGCTTCTCCGGCTGCTGTTGGAAAACAAGTTCTTTGCGTCTTTCTTTTGGTCCGGTGGTTCTCGGGCAGGGCCGATACGAGAGCAAGAGGGTGGTGTTCTCGCGACCGAGCGCGGAGTGCGTGTGAACATACAGGTATTTATGGTCCGGAGTCAGTGTATTATTTCCACCCAGCATAAATATGTGCGAGCGGTGTATTCGTTTCATTTTCTGTTCTGTGGGGCTTTGTTCACTTTTCAGCATCGTCGTCGTCGGGCTGGTCTGAGTCAAGACCGAGCGAAAGGCCCCGATAGGGTTGGCAGCTTTGAACGATGATGTAATTTGCGAAGCAGTCAGCTCGGTTCAGTTCTGCCAAGGAATTTCGGGAGAGCTTACCATTTCTATAAAGATCATCCACTGGCTCCTTTTCTTAATCTTTCAGCACCCGCGCCAACTTCGTTCCACACATTCCATCCCGGAAAATCTCGTGATATGAATCACATAGAATGTTACTGTCTCGAGCAAAGTAGGTCAAGGCCTTTTTATTAGCGAACAGTCTAAGATTCTATCACTACCCGGCGCTAGTGTGCTAATTATTTTCAGGAATATGCCATATCCTGGACAAATAGAATGTTTTTATCTTCAACAACGTTGTTCAGTGGAACAAAACCATTTAATATATGACCAGCAGTTCACAATCTTTCCGCTACGCGGCACTGGTGAGCCAATTATTTTCGGGAATATGTTATATCCTGACCAAATAGAATGTTTCTGTCTTCGACGATGTTGTTCAGTGGAACAAAACCGTTTGATTCATGACCAGCAGTTCACAATATTTCCGGTACGCGGCGCTGGTTTGCTAATTATTTTCAGGAATATGCTATATCTTGGTGCGCTGACTATTTAGAAAGATGCCGTCTTCGTATAAGTTTTACAGTGTATCAAAACCTTTTCATTGATAAACAGAAGTTTACAATATTTCCACTGCGCGGCGCTGTCTGTGTAATTGAGTTTACTAACCACGCTATAAATTGGCATATCGACAATTAAAAAGGTTTCCATCTTCGATAAAGTTGATCACAATGTCAAACCCTTTTCATTTGGTGACTATCAATTGTTTGTTCTTGCATTTTTTTTAATATCCTGGATCCGACTCATATACAAGGCTTTAGTCTTCAGCAAGGCTGTTCAGTATACCTCTCGATTTGTTAGTTCGGGGTATTATCACTACGTGGCAATAGTGTACAACTGGGTATCCTATACCTTATCTTATACCTTAGTACATTGCTAATTATGTTTTTATTGCGTAAAGTACGCTTATTGTATTATTTTTTAATTTTTTTTTTAAATTAGAAATATCTTCCCATCATGATGGGATCCCAGTAGTGGGCAGCAATTTCTGCTAGAACCAAAGAAGTGATATCGATAGGTCCGATAGCGTTCGGCAGCCTGTGAAATTGAACGTAGGGCTTTTGTTATACCTTAGTATTCTGTCCATTTGCCTTTCGATCCAGTTTTGAATGTTCTTACTGAGATTTTCGGGACTATGCTATGTCTTAGGATCCTGCTCATTTAGAAGGTTTGCGTCTTCGATAAAAAAGTTCAGTGACCCATAGCTTTCTGATTGATTACAGGAAGCTCCGAATTCTCCAGATTGTTCATGACTGATGGTTGTAAATTCGATTTTTTTTTTGAAAATCGACTCAGCATAGTGATCTAGTGCCTACTGGGACCCAACATTTCCTCTCTTAAGGTTTCAACATTGAATAGAGTTTGAACCGGGCTGGAAGTTGGATCATGTGCTGTCCCTTCTCCAGGATGGGTGTGACCTGTTAAACTGTTTCATCTTCTGCAACCGAAGCTGGTTTGTCCTCGGCTGTTTGATCCATGGACCCGCCGTTGGAGGCTTCCGGAGGCTTCATCCTTCGAGAAATCTTCCGATAGGTAGGAATTGTCCTGGTTGGCCGTCAGTAGGTCTTCAAACTTCTGTGGTGCTGGCGCTGGTTCTTCATGGTGAATGGCAGATAATGGGATTGACTTCATTCTGAAATAGTCTTGATCTGAAACACATTGTAGTTGACTGACCCGATCTTCCCGACGGTGGATGCAAATCTGCTAGAAACCTCTGTTTACTGCGCCGTGCTTCCGGTTGAAAGCGTCGTTTTACACCGTGCTGTCTCTAGATGTGGTGACATTTTCGCTTCTACTTGGCCTGAACTATGGTGATACGGTACGTAGTTGTCCGCCAAACATCCTCTCAGCCTGAAAGTTGCTGTCCAGATCGCTGGTCGGAGTGGAGCGATATACATGCTGAACCGTGAGTAGGGCTTGTTCTAACGTCTCCTTGCGTGCGTATTTTCCGAAGGTATTTCTCGTGACTGTCCACGATTTTTTTTGGCTAAACCAATTGATTGTGAATGGTATGGGGCGATGCGATTGTGCCAGATTCCTTGACTGGTGCAGAATCTCTAGCATTCGTAGCTTGAGTACTGGGCGCTGTCGTCCAAAACGACTAAGGTTTGGTACACCCACTTGATCGTGGCTTTCGCTGTCGTAGATTTGGTTGCGTGCAACTCAGGTCTCTTGGAGTAGGGATCTGCTATTAGACTCCAGGCGCCAGTAGACTCCATCTACTGCTAGACCTGCGTAGTCGATGTGGATCTACGACCAGGAGTTGGAAGGAACGGTCCAGGATTCATTATTCACTATCGATGCCAAACCAGTACACAAAGCATCGTCTCATCGCCTTCATTCCGTTTCCGCATGACCTCGATACAACCGTTGCAGGTTCTTGGAGCAGTTGGGCCAACCGTCTCCGACGTGTTTTAAAGGATTACGTCCATCGACTCAGCCTTCCGCAGTGCTGCGAAAGAAACAGGAACGTTCACTGCTGTATCGGAAATAATGCTTTCCAGATCGTCTTCAAGGCTGTTCGCTGCGATGACGTGTTCTTCCTCGAGTTGGTTGGTTCGGTCGGTCAGCCGGGATAACATGTTTGCACATCTGGAACCCGTCCGTGAAGACATGTCACAGCATCGTGAGATGTCACAGCATCGTGAGAGTCCACCATTAGAGTCGGTTCGCAGTGTGTTAACTAGACGTTTGAGACAGAAGATAGACTTGGCATTTAGTTTAAGGAAAAGCTTTACCTTCTTTTTCAAGTTCATTAGTGTGTGAAGGCCTTTCGGTTGGTGGATAGTAGCCGAGAATTGGCTCAGTACGTAGCGCTATTGAATCATAAATATCTTTTACAAGCTGTATCTCAATATCCTGGCCATCTAAGAAGATTCCGTCTTCGACAAAGTTGTACAGGTGGGCACCTGGAGCCCGTATGTCTATATGTGACGCCATTTTAGAATCTAGTATAGTGGCTTTTGGTATTAGAAGAATTGGTAACTACTGTCAAAAGCCCTGAAAAACGGTTTTTTTTGGATTAGGAACGGTATATAAAGGAGAGAAATCGATGTCTGACGCCATTTTGGAATTGTTGCGTAAAATGTGAGAAATACTGTAAAAGACTCTGCAATATCAATATTTTTTTATTAGAAACGACGTATAATGGCTGAAAATCGATTTCTAACGGTATTTTGGAATCCAATACGGCGAATTCTGTTTCGGAAAAAATGGAAAGTACTGTCAATTACCCTGTTATATGAATATTTTTGGAACGTAGGTGATGTTTTGATGCTGGAAATCGATATTCTGCTACATTTAGGAATGCAAAATGGCTTCAGTTCCGTAAAGAGTGGAAAACTCTGTCAAAAATCCTGCAATATGGATTTTTTCAAGAACGACATGTGACACGATGTATGCCACGATTTTGGAATTCAAAATGGCATTTATGGTATTAAGGCTGAAAATCGATGTATGACGCCAATTAAATATCACAGTTTTTACAGGGGCTATTTGAATCGGATGCCAGGAACCAAAGAGATTTACAGTTTGAACCTAACATGAGCCTGTAGCGATTTACTGTTCATCAAATGAATCAGAAATCTGATTTTCCAAATGCAAACATAACTTTACCCAATTTTTTTTTCCTAAGTTCTGAGCAATGCTTTATTCTCGCAGATTTATTCATCCATCAATCGATAGCACTTGTACTTTTGAACAACTTTTCCGAAAATATATTCTTTCTATATGCTCAAAATCTCGAAATATATGCGCCTCAACATTCTGAGCATCTTGAAAAATGGTGAAAGCACCGAAAAATGGTGGATCCAAAAATATAACTTTTTTAAGGTTTTTGACAGTTATTCCCAGTCTTTCTAAGACCAAAATCCTCCATCTTGGATTTCAAAATGGCATCAGACATCGACTAATTGCCTCCAGGTAACCACCTTTACAATTTCGTCCAAAAAGGGCTTCTACGATATCGAGATACAGCTTGTACAAGATAGTCATATGTACACAGATAAAAATAAACATTGAATTTTCTGCGTTAGCTAATGCACATAAATGGGAATGCTAGATTTGACAGAAAATAATGGGATATTTCACGTAAATATAAGTCAAATAACGCCTGCATCTAGCCTAACGTATGATAGATTGCAAACAATTTCGTTGTTCACGCCTCCTTTGATTTGGAACTAAACTATGTTAAAATTATTTTTATTTGTGTGTACAATACCAACCACCATCCGAAAGGCATTGACCTACCGAATAACTTTGCTGAGGACAGTAACTGTTCATATGGCCAGGATCTCGAGATATTCCATGTTGGAATCAAATAATACCAACTTTCAACATGCCAGCTAGCGCCATCTACCGTACCAATCCCGACCCTATTAGATCACCACGAAGTAGCCCTTGCCCTTTCCAATGAATTCCCCAAGGCACCATGCATCTATGAGGTCTAAATCATACGAATTGTTCTTGATTCGTTTGCTGGCTTCTTTTCCTTCCCGGCTACAACTGATTGAGGTTTGGAAAAGCAGCCGCGAAACTCTTTCTTATGGACAATCCGGTTGCATTGCTTGTACTGGTTGTTCGAGAATGGGTTATCCCGAACAAAGTGCATCTGCCCGCATAGCAAACCAGCAGTACGAGGCAGCTTACCTTCCGTTTTTGAAGACTGCTGCTAATGAGAGGTTCCCTTGTTCTCCTGGACGGCATGGGCTGATAATGTCGAGCTTGACTGGCGCTCGATTGTTGATGTGACGGGAGTTTCTGATGTTTAGCATGCGATCCGAAAAAGCAGCGTTGCTCGGATATCCACGTAGGAATGACCAATGAGACCACATACATGCACAAAACACTTGAATTGGTCGATCTTTTTGTTCAAAATCCTTGCAGGCACGGTTCACCATCCGCAAGTAGCTGATGATGTACCCCGCTTCTGACTTAACCAGCTGGAGTCACTTGCAATTGCTTGTTTGAAAATTGAGGTCTGGTCACTGAAAATCGACGTCTTTAGAAATCTTCAGCTGGATGTAATTTTACATACCGTGTTTGTGACGGAGTGTCTCTTCGGTTCCTGCCATCCGATTCGAATAGGCCCGTGTACAAACTGTACCATTTATCGAAGGTAATTACATTTTCCGGATCCAACGCAAATTCACTCATGCTGGTTGCCAAATTGATGTATACGAATTAGTTGACTTATCATTAGACTAGATATTACTCATTCACTCAAAAAAATCGACACGTTGTTTTCACCTGAAATTTCACGTAACTTTCACCTGAACACGTAACCAAATATTCTTCATTAAAATCAAGTGAACATTTCTTGTCAGTGAATTATACGTAAAAAATCACGTAACATTTATGCGATTTTAACGTAGAATATAGACTTACGTGGAAATCACGTAGCTCTTCCGTGAATTCCACGTGTTTATTACTGGTTTCGGCAGTGGATGAAAATGACGTGCGTTTCACGTGGAAATAACATGTCGATTTTTTTTTGAATTTTCTGAGGTGCCAGTGGGTCTGTTTATATAAGCATATAGGGTAGGTAACGACTTAAGCACCCCGAGACCCTATTCCAAGCACGGGGTTAACGTTAACCTACAACGCTCATTTTTTGCAGTATGGTGCTTCATCTAGTGAGCCATACTGCGAAATAGCATGGTTAACATTAACCCGTGGAGTGCTTAAGTATGTTACGTACCCTCAATGGTTGCTGTGATTGAGTTTGTTGGATTCAATGGTGATCCAGTGTCAACCAAGGCCCGACAGTATAGAATTTTCGAAACCGATTTGTTCGTACGTCTTTATCATTAGAACCTCAAAAACGTCCTTCGCCTTATTATCTCCACTTTTCCCCAAAATCCATAAAACCTACTGTCGAAGCCTTTTACACTAAACCCCCATCAACTGCCAACCCTATTCGGCGCACCACTCGTCAGAACCGGCTTCTCAGGAGGCATTCCGAACATCCTAAGGAGCAGCAGCAGCAGCGAAAGAGAAAAAGAGAACTCCACCGAACTTCACCGCCGATCGTAGCAAGCTGGGCCCTGGGAGGAGAAGGAAAAAAAACGCAACGTTCAGATAAATATATTCGATTCGATTTGATTTGATTTACCACTGCTGCTGCCGCTCCCGGCCCCCGTATGAGCCGTGACTGTAGTACGGATCCAAAGGGTCGACGTCGAGCGTCCGGCCGTCGACGGTGGCGGCGGAAGGCACGGATGATGATAATGACGCGAGTGAGTGGTTGCTCTTTCATTCTGTTCTAGTAGTCGGCGCATGCTGGCGTTGATGGTATTAGTTGCCAGTAGGGTGTTTGTTGGTGGCAGCAGCAAACCTACCTCCGTTCAAGGAGGTTTCGTGCGAATTCGTGCGTCTGTAAACATACACAGGAGGCCATGGCTGAGCGTGCAGATGCTGGCGATTTTTTTCGTTGTTGTTGCTCTTTCAGGATCATTACGAGGAAAGCTTCAAATTATCCTGATCTGCTTGCAGAACACGTTTTCGGACTTTGGGTTATTTGAGTTTGAGGCTGTTGGTTGGATTAACTCACCTACCTACCTCTCTCGTGGCGCGGTGGTTTTCTGATTTGCCCTTATTGGTTTTAATTTCATTAGAGATGTTTTCGTTTGATCCACGCCCGATGATCATGATGATCCCCGACGGAAGAAGAATTGAAGAGGGGAGGGTGGGCTGGATGGCTACCGAAGAGTGTTAATTTTAGGAGAAACGTGAGCTTTCAAACAGTGAGAATGTTTCGATTGTTGTTCTGTCGATAGTCGAGACAAGGGAACGAGAATTTCTCGATTGTTGAAAAAATCGCCCGAGAAACAGGAAGCAAGCATGCAAGGCAACGATGGAAAGGGAACGCGGGAGAACCAGTAGAAAATTACAGGTTTAAGGTCAAACAATTAATATTGGAAATAAATTGCGATTACGGGCCGTATCGCAGCCAATAGTCTTCGGTCGTATGGACATGTACGAACGTTGAGCACATTCAAGTAGGCTATGGACCGAGAGATGAAAAGCGCAGGAAACTAGACGAGTAATCCACGGTTAATGCACGATTTGGTACGCTGAATTGATTGGATGGTTGCATGAGCGAGCATAGGAGGTAGGACCCGTCGATTTTATGATGCGCTGAGAGGTGGTTGATTCGTTGCACGAAGGACCCGTTTTCTGGAACGAGCTTATCTACAGTTCCACGATGGTGCTGCCGGTCAAGAACACGCTACGTTCAAAGCAGGTCGGCTTAAATATCGCTTTTCATCGGCGAGATAATTCCGGTTTGATGGGGTCAGGGAAATTATGGGATTATCGAACTCACCTTTTCACCGCAGCAGAGAATAGAAGCTGGATTTTCTATTTTCGTTCAAATTTTCTCATCGCATGCCGATTTCCTCACCATCATGAGGATCATCGAAGCAAGCCAGTCATCGAAGCAAGCTTGTTACCAGCTGAAAAATGCGACCACTGGTCGCAAGTTCCAAACAAATCGACGACAACGATCACGATCGTCGTGTGTGTGCGAGATTTTTTCCTCGCCACTTTACCTTATAAGTCATTTGTTCTCACCATCCAGGCAACTAGTAGACTAGACTTGCAGTCGTCCCCACATGTGCATAACCGCCCGAGCAGGTGACCAAACCTGAAAGGGGGAAGCGGATTGCCTTACCATATAATTTATAAACCGTTTAATAGTGTAATGAAAATATCTTGGATACTTTGTCACTATTAGTCTTAATCTTTTGTTAAAGACGCTTTATGAGGTTCTCATCCAGTTGTTCCATGTAGGCGCTTGCGTTGCCGTAGAAAATGAAGGCCCCCTTCCCCGTTCTATTGCGTCACCGTTCTCGCGCGCGCAGAAGGCTTTGTGTCCCGTGGCGATTGATCTGGATTACTCCGCGCCTGCTTCGCATCGCATGGGTATACCTTCTTTTTTTTTTGTTGCGGAGGCGAAATCGATTGACTTGTCTGCCGATGCAGTAGGCTACGTGACAGTCAACTTTATGTTGATTTTCGGATTAGAAGTTTCGCACGCCAACCTGTCAAACCACGGCGCGGATGGCAATAAATTCCACGGAGTTCCCATATCAGAACGGCTATCCGGGTATCGGAGATGGCGGGCAATCGCCGTCGTCATCGTTGGCATGGGTCATGATGGAGCACCAAATGGAGCGCATATGGAAAACAGGGCTCAAGTGATGAATGGCGTGAGTAAATCAGTGGAGTTTTCCTCCGAGCGCTTCGCGGGTTTACGAAATGGGAAAATTTGCATTTTGAAAGGTGCAGTGTGTGTGATACGGTGTATGTTGGTTGCGTGGTGAGCGATCTGTTTCTGATGGGGAAATGTCTTCGTTGTGATTAGGGGATGACGGGTTGAATTTATAAAGCTGCACGAAATGTGTACAACAATAAAATCTGAACCGGTTCGTATGAAATAGAAAACATGACCAATAGTATTATGTGTTGCTTTGAGCATCAGAATAGAGGTGATAAGAAGTAAAATATTATACAAGTTTCATATACAGTCCGTATAGCGTCTCGGATTTGACGATTTCGGTGATAAACTAAATTTTATTTACTTTTTCGATAAAGTAAATGATGAAATGTACTCAGAAGGATTTTGAGTCAGAAACTAAATTTTGACGTGATTCAATTTGGAGATAAAAATCAGTGACGTTTATTATGAATATTTAAACAAATTTCAGTAAAAAAAACTTATTTATTTGCTCTAAATTTTAGTGAAAATCGTATGTTTCTTTTATTTTTAGGCACCGTCTGAAACCATCACCTAGGGTAAATCCAAAACGTATGTAAGTACACTCCTAAAAATTATAAATATCACTAGTGATGTAACCCTTTTTGCACGTAAATACTTCTACACTCAAAGATACGTCCTGTATGCTACATTTAAAACAGCTCCTAAGGTAACCTCAAATCTAAGTCTGTAAAGCATTAATAAATTGGCACTTGACTGAAAAGTATAGGTTTCTGAAGTAAAACAAAATCTACCCCACTCCCTCCCTCGACACCGGTGCTGTGGTCAACATACATAATTTTGCGCGTCATGGCATGGCAAGTCACAAGTTCAAACTCGTTGTCTTCCTTGATAGATTATAATATATTTCATGTGAACCTCAAAAATAAAAGTCTTTGAAAAGGTAACAGGAAGGTGAAACAAACTAAATGTTTTCAAATTACGCGAACCGACGCAAATTTCGGTCAAACGGTCAAACGTAGACTTAAATTTACATGATTTTTTCTAAGAGTGTATGTATGTAACGTATGCATTAAAATTGGACTGATTACAAAAGATAACTAACTACAAAAGATAACTCGATGGGTTTATTTTTTTCCTTATTTATTAAGCTTTACACAAGGTGCTTTAACGGCGTGCCGTGTGACCGTATGGTAGTTGGCCAGAACCTTGGTCATGGCCGATGAGAGCCATCTCCTTGGCCACAAAACTATTTGGATTCACACAAAAATGATATATCAGTCGCTGCAGGAGAGATTAGTCAGTCTGTCTCCTCGTGGCACAATGGCCTAGGTCAGCTCTTGCCAAAAAATGACATCATCATTCGTGTGATAATTCTTGATAAAGGCAGCAACTTCAGGCAGGCACTTCGTACTGTATTCATCTCCCGTTCACCGCAAGCTCCGAATAAAAGAACAGCGGCTGGGACATTCCCTTCTCGCTGATTGCCTCAGCCTCTAAAAGACCTTCTTCGGGAACTTGTTGTACGAGATATAATTGACTTCAACGCGTTTCTTAGATCCTAGTCCCCTGCCAGTCGTTGCCGTCCAGCGTCAAGTAAGTCTAGCAATTTATTATGACAACGATGTCACGTCTCGCCCGGAAAATTCCGGGATCACCAGCACCTTCCGCCGCTCCTTCTGGGTGTTTGCCTGTTGCTCTGACACAGCTGGCCTCGTCTGCCGCTTCAGCATAATCATACCCATCTTTCCCGGGGACTTCTTCATCATTTGACGAAACGATGACTTCGTTCTTTTTCACTCTACACTCTACAGTTGCGCAGTATTGCCGGATATTTTCACACACAAGAAAACGGATTAATTTATTCAAAATCATATGACAATGTTGCAAATAATGTTGACAATGAGCCTTAAGCCTTAAGTCTAAATACAAAGAGAGATCGGTGTCGTGACCTAACCAAAATTTCCAGCCTCGATCCTGTCTGTACAATTCACTGTTGCTACAACTGCTAGTCCGTGCTACTGGTGCTCCACTATAAAATTGTTTGTGTTACTGCTACTGTTACTGGTCCGTTACTGCCGAAGTTCGTTACAAGAATGCCCTGAACAAGTACAGGTAGCTGGTATTCATAACTATCGGCATCCAATGTCAATGCGTGGTGTTGGTTTTGTTTACTCTCACAAAGCGTCTTTTATGCATAGCCTACTATAACTTTATTCCATTTCACGATAAGTTGACTATACTCAAATCAAATAATTACACCCTAATCGAGAGCTACATAGTACTCTTAAAATTTTAAAAGCATCTTAATTCAATCATTTAAAAATTTGAAACTCCATTCAGTCCGAATCTCAAATGAACTCTGTTCAAAATACTGAGAAAGCATTGCTTGTAAATTGGTTTGTCTCAAGAGTCTCCTATGACCTTTGATCAGTTTCTTATTGGTCTATAGAATTTGGTCGAATTTCATCATTTGAACGAAATTTAGTCGAATGACATTCAGCTGATTGAACATATAGCCGAAAGGAGATTTATTGGACATCTCAGAAATTTCAAATTCTTTAATTTCTGATTCAATCTCATTAACTGTGGATTTCATCGTTGATTGATGGTGCATTCATGAGAGGACTTTAATGTTAAAGCAAACTAAATTCTATAGAATGCAAAACTCATGCTATTACCATTCATTATAAAGGTATAATATATGTGTTATTTATGTTCTGCTTTGAAATGACATTCACTCATATTCATGTTCGGTTTTTCGAATGCCCTTGACAATGTAGCTTGATTTGCATTGCATTGGTTCGAGTGTTTAATATGAGTATATGTAAACAAACTTTTACGATAGTTTTATTCGAGGAATATAGTTTGTTCGAAAAATTTCAGTCTTACGGACTTTACAAAAGATTAAATAATTGTTTTACAAATGACGACGTGTAGAAAATAACTTTGTTAAACATTTAGGCAATTTTTCCGACAAATTTTCATTTGACTAATCGTTCTCCTAAAACCGTTTTTCATAATATAAAGTTCGATTGTTCTGAATTTGTTTTATTGTCATTTGATTAACGTGTATAATCAATCAATATTTACTTTAAGATAATCAGTGATATGACTGTCACGGAAACCAAAGTTTTCAAAATAAGTTAATAAAAACTCACCTTTTATTCGATTTGCAATTTAAATAATTTCATCATAACGACTGATTAACTTCCTAAATTTATTTCGTCAATAATTTACTTTTGGATTGCATTTCTCTTGAATCTATTGCAGGATATCTCAACATTCGATCAATTCTGGATACACTTCCCAAGCTAAACGCAAATCTTATTTCATAATTTTAGCTCCACAGCATAAGTAATTTTTGGCCGAATTATCGAACAAGATGTTGTCACTACTTTAATAATATTCGTTCATCGTCAAGATTTGCTAAAAATTCTGATCAGAGCTGTATGCTCTGTATCCTACCCAAGAGCACTGGTTCAGAATTCTGAGCACAATTTGTTAAAAGTTCATACTTAGATAAGAGAAAAATTAGAGTTCGTTCCGACAAATATTTGTTCTAAACAGGAAATATTTGTTCTAAACACTTTGAGTGTTTGGCACAAAATAATGCGCAATGATCGTTTAGTGTCCTTCACTGAGTTTACTGAAAATGCTAGAAATTATTTCATCCAAAAACCATGCAAAGTTGGCTAGGACCGGATTTTCAAAATCTATTACTGATAGATAATGTAAGAGACTCGAAAAGGATAAGATCAGAGACCATAAGAGCGATCAACTGCTGGGCTTTTCCCCCGATGTTGGGTCAGAATTCCTGATTATTTCCCGCATTAATCGAATGTTTTTTTCCCGGATTTTTTCCGCATTTTCCGGATTTCCCACTAAGTTGGTGACCACAAAAATTCTTTGTCCCGGCCGGTATGTTAATGCTATTTTTGCATTGCTATCGTTCGATAAAACACATATTCCGCGCATTATGACATTATGGACGGAACTACAGTCTGTCCACGTTTAATTTCGGACCACAAAATAAGAGCAGCATAATTTATACACATAATTCAACGCAACCGATTGTTTATTTCACAATAATAGAGTTATAGCTACATAAGAAACATTTGATAAAATGTTAATCCTTCTTTCTGTAAAATTCTAAAACTTTCTGTGGTACCCTCGCCATCGGGTCCCGTACGGTATCCTCAGATACACCCATCGTGACGATTCTTCGTCTTTTCTTAAATTCATCGGTACCATTTATTTTCTTCTTAGTTTCGAAAAGTTTCCGCTTAACCAGAGCCCAGTAGTTTTTTATTGGACGAAATTCAGGACAGTTTGGTGGATTGGCTGTACGTATTCGACCTCTTGTACCTTCTACCATTCCAAGACGGATTTCGCATAGTGACAAGAGGCCAAAACAGAGCTGGAGAGTCGTGGCTTCTGATAAATGGTGACAACCGCTTTTGCAGACATTTTTTCTCGTATATAACCTGATTGGTAGTGCCGGTAGAGACGAAACTTACAGATTTTCGACCACAACTACATATGGACACCTTCTTTGTCCGGAAATGCTCGGCAATGGCGTTCCTTTGCATTGCGGTGTAAAAATCCAAACCCGGAGGCTGCTTAAAGTCTTATGTTTCATCGTCCATTATGATTCAAGAAAATGTTTGCAAAAAAATGGTGTAAAGCATTTTGCAATGTAATTTTGCTTGTCATCACGGTTGGGCTTCTTTTTCACTTTATATGCCTTCAGTCCTTGCCTCTGCTTCGCTTTTTCGCACAGAAAGATTGCGATTTTTCTCAATCTTGGCTACCACATTCTTGTCCATTTGTCGGGAGCATACTTTTCGATTTGTTCCACTCCCAACCTTCCGATCCACAGAAAGCGCTGGTCAAATGATTTGCAAACACAAAACACGGTATTTTTCAGTAGTTTTAGTTTCTTGGCAAGATCGCGTACCACGAAATAAAGTGGAGAGTTTCAGCTGTCATGTTAGTGAAACGTTTCAGCGATCCGTGAAATAATTCAAAATGTACACTGAAAGAAAAGTGTTCGAAATTTAACGAGGACAGGCTTTACAGTGATCGGTTTTTCTTCGTCGATTTGTGCTTTTCATTATTATGGCAAGGATTACTGAGTCTAGCAGATAGAACGCAAAGTTCCGGTCAAGATCTTAACGGAGTAGAATATCGATGAAGAGGAATCGGTTACGGTTACGTTCTTCTGTTACTAAGCACGAGATATTCAATATAGGTTATCTGTAACAGATCCGTTGTTCGACTCCGATGAGTATGAATCACGACTTGGCCGTTGATTAATGCCAGTTCTTTGAAACTACACAATAACCGCGAATTCAAATGTCCACAAAAAGAAGCAATTACTGCAGTTACTATAACTTTTAGTTGGGTAAGGCAGTGTTGCCATCCAATGGCAAATATCCAGCTAGTTTATTTCTTGGAATATTGGCAAGACTTTTTCCATCATTTTTAAATTTCACACGACCATTTTGTTGATTATGAGTGTCCTGAAGGAGGAAGAGCTTTTCATCCGAAAATAAAATCTCGCAGTCACCGTGCCGAACAAAAAGATTTTTGCTTCTCTGGACCCTGGTTTGCTTTTGGCGGCATCCCAGTCTGAGGAGCATGTTCATTGAAGCAGCAGATATTTGAAATTATTTGCTCAATTTACAGCCACATATGGCCGGCTTACGTCTTATTCGCTCCCTCAAACATTTGATGTTTTACTTCTTTCTGGCACCTCCTTTTTGCTAAATATGAACATTTCCAGTTTCCTTGAATCGTTTCAAGGTACGAAAAACAAACAAAATGAATATCTGACACGGTCTAATCTTTTGCAAATGTAATATTAAAACTTGCTCCTGTATAGCTTCCATGGTAGCTGATAAATATAAACAAACGGAATCGCTTATTTACCTTCAGCGATAAGCTGATTAGAAAACTAGAAGAATTTAAAATTAACACTTCCTTTGATCACTTTTTAAAAATAAAAAATAAAACATTGAAACACTTTTTTTTAATTTTCGCTAGTAAACGCTAGCAAATTCCGCTAAGCTGTCAAAAGAATACACGCAAAACGGGTATTATCAATGCCGCTGTTAAAATTACCCCAGATAAACCAAGATTGAAAAAAGGTGACACCTATTGTGAGACACACTGTAAAACTTAATTTAGCAAATATTACAAGATGTTATTTCCTGGTCGTGTAAATTTAAATCTCCATGTGGCATCGAAGTTATTTGCATGCTCTTTTTATGTGCATGAAAATAGATTGAAAATTACAAAATAATTTTTACTGTGTACAATTCAGTTTTCTTACGGCTTCTGCTTAAGGTTAAAATCCCTTGAATCCTAAATATTCAACATGCATGTTGTAGTGCAAACAATTTTTGCTCTCACGTGGTAGTATTGGTGCACCATGAAGAAAACGGTAATGGTTGCCAGTAATTTTTATGTTTCCTCTCTCCAGAATTCTTCTTTTTCAAGGTATCCATTCATATCTGATCCGGCGATCTGCGAATTATCGGCTTTTCAATAGTTACGCACCATTTTGAAAACTAAACAAAGACTAAACAACATAACCTCGTTATTTGATCACTGACGGCAATTCGATCACCGCTCACTTTCTGTCATAAAATAACAATTTTTAAAGTAAAATCATTACAAATTCCCTCAAAAAAAAAAGCCCTGCACGACGGTATTTAAGTTTCATTGATAATTCAAATAATTTTGAAAAAAATAAGAAACCGAATTCTACCCGGGAAGTTTTCACCCCAATCGCCTCTAAAATTCTCACGAAAACTGCACCGCAGAGGCAGGCTTTCCCCCGGATCGCTGAACGCGCGTTCGCGAAGAATTCAATTCAAATCACTACCCCCAACAGCAGCCCGTTACGCCATGGAAATGCAGTGCATTCGGTTGCATTACCCACGAGTGAACCTACCCGGCATCCATCACATCGATCACACGGACCATCGTACGGGCAATCAGTTTTTCGATTGGACTCTTGATTTTGGATTGGAATTCGATTGAATTCAAATTGGAAAAGAGAATGGGCGAATGGTCCGAGTACCATTCCCTTTTAGACGGAGAGTTTAGGGCACTCCCGGTGCGGTATCCGGCCAGAATTGGCCATGATTGATGGTTGATTCATGGCGCGTCCGATGTCCGTCGTCCATAACTGGAGTTCATCTCCGAGCGACTTGGCACTCAATTAGGTCAAACTCCAATGGCGAAGGCGGAAATTGAGTTGAAGTGGAATATTAAAATAGTTTCGGGAGCTTAAATTGCGCTGGAACGGTCTTTTATTCTGCGTGCAAAATTGCGGCACCTGTTGTTGCGGCTGGCTCGAAGGTGTCAACGCCAACTAGGATCGTGAGAGCTCTAATCGGGTGGTATAAATTTCAGCTCATGGCACAATCGTTCGACTTGATCACAGGTGGAATGTGAGCCCTACCTGTACTTGAGTAAGAGAGACTGGCAGTCTGGTTTAGTCGATCCTGTCGAATGTTCACCCGGCGTGCATGAGAATGTAGTAACATAATTCTTGTCGTAAACTAGCCCGAGATAAGATTGAATGAAAAATGGTTCGGAATTGGAAATTAAGCCTAACACAATCGCTCGCCATGGTGACTACTGGTGACGGGCCACGACTTGCTGGTGCACATGTTTTCAAGCAAAGCCAACTGCGACGGGTGACAGGGGGGTCTCGTTGAAAAGAGTAACTAAACGATGCTTGAGATTTTATCCTTGAAATGTGAAACCGCAGCTCGGTGTATTTTTCAGCGAGCAGATAAAAGGCAAACATTGTCTCGGGCGGCGTTGCAAGATGGTTCGGGGTGTTGACCACCCGGGAGTAGGGAGTTCCCCGTCCTCCATTAGGGTCGAACTAGAAAATAGTATTGATTAGTCAAGGTCTTGAAGTTTGAAGTGTCGGAACTGTTCAGGGAAGCAACAAATACGGTAAACTGACGGAAGAAAAAGAAGTATTCCGGGTAAACATTAATGATCAAGGGGGCAATAATGATTTCATTATTCAAATTCACGCTTTTTGTTTGTGGAAGGCAAACAAATTCTTCGCAACACATGGCTGCGCGTTGTGGTTCGCTATTTTTTCCGATGATCTTTGGCATTCATTAACGCGTTAATTTGGGCGCGAGTCCGAAAAATCGACGGCTCTTGAGCTGAGTATGTGCACATGCGGTTCATTAGAGCAGATCGATGTAGTGCAAATGTTTAAAAACTGTACAGCGCAATAGCTGATGGTTCGTAATTGCAACCACACACATACACAGCCGATCGCGTAGTAGGCCACGGGTCGTTTTGACATTAACGATTTGGTGTCCAGCGTGGCTATAAGCAGGCTCTGGCCGAAAGAATTCTGACGTGTAAAATAAAAATACATTTTCCCACCGATTCGCTGGAGCGGCCGGCCGAGGTAAGAAATCTATTAAATTACCATTAAATATCGATTTCCTGAAGTTCCAGAACGCCCAACATTCAGACGCCCGTGGACAGGGAACTTTATTGCACCTCGTAAATAAATCGGTAATTAATGCCCGGCGATGGTCGTCGTTTTCTGCTCCTTCGGTGGTGGTTTGCATTGCTGTAGTTGTTCGTTTCTCGTTTTTGGAAGTCCTGGTTGTAATACTGTCAATCAAGTCGTTGCGTCGTGCTTGCTGTACGGAGGACCCGGTGGGACAAGTTCTGCGTGTCTCGTTTTATTTCTCCCATTCAGAGAACCAATGTCGGTCAATAAAGCGTCAAGTTTTATTCTCCGACTTGTCGCTTCGCAAGTGTTAATTTCGATTTTTGTTTTTGTCTTTTTCGAGGAATAAGCAATAGGGTTCATTCCAGTGTGATTTTTTTTCTCTGTTGAAATCAATGTTGACCATGAAGAGGGCGTAGTCAGGTTTCTTGATAATGATGAAAGGCAATGTATGTATTTCTACGGTGACGTTTAAGATTGAAAATAGGTATTTGTCTTTCAACCAACAAATTTGTATCTCAACAAACAAAAACCACTGAGCTACACCTATGGGTAACCGGCTCTTCAGCACGAAATGAAGAACCTCAAAACACGAAGTATACGGGCGTCGATAAAAGTGAAGACGACGACCCGTTCGTTGGAAAGCCGAAACGACAAAATAATAATACAATAAATAAGCAATAAACTTCGACGGAACGTCATCGCGCAGTAGCCCATGGGAAACCATGTCAACCGGAGTCTCGAAGTGCAATGTGTTTAGTATTCTGACGGCGTCGTCCCTCGGGTTCGGGAGAACTCTCAATGAAAATTCTGACAAACTATGATCATGAGCACAGCACAACAATGTCGTCACCGCATCAAGAACGACAACAACGACGAGGACGACGATGACAGCCGTCTGTCAAGTCATTTTCGGGCGTAATTTGCATCGGAATTATTTCTCACTTGCACTTACCCCTTTATTCCCTACCCGTTGGCCTACCGGAGAACGGACGGATCGCTGGCCGGGGCAGGAATTTCGAACACGAGCAACCGAGGCGCATCATTATCGCGACAGTTGGATCATAAATTTTCGGTCGAACGATTTCCTGTCCTGTGGCTTGAACCGAACCGAAGGGTGATAGATTGGTCGTGTGTACATATTTGTTTTTATGCGCTCTTTGATCGTGATGGATTGGATCACGAAGTGCTTGTTTTTGAGGGCAATTGGAATATTTCTGGGGACAAAATGGGCATTTTGAAGTTGAACGTTGAACTTTGGTAGAAGGTGAAATCATCAGTATATTGATGATTTCAATTGTCTTTTCCGAAATGAGTTGCGTAGAGTTTCGAGACGATGTTTTAAATCAGAAGATTTCAAAACGGTAGCGTGTAAATATTACTGAAATATCAGAACGACTTTTGACTATACAATTTTTTAGAATACTTCTCGAAAGGAGCAGACTGTCATCAATTCAAACGCCAGAATCACGAAACTCTTGGCAATTGAATTTGATCATTTAGCTCTCTTCGAAAGCTTTTGAACATTTTAACGGAATCAACTATGGAGAGCTTTTGACCGGGTTGAGAGATTTCCTCTGAATTCCGTTATTTTAGTTTAAACTCAATATCTCATAATCAGACACCACAATGTTGTTTGAGTACTGGTCAAAAAATGAGTGTTACACACCGTTCACACTACAGCTTATATTACGTGATATAGACTATCAGACTGGATATCAGTATCTATGCATCTAGTTTTCACTGGAAATAATGTGCATGGCATTTGATATCAAGATACTTTATATCACCTAATATAGGTTGTAATGTGAACGGGGTTTTAGATAGCAACTGACCGTTGTTATGTATAAATAACATAGAGTAGGCCTTGGCTTTTAGTCTGTACGTTTTTCTTTACTTCTACTCAAAGCTTTATTAAATACAGACCTGAAAACATTTACTTCCACCTATTCATTAGGTTGTGGATCTAGGTGAGAACGGAAATAGTTTGAAGCTCAAGATGATTTTCTCACAAAATGGCTGTTCGGCGTAAAACACTTCAGAAATTGGAAACTCCGAATCGAAGTGACGATCGAAGACAAGGGATTACTGACTCTGCCGGCTGACACTGTTGCTATTCGAGCGGAGAAAAAGAAGCTGCTCGTGGAACGAATCACACGAGACCAGAAATGTAAGAACTTGCTAATCCTTCAGATTGCTAAAGACCTGTTGGTGTACGTTTCTGAGGAAACAGCTGAAGTTGAGAGACGGTAAGCAGATGAAATGATTTTTGCTGCAGTTTAAGAAACTCCTACAAGAGCTGAAAGCGACCGGCCTGGAAATGGACGAAGAGGACGTTGCATGTCAACTGTTGCTGGCACTTCCGAAGTCCTACGATGCTCTGATCACTGCGTTGGATACGATCCAGCCTGACTAGTAAAACCAGTGAACCAAAATCATCGCGAAGCGGGGAGAAATATTCCAGCGAGTCA
The DNA here is from genome assembly GCA_034211315.2 of Aedes japonicus. Taxonomy (NCBI): domain Eukaryota; kingdom Metazoa; phylum Arthropoda; class Insecta; order Diptera; family Culicidae; genus Aedes; species Aedes japonicus. The sequence goes on from JASCZW010000126.1 coordinate 480,981, forward strand.
GCTTTTGCTGGCAGGAAGTGGGGGAGGATGGTACAACACGCACCGTTTAAGCAACATCGTGAATTACTAGGGAATGAAAGCTGAAGTTTATGAATAAGTTATTGAGTAAACGATGATTTGATGCTCTTTCATGATTTTTCAAATCTTTTCCAATTTGGTCTCAAGATGACTCCGGGGTGAAACGCTTGTTCAATTGCTCCATATGCACTTCAAAAATAGGGTAATACGCACCACAACACAAGGATATGATGCACCATTTTATTGGGGTAGCATGCACCGCTTCTAAAAAGCACTAACACGGCTATAAAAAGTTGCTTATTAGAGTTGTAAAGTAAGGACGTTGCAACATATCGCCACCTCCTCTTAGCTCGTTTGGAAGTCAAGCAGCCAATGGGTATAGAATTAAGAGGTTGCGCAAAACGTTGTGATATGTTGCGAACTCCTCATTATATACAAAAATACGTCAAAATACGTGAAATAATAGTGAAGTTTTGATACTATCTTGAAGTTCTTTTGTGTGCGATATATGTGAAGTGAATTCATAATAAACCATGGATATTAACGCATGGTAAAAGCTTATTTTAACAACACTATTATTTACATGTGAGTTACAATCGAGACAATTTCCTAAGTTTTTATCATATTTTGGTGTATTTAGTGCCTTATTGTACTACAAAATTATGAGTAATGCTGTTTTATTTAAAAATTGATAAAGTATCATTCCATTAATGCTAGAGGTTTGAAGATTTGAGATTATTTATTGAGTGGGTTATTCTACCCCACCAGTGCGCTTTTTACCGTTCTCCCCTACGACTTGAAGTGTTTCGGCTGCGGTCGATTCGGACACAAGCGTGTGGATTTTCCTGCACTGACAGTTTATTTTAGTAAATTAGCTTTTACTCGTTTCGTAAACATGAATTTTGTACAAAGAAAAAATATCTTGTAAATTGTATGAAACGTATTTAATGCTTGTCATCTGGTGAAATGCTATCATTACACATATTTCTACAATTAGGCTTAGTGAAGTTTAACGTTCGCACTCGACAACGCCATTTAGATGAAAGGAGTGCAAGTAAGAAGGCAAATCATTTAGAGGAAAACATACTATCATTCCTCTGCATGTGCCAGAAAGGGAAAAGTGATTAAACGTCAAAACGCGTAACGCACAAAATGAATTTCCTGAAGACAAACCAATCGCTGCTTCTCCTCAATCGTACTCATTCATGTTAGTATATATGCTTGGGTGGGCCGGAATCATCCCAAGTAACACCAAAAACATCTTTTTGGTCAGTTATCTTAAAATTTTGTTATAAAAGAGTATTAAGAATGGAATGAAAAACATCTTTTGTCAAATACAAGCTGAGAGGATGTTTTCGCAAAACATTTGCTTCATAAGTCACTTATGTATTTGTCTAAAACATACGACTTAATTCTCGACTTAAATATGACCAAAACAGCGCAATTAACAGATCTTGTTAAAACATCTTTTAGGTCACGAAAGAAGTTTTAAAGATGCACTGCACATAACATGCTTTTGGCATAACGATGCCTTATCTAGGTAGTTTATAGCATCACAATAACCAATAGGTTATAATCAAGTTATTAATAAGTGAAACTAAATGCAGAAACGCATGAACACAACAATTCAATCCAACAAGTGTCAAACTAACAGATGTATATACAGACCGGATTTGACATTAAAATTGGTTATGAGTATGATAAATCTGTTTATAAATTCCCATCTTTATTTAATTTTGCATATCGATTAAAAAGCAGACCTAGCCCATTTGCAAGATATCTTCTTAACAAATGGTTATAGAATTGATTTAACTACAAGAAAAAAAAGAAAAAGTTTCGGAACTATAGTATGCAACAAGAATCAGCATCAGCAGTTGATTCATTGAGGCAGTTCACAAGAAACGTATTTTTTTCTTAAATTTCTGGATCCAAATGACGTTTCACTAAAAAGATGCTCTAATATGGTTATTATGGTGTTATAATAACTAACTCAAATAATTTGCAATCCATCATCATGAGTATGTTATTAGACTGCTCTCAAGATGTATGTTGGACGAGACTTTGGACTCAATTGCAACTGCACGCCATAGCTATGGAGAAAATTACAGTGCCGGTTGAAACTATGACTACAATTATCTCAACAAATTTCGAAAGCTGAGATTTATTTTGTCGATGATTAAGATGATACACTTTGAATATGAAAGAAAATTGCTCGCTAATATAGATGTTTTTTCATGTTTAAAAATACTTTTCATCGGCAGTGTAGACCATGTGTCTTAATCCACCATGATGATTTTTGATGGTTTCAATAACGATGCTAAAAAATTACTGAATATGAGAGAATTCTCTGTTGATTTTTTAATCTTTAGAACGGCGCATAAATTATGCAAGAGTAAAACCAAAAGTTGCACCATAAAAGCTGCCTCGCATATGATATTTTGTTAAGCGTTCTAAGCATTAACATTCTTAAGATTTCTGATGTTTATTAAATTATCGATTAAGACAAAACCGACTTTTTTTTTTAGTTGTGTATATTCTTCTCATAAACAATCTTAGCCATCTTCTGTTCGTTTGACATTTCTCAAACTAGCATGTCATGTGCATGTATTTCTGCGATTGTTTTTACTTTGAAATTACTTGATTATAACCTATTTGTTATTATGATGCTAGAAACTACCAAGATAATACATCATCATGTTGAAAACATGTTATTGAAAGCATCTTGAAAACGTATTATTAGTCCTAAATCTGTATCTAAAAACTTCTGATGTGACCTTAAAGATGTTTCAAATAGATCGATTTATTGCGCTGTTTTGGTCATATAAGATACCAAAAAGAAGTTTTGTGTACTTGAAGAATACATGAGATCATGTTTTAGAGATGAATTTTTGAACATTAAATTACAAGTTGTGTTACTTGGGATTGGTTCAGCCCAAAATAAAAATTAAAGCGCTATGAAGAGTTATAACTTCGCAGGAAAATATAATGAATTTTAACAGACGCGTAAAATTTCCCCCCTTGTTTGATTTCAAGCCAAAGGAAGCGTAAACAACGAAATTATTTGCAATCTTGCATGCGCCATACAACAATGTTTGCAATCTTTCATACAGCAGACTAGATTTGGGCGTTATCTGGCTTGAATTTTCATGAAATATTCCATTAATTTCTGCTAAATCTAGCATTCTCTTTAGGGAACGTCCATTAATTATGTCACGCAAATAGTGACTTTCTATAACCTCCCCCACTTGTCAGGTTTTTTTGTATGGACCTTAAAAAAAATTGTGTGTAGATTGTGACGTTATCCCATATTTGTTCGGTTCCTTAGTGCAAATATTTTCAGGGACGATAGGATGATATTTAGAAAAAAAAGATCTATGCATTTGGTCAACTCTTAAAGTTTACGGAGTTATTGAACTTTTAATGTTTTGGTACATGTTAGTCTTAAATTGACTGTTATTAAAAAAATTAGAATTCTTTGACATTTTTTTTTTTTTCATTCAAAACCCAAGAAAATTTCCTACATAACCGTTGCATTTAAGCTTTGAGTAATTATAATTCATTGTCTATTTAGAGTGAATTTATTTTTAAACATATCTTTTTTTCTAGGGGGTTTTCGTAATGTTTGCATAAAACACGTAATAAACACCAGTGAGGGTTATTCTGAAAGTCGAAGTGACGTTTGTCACTTGCGAGTTCGGACTCGCGAATTTCGGATATTCCAAAAAGGTACCGAGCTCTTTGACGGTTAAACTGTGAATCCTCTTTATTATCTTGATTAAACATTGAAGAAGGCTAAATCTAAATGTGTGTGTATAATTTATAGAGACAAGAAAGACGCATACATGACATTGTGCTATGTTAGCAAAACGCAACACGCGCTACAGCCTGATTAAACGAATGCCACTTGTTGATCGTGGGAACGATCGGATTACAAGCTTCACAAAGCAAGCTATAAGGACTGTTGGTTTGTGTATTCTTGTTACGACATGTGTATGCTGATGCGAAGAGTCTGTATAATTTACCATCGGATTTAACTTGAATGATCGAATATGAGATTTATTGCGATGGGAACTAATTTTGATAGCAACCGGAAATCACGCTACACTTGGTGAAGTGAGAAATGGCACTTGCAGTGACGTGACTTTCTATTTGTTTAACCCAGAAGAGTCACGTCACTGAAGGTGCATTTTCTCACTTCACCAAGTGAAAAAACACCACTTCGACTCTCGGAATAACCCTCAGTGTCTGAGCGCAGGACGCACAGCACACTTGATCACCGCGCTGCTTGATGGGGCGTCCAAGGAGAAGAATTCTATTACTCAACAGTAACTCACGGCTTCCGAAAAACCACATTTGCAAGTGAGTCCGCTTTCTCATTGACCGGAATTGAACATTGAGATGGAATCCAGACGAAGGTAATAATAAAAGCACGTGAACATAAAGCACTGAGAAGACCTCTTGTTTTGATAAGAAAATATGAGGTGTGCCTTACTGGCCTCAAGGAGCGAATAGCATCTAAAACACTGAGACTACCCTTGAAAATGAAGTGCGACTAAAGTTTCTAACGAGGAATGAATTGCCGCCAGCTCAACTTGAAGTTTTTGACCGGCGCTATAAATTTCAATACATATGAATTTATTGCGCCACAATCCGTTCGATTGCAGATGATCGCCTTTTTCTAAATTCGCTGATGAACAACCCAAGATCAGTACGTGTCTGCAGCTGAAGAAGAGAAACCTACCGGAGCGCTCCCTTTGCATTCAGAGTGTGACTACTGTCCAGCAGAAGTGTTCACGAGGCAAAACGGACGCGAGCGCAGAATCCCCGGGAAGTCCTTTGATTTTATCACAGGTTTGGGAGCAACTACTGCCGTTGAATGTTTGACAGGTCTTGAACTTGAACATCCCGTAACGCTGGCAGATAACCTTTTCGTGAGGCGTTACGGGTTAAAGATCTACCACTGAACTGTAGTCCGAATAAAATCAAACCTATGAACATATTTGTTTTTGCAGTCAAATGAACATATCTTAGTCCTGCAATAGTATTATATTGTATGTCTTGTTAATAATGACGATGAGCTTGAAATAAGGTTTATATAAATTTACACGAGCATGTACATTCGTGGGGATGTCGTTGAAAAGAGGTTGTCTTTCGTCAAGATTTTACACCGCGATAAAAAATACACCCCAAATTAATGAAATCATTGTGCTTTTAAACTGACAATTCAAGCAAATCATAGTTCCAAGCGATGGATTTTTAAGATGCTCGCTATTTACATAGCATGTAAAATTAATGATTTTTTGCTGTGTGGATGAGCAAAACGAGGGATCCATTGCATCTGCTGTTGTTCAATAGTGAAAGATGTGAAGGTCAATTGTAGTTGACAAGCATGGGAAAAATCGGTTCACTATTCGCTCATTTCTCACTCACACGCATAAACATGCAGAAGTGAGCGTTACCACGTTTAAATTATTCCAATTATGTTCTGCTTTCATTCTATTCGTTGAAAACAGAATTGAGCAAAACTGGCATCTGATTGTACAGCCAATGAATCGGACGGTAACAGTGCGGACGATTTCTCATTGCCTATTTTTTACCTGCTGAATCATTAACGATTGCATTCAGTTTGATTCAGCTGAGCGAGATTGATTGAATCACACTCATTTCTTTAAATCGTACCTTAAACATCATTTAAGATTTCAAATAATGATCTAACATAATGTTAAGCAATCTATGGCAACAACAAAACAACATAAAGCGTAATTTTAAACCGTATCTCTGCTCTGATCCTTCCAGCTGATTACATTCACTGAGTCAAAATAATCTCATTCGGTGTATTCAAATCGCTTACGTTCAGTGGCAACGCTTTCATTCAATATAACATCTAGCTGAAAATTTGTTTCGCGTGATTCTGTTTTCCTGATTTATTCTTTCTACGATGTTCGTTTTCGAGGATTCGTGTAGAATCGTTTGATAGGAGACGACACACTCGTTCAGTATTCTGTTAGCAAATGAGGGTTGCTATTTTAAATCGGTAGTGCTCATGCGAGTGAATGAGTTTTCCCATGCTTGGTAGTTCACTTATGCAGACCAATTCAGTTACTTGTACAATATGTTCAAATTACACTAGTCGGCAGTGTTTCACTCCCTTCTAGTATATATGTTGAATTTTATAGATTTCGCCACGCTGAATACAAATATGGGCTCAGAAATGCTGTAACACGTCCAGTTTTTGAGAAAAATGTGATTAAAATTCACAAAAACACGTATTTTCGTAGTAATATGATCTACCTAAGCAACAACCAGAATATTGGCTCTGCCCTTCGCAAATTGGACTTGGATTTTATGGAATGGACCTACCTGAATCCATTCGTGAACACAGAGTTTTCGTAACACGTAAGATTGATGAAATAAACCGGGTTTTCATTCACAAAATTACGAATTTTCATAAAAAATCAAGATTTTCTATTTTGAAAACATGAATTTCAGCTCCGCCCTTTGAATGTTGGGCTTGGATTTTATGGAATGGACCTCCTTGAATCCATTCTTTATCACAGATACTACGGAAGTACGTATTTTTGTGAGTTTAAATCACATTTTTCTCAAAAACTGGACGTGTTACAGCATTTCTGAGCCCATATTTGGATTCAGCGTAGCAAAATCTATAAAATCCAACCAGAAATGCCGATGGGAGCGAAAAAAGTTCCGATTTTGCCGACTAGTGTTATCAGTATAATACATAGACCTGTGGGAATTACTACTTCATAAGAGAATCTGTCTTCCGAGCAAACAACACCGACTACACTGGAAACCATCAATATTATTTAACCAACAACCAGTCAATCATATCATTTGTATCGCATCAGAAATCGTTCCGATCCAAATAATTTAAACTGTCTGCTGCCTTCAGCCATAAAAATACCCGTAATCAGGCGTCGGTTTCGCGATTTTGTTTCTACCATCACTCAAACCAATGTCAGTCTCGAGATACAACTGTGCAACAACACCCCGCATATTAACAGTTTCACACACGCATCGGGAATTAATCAGGAAATCTTCTGAACGAACTATGCAACGTTCCTCGCTATTAACACAAAAAAGCAGAGACCTTTTAAGGCGTTGCAAATTGTTCTTCCTGCTTCTTCAGATTTTGCGCATGTCGTCGTTGGGAATCGCAAGAATGAAAGTTTTGGCTTAGCGAGAAAAAACGGACGTAAAATTCAAATTACACACCAATTTCCCATGTCTGAATGGGAAATCGGGAGAAGGTTGAATTGGATGGCAGAAATCCATCCAAGTAGCCTGCTATCATCATCATTCGTCATTTTCGACACCACCGACCGATGCGGACGACATGGCGAGGCTTTGACTTCTTCACTTCTCCCTTCTCTCTCTCTATCCCCTCGCTTCGGGTCGTAATTCGGAAAATTATAGTTTGATGAAGTCTTTCTCGATTCGTTGCTGCTACTGGTGGTGGCTCTTTTTACCTTTTTGTGACGACTATGGGGACAACTGTTCTTCTGGGGGAGGTAGCTTATCAACTTCTCCGGTCCGCCTCTAAGCATCTTGCTGCGAGGTACCCAGGTGGTTGGGCACACCGATTGCCTGTATCGGATCTTTCAAGTTTGGAAGACGTCTTGCAGTGAATTATCTCAAATTATGCAATATTCCGCCCACTCATATCACAAACATTGCGGACGGTGTGAGCGGATTGGAGATAAGGAAAGCATTGGGCACAGGACCAAGTCTCCCTCGATTTGGTGCTAAACAGATACCATCGCAAATCAATAGAAGCATAAAGTTGACAATAGGCGTGGAATGTTTTTGTGGCGCTTATTTCGGCGAAAATCCTTCAATCGTGATTCAAAGCGTGGAGTTACCTCTCTTGGGACGGTCTAGCTTGCTTAGTTGCAGATATCGGTTCCAGTTAGCGGAATGAAGTTTCGACCGTAGTTGTGCAAGTTGACAGTTTGAGAAAAATCGGTGAGCCGCCTCGGACATCGGTTGGGGAACATTTGTGCCGAGGGTGTGTTGCGCAAAGCGTTGTTGTCAGGGCCACAGCGTTTCCTGCCGGCTTACTTCCATTGTTCGGTGCGGCGCGAGTGAATGCGCGTTGAACAAAGAAGAAAACAATGCTTTCCCGGTGAGATGTGTTGGTTCTGCCGGGTGCGGTGGGAGCGGGTGGTGGGGATCATAGTTAGTGGTGTATCCGGCGATTGTTCGTTCGCCGGACTCGCTGGGCCACACATCTAGGAACCAGCCAATCACTATTCCATTTTGGCGGAGTGGATGGCAAACAGCGTCTGTACTATCTGTGTAACAGCTGATGATCCAAATTGACTCTATCGCTTTTAATATGCAATTATCTTGTTTCTTCTCAACGAAAAACCACCATCGCCACCTGTTGAGTGTCATTTAGTATCCTTACTGTTGGTGTCAAAACCGGTTCAAATCGGAAATCGTTACTAAAATGTGGCATTATTAAACCTTCGGCATGTTCATCACGATAAGAAAGCGTATTATATATGTTACCACTAACGAATATCTCTTTATTATGTTTGCTATCTTTCCATGTATGTAAAATGCGTCCTGCCACAATATATCGAGCGGTAGTGGAAATCAAAGACAAGTTGGACGACAAACTTGCACTCATAAGTGCAACTATAACCGATGTGGGAAGAAACAGATGAGAAACTAACTTCATACTTGAACTTTATCACCCGCACAATGCACTGAATCATTGCTTTTCGTTTTCGCTTTCGTTTCAGCATTCAAGACGCCCTCTCTCTCTCTTGCTTCACTTTCTGCCTCCTACTATCCTCTATGTAATCAACGCACCTAACACTTGTTGGGACTTCGGTTGGTCTACATATCGGCGCCTGCTTGTGGAAGATCCCGGTGTGCTATATGGTCTCAGGGCATATCAACGGGCAGGCTTCGGTAGGTTTCTCGCTTCGGCTCAGCGCGCAACGATGGGCGGACGGCGGTCTGCCAGGGCGGGAGCCGAGAGTACATGGAATTACAATTACGACTCAGGGGATAATCACTGTTCTTCTCTCTGCGATTGCAAGTGCATCCGACTGGGGAAAATTTGAATGAGTAGATTGGCTACTGGGTTGATTGTTTGCGTCAAAGAAAAAAGACCGAAATTGAAGTGAAGCAAATTTTCCCGAAACAGACTTCAAATGACCGCCATTACAATATTGGTTAGCGAGGTGACCCTACGGGTAACCCGACCCTGGCAAGTGTAATGATCGATAAGCGCCGGATGCAAAGGGTGGCATTTGCTGGTTTATTGAACCGGGTGAAATTTGAACTGTTTATTTTTTTCATCGACTTTGATCCAAAATTCTGAACTTCACACCAAACGAGAAAAAAGCAGACTGAACCTCCTGGCCTCACGAAAGACAAGAAGCAATCCTTTGTCTCTACACCCAACCAGCGATTTGACCGGATTCCACGCGGTCAATTTTATAGTTATTAGTTTACTGTCGACGGCGTGATTTTATGCGATAGCATCCACCCGCCTCTTTTTTATCACCAAAAAAGAAACTGTCTCAAATCAAAGCCGGTCTTTGTCTGTCAGTGGCTGCAGCGATAATTGCCCATTTTTTTGTTCTATACATTGTACCCGAACTGGCTCATTTGATTTACGGCATCAATCCGCGCGATGGTCATCTGTTTTTTAACCTTTAACAAAAATATCGCGGGAAACTTCCCCTGTCTCGGCAGGTCACGTTTTCCAATCTGACTCATGCTTTTTTTCCTGTGCGAAATCTGCACATTTCTAATCCGAACACTATAATTAACAATTATCGCGCGCTGCAACTTTAAGCTCACCGGTGTCGGAGGCTCGTTCAAAATAGCTCATAATCGCAGCCTACTGCAGCCATGATGACTACGACGATCGAATGGGCGAGCGGGGTGCGGTTTCCCACGGTAGGCTTCGAACGTAGTGCATATGGGCGCATGGAAGCACTCCCTCGCCTACTGCTAACTACTACCGAGCAACAGGACTACCGACCAGGGATATTCGTCTAATGACCGGTTGAAGTCGGTGGTGTTTAGCGAAAATGATAAATCTTGACGGTAATTTGATTTAAACGAGGCACCGATTGCAAAACGGTGATCGTCGAGTTCATCGTGTTTAAGCGGGACTGAGAATTCCTCCCATATAATTACTTCGGCCGGGGATGAAATCGTGGCGTGACTGGAAGAGACACACTGCAGATGACTTTCTCTCATCCGAGAGTTTAGATTTAGACATGGAACAAAAGGCCTTCGCTAGACAATCGGACGTTTTGTTCGGCGAAGATGACGGCGCGCATTGGTAACTATAAATTGAAATAAAATATTGGCCCATAAAGCAATAAAAGTGTTGAAATTATAATTCTGGGCGGGAGCGAGGGACTTGACTTTATATGTAAAGAGACTGCCGAAGGCAACGGCGATGATTTGATCCACAAAAAAAAAGCGGTGCGAGGCCAGCAAAGAATTTGCACGAAAGTTTCGAACAACATACACCAGATCTCTATTGATATGCAAGTGATCCTGTGAGCGAGCGAGCAGAGCATTCCCGGATCAAAGTAGACCCGTCGCTTGGCAACGCGAGGCGCGAGCGGGTTCGCGGCGACGCCGTTGCTGTCGCGGAGAGGAATTTTAATTAGCGCATCAACCACTTTCAACTTTTTTTTTTTTCGTGGAACCGATGATGCTGTTTCTGTTTCTGGGGGTCTGTGATTTTTCGCAGTTTAATTGGCACCAGTGGACAGTTTAAGGCGGTGTGAGTCATTTCGATCAATAGCTTCCGACAGGGAGGGTAGGGGGCGGTTGCAACTTTGCGGAGTTCGGTTGGGAAGAAGCACTGAGGCTTGTGGATTTTTGGGAAGTTCAGAAGTTTTGTGGTAAGAATAAGCTCTTGGGACATTCTTTTTCAAATTGAGTTGAATTCACAATGTATTTGGGCTTCCAACAGTTACGTTAGACCTTCAATACGGAGGTCTTTGATGCAAAATTTGAAATGTTTGCCCCCTATGCTTCAACAATTGCAAATTTAGTCCTTATGAACCTCCCAAAATGTAAACTCATTTAGTCTAAACCTGACTGTGCATAACCATTTTGAAACTTGTATGGGAATTACTACACTGAAGAAAATAATTAGCTCTAACAGACGTGAAAAATTTCCCTTCGTTCAATTGCAAGTTTGTTTACATACTTTTATACAACAAAACTGATTAAGGCGATTTTTGGCTTAAGGCATGTTCGCGACAAAATCTGGACAGATTAAATTTGGATTGAAATAAATTTGCTGTTAGTTCAATCCAAGATGCATTTTTTATTCATATAATTGTGCCTTATTAGTCATCTTAAAATTTATTACAGTTACTTAATTAGGCTGCATGATGAAACAACGAACTTTTGAGTTTACTCCGCCATTGGGATCTTTGCAGACTTCTCTGCAACCGATTTAGCTGCTTTTATCCAAAATTTTCGAAATTTTTCTATAGTTGTAGCGTGTTGTTTATATTGAGAGAGTTCTCTATTCACGAGAGCCCAATACCGCTCGATAGGTCGCAACTCCGGTCAGTTAGGTGGAATCACAGCACATAAGTTTCATCGTCCAGTGTAACGCAGGACAACTTCGTCAAATATTCGCGATACAGCTTGCGAGCCCGGGTTTTAGCCGTCACGTTCTGATTATCATAACGGTTCGGTACAGTTTTCACCTTGAACGATTTCATACCTTGCCGGTGCTTGGAGGTATGCACGAAAGTTGGGGACATTTTTGTTTTCCTAGCCACAGTACGTACCGAAAGGTCTGGTCTCTTCTGCAATATTTGCTTCACCTTCGCGTCCTTCTGGTGATTCCTGAGATCCTTTTTTTGTTCCGCTCCCAGCCTTCCTGGCTGTTGTCAAACGTGTATCGAAAGATTTAAGAACGTTATGGACAGTGCTTGCAGGAAAACCAAGCTTTTTTGCAAGTTTTCTTACAGACAAATCCGGATTTTCATTGCGATCGCACACAATTGCTTTTCGCGCTTGCTCTTCTTTCGACGCAATCTTCGATCTTAAAGCTTGTAGTATCACTAAAAATTGATTTAACACAATGAACATACGTTCACCAGTCTGCAAAATATTTCATATGGGACGTCGAGCTGCTGTGATGACACCTGCCATGGTGAATATGGTCAAGCGACGCCTTAAGAGAAATCTACGACGTAGTATCACTAAATTGACAGAGAATCTCTACGTATCTGATCGAAGTCTCCGTCGGATCCTGAAAGACAAACTTCAAACCAAGCTCTGCAAAATTCAGAAGGTTCAAGACCTTACGGTGAGGCAGAAACAAGAACGGATAAAAACAGCGAAGGCGCTGCTTAAGAGGACCGCAGAAGGAAGATTGTTTTTTGTTAACCAACGAGAACCTCTTCGCAGAAACCGTACCGCAGCTCGTGAATAAGCTGAACAACAGAGTTTGATTGCCAGAAAGATCATGAACCCATGCCGATGTGCTAACGGCCACCAGCATTGATGATGGTTTGGCGCCGGAATCACCCGTTATGGCCGGAATTCGCTGGTTTTTGACCCTGAAGGAGTGATCAACCAAATACATATCGGGAACTAGTTTTACAGAACGTCGTCGAACCGTAGGTATGTCTTCATTTGCTCACAAAGCGAAGAAAACCCAACGCTAGATAACGGAACATTTGCCAGGGTTCATTTCGAGCTCGGAGTACCCGGCGAGCTCACCGGACCTGAACCCTATGGGCTTCGCTGTCTGGTGTATGTTGGAGGCCGAAGTCTGTTCTAAAAAATACATGAAGAAATGGAAGTACTGAAACGGCATCTGGCGGGTGAAGTTGAATGAATTGTGAAGTTTGCTTCAGAAATGTTACAGCGTATTTTGGTTCACTTGCTCTTACTTACCCATTACAGGCGCAAATTTCTTCGAAGCTCTGCTAGAGGTTCACGGCCGTACTATTCAAGATCTTCTTACTGGAAGAATTCCATTTCTGCAGAAAATAACTGTTGTTTCAACTTGGATCAGTTTTCCGAAAATTCCACTTAATAGTTGCCCAGTATCTCTAGATGGGTCGGCACATTCACGAGCGTGTTAGTAGAACGACTGATATAGGAAAACTAGTAAATTGTAATTTGGAAAATTTAAACCAACACTTTACTTGCTGAAAAGGGCTCAAAATGTATCTTTCCAGCTAAATTTGTATTTTGGACCACCTGTACCCTGTTATTGCAGACAGAACTACAACCGAAAGCTGCCATCTTGGATCTCACAATGGCGTCTTGCATCGATTTACGGCCTCAAAGGTTACACCTGAACAATTTTATCCAAGACGGCAATCGTGCCGCGTAGTGAGCCAGTTCTAGACTATTACCCCCAACGGGATGGCCTTGGTCAACTGAACAATTTTGTTCGAGGCAGTAACTTTGCATATGGCCAGGATCCTGAGATATTCCATTGTGGAACCTATTAGTATAATGGAATCAATTAGAATTGAGTCAATCCCGAGGTATTTAGACCACCACGAGCCCTTGCCCTTCCCAAATATAATCCCAAAGCACCAATGCATCTGTAATGTGAAAATCACAAGAATGTTTTTCTATTAATTTCCTCAGCTACATGCGCCAGATGGGTGAAATTGCTGTAGCCGGTTGCCACCACTCACCGTCAGACAGTGCACTGTGCAGTGGTGCCACTTTGAAAAGTGTGAAATCAATCTATAGGGTGTCTTAAGTCTAAGCACATTTTGTAAATAACAGTAAGAGTTCGGTTCTTAAGTAAATTGAGTTTTCATTGCACTATTGTGTTCTCTGAGTCCTCTTTGTCGCGGCTGCAAAGCATGGCTAGGTTCGATTCCCGGTCTGGTCTAGGGTTTTTTTTTGATAAGGAAAATTTCCCGACTCCATGGGCGTAGGGTATAATTGTACTTTGCACACACTCATATTAATGCAAAAATGGTACATGGCATCGAAAGCTCTTAATCAATGATTATTTAAAACTGTAAAAGCGCATTTAGAACACTGAGAGCAAGCCATAAACTAATTGCGAAAGCAATAAGCTGGAAAACGCTCGAAAAAAAAAGAATGTTCTCTACATCTTCTACAGTTCAACGTGACATTTCCGAAATCTATTTAACCGTACGCCAAAGTGCGGACTTTTGATCTAACACTACTGATTAGCTTCAGCACCAACTGACTTCCGGGGAAATGCTTCGCATTTTCATGAAGAGTAAATGAGACACCCTTTACAAAATTGAGTAGCACTTCAAAATTTAATACCTTTCTTGTTTTAAACTCCAAGGAAAAGGATTGAAATTTGAAAATTTTACGTTCAGTAAAAAAGTAAAATGGACTGATAGTCATAAAGACCATTTGTCCCAATGAATGAAAGTCAAAAAGAGCGGAAAGCCAATAGAACTGAAAGTCAAGAGAACTAAAATGTCAAATGCATTAAAAATCCAAAAGACTGATAGTCAAAAAGACTGGAAGTCAAAAGAGCTGGAAAGCCAAACCGGCTACAAGTCAAAAGGTCTGAAAGTAAAAGACTGGTAGTCAAAAAGGCTGAAAGCCAAAAGACTAAAGGTCAAAAGGACTAAAGTCAAATGAATTTGAAGTCAAAAGGACTGCAGCCAAAAAGACAGAAAGTCAAAAGGACGTAAAGCCAGAAGGACTAAAAATCAAGAGTTCAGATCTCTTAATTTTTAGTCCTAACACAGCCTAAACACTCAGAAAATTTTACAGTATTCAGTAATTTTGTACCGAACTTTCAACAGCTGAACGCTCGGTAATCCAATTTAACGGATATCGGTAAAATTTGACAAGTTACGGTAATTTTTTTACCGGAATACTGTAAAATTTCAAAGTGGTTGAAAGTTTGGTAAAAAAATACCGAATACGAAGTGTGTAATGAGCGCATGGACAAAATAACTAAAACATAAAAGAGCTGAAGTTCAAAAAGATCAAAGGTTTAAAAAACCTAAAATCGAAAATACTGGAATTCAAAGGAATGAAATTCACGAGGACTGCTAGATTAACGGACTGAATGTCATAAGGACATAAAGTCATAAAAAAAACTTAAGACCAGAAGGGCTTAAA
This sequence comes from Aedes japonicus, assembly GCA_034211315.2. Lineage (NCBI taxonomy): Eukaryota > Metazoa > Arthropoda > Insecta > Diptera > Culicidae > Aedes > Aedes japonicus. Next base: position 496,113 of record JASCZW010000126.1, read on the forward strand.
GTCTTAAGGACTTATAATTAAATAGACAGAAAATCAAAGCTAAGGAAGCAAAAAAAAGGGATTCCAAGACTAAAGATAATGTAATTCAAAAAGACTGTTGGAAGGACTGAAGCTAAAAGCATTGATTTTCAAAAGGACTGATTCGATTGGAGAGCCTGTTCAAAAGAACTGAAAGTCAAAGGGATTGAACATCAGAAGGATCAAAAGTCAAAAAGACTAATAGTAAAAAGGGCATAAAATCAACTAAACTTAAGCATAGAGAACTGAATGTCAAAAGAAATAAAATTAAATAGAACTGAACATCCAAAGAGTTGGAAATCAGAAGAACTTAAAAGGGCTGAAATTAAATTGGACTAAGTCAAAATAACTTAAAGTTAATAGAAATAAAAGTCAGAAACACTGGAAGTGAAAAGGACTAAGAGTCAAAAGGTCCAAACATTAAATAAACTTCTAGCAAAAAAAGCAAAATGTCAAAACGAATAAAATAAAAAAGATCTAAAAGGCCAAAGGACTAAAAGTAAAATGAACTAAAAGACAAAATTATCGTATTTGTAGGGCTAGTTTTTTCTAAGTTTTAAGTTTGTTTCATGTAGGCAATAAGTGCGATGAGGATGCCTAAAAAGTTTGGCGAATGGTCAGCTTAAGATATATGAGTGTTGTCTATCTTGGGATCATGTCGAGTTCGTGATTAAAAAAATGGTTAGAACTTTTGGCTTTTTTAGTGTGAAATCAATTGAGCACAAGTCCAAAATGGAAACCAGTCGGACCCTGCAAAGAACAATTGAGAGGTGGTAAGTGCTCTCAAAAACATGGAGGGAAACACGTAATCGTAAGCTATTTTATCCCTGTGTAACTTTATTTTGAATCTACATAAAATATAATCTCATCTTATTATGAATTAAACATACATGATCACATCACTTATCTAGGTGAATCCTGATCCATCGAGCCCTACCATACTAACACAGGTTTTCCTGCGCCCTTTATGGGGATGTAGAGGCAAACAAGGTCCCTAAACAACAAAGACCATACTAACTTTCCTTCGCTATTCCCCACCTGATTGCAAGGACGTGGCCGGCGCTGTTATTGATTAAGAAAAAAAATTGAGTCACTGAAACGTGTACAGTGAGAATGGTCTGTACTCCCAGCCCCCATTCAGTTGATCCATTGTGCAATTTCACTGATTTTGATCGGAATAGCAACCATTGATAAAGGGTGATACGGTCAAAATTTGGTCAAGGGAAAACGCGTGTAAATCGGTGAAATCGTTTATTTAAAAAATCAAATTAAATTTCTTTTTCAAGTTCAATTAGTATAAAATTCAGGAAAAATATTCAGTTAGGCTTCCGCTTTTCCAAACCGAATTGCCGGGCCTTACGCTTGACCCCCGCCATCAGATTTTGTACAGCCACCTTGTCCACCTTCTTCGCCGCAGAAAGCCAGTTTGCCTTGAACTGCTGCTCGTCCTTAGCAGTTTTTTGGTCTTCTTTAGGTTCCGCTTGACAATAGCCCAGTATTTCTCAATTGGGCGGAGCTCTGGCGTGTTGGGAGGGTTCTTGTCCTTGGGAACCACCTGCACGTTGTTGGCGGCGTACCACTCCATGGCCTTTTTACCGTAATGGCAAGATGCCAAATCCGGTCAAAACAGTACGGAACAACCGTGTTTCTTCAGGAAAGGCAGCAGACGTTTATTCAAACACTCTTTCACGTAAATTTCTTGGTTGAGCTATGAAGCTATGAGCTATGAAAATGCTGCTTTTCAAGCCACAGGTACAGATGGCTTGCCAAACCAGATATTTCTTTGCGAACTTTGACAGTTTCGTGTGCTTGAAAATATCTGCTACCTTTCTCCTTCCTTTTGCCGTATAAAACTCCTGTCCCGGAAGCTGCTTGTAGTCGGCTTTGACGTAGGTTTCGTCGTCCATTACCACGCAGTCAAACTTCGTCAGCATCGTCGTGTACAGCCTCCGGGATCGCGCTTTGGCCGTCGTATTTTGTTTATCATCGCGATTTGGAGTCACTACCTTCTTGTAAGTCGATAGTCCGGCTTGTTTTTTGGCACTGATGCACGGTTGTAGACGATACACCCAGCTTATTTGCGGCATCTCGGAGAGATAGGTTAGGGTTTCGCTTGAAACTACCGGGCAACTCTCTTTGTCGTCTCAGCGGCTTCCGGTTTTCGATTTTCCCCGATCCAGACTTCCTGGCTGTCGACAAACTTTCCTCAAACATTTTAATTACATTTGTAACGGTTGATTTGGCAACTTTTAACGATTTTGCCAACTTTGCGTGCGAGTAGCTCGGATTTTCGCGATGCGCGAGCAAAATTTTGATACGCTGCTCTTCTTGCTTGGACGGCATTTTGACAACTGAAGAGTGAATTCCAAAATCAAAATAGGAGCAACATTCTACACACACACCTTCAAAATGAGGGGTGTTCAGGTTTTTTAAATGCAAAATTGAAAGAAATACGTCAAGTTGATATTGATCAAATTTTGACCGTATCGCCCTTTACGTGCAGTCAGTCACATATATTCGTTGTTTTCAGCAGCGAATCTAATTTGTACTGTTTATGGAGCTACCTTCGTAAAAAATGGCACACGCGTAACTTTAAAAAGCTCGAAGCTTTTGTTGGAACAGAAAGAAAATTCATGGCGCTGTACGAAAACAATAAAAAGAGCTACAAATATTTTGTTACAAATTAAAAAGATACGTATCTCTGATTGTTGCATGAATGACACGTGGATCTACTTTATCGATTCTTAAGGTAATTGAAAAAAAAACGTAACTACACGGAATTGTCCAACGGTTTTTTTTAAGTTTCTAACATGGGATTCGATCCTGTATTTTTGGAAAGCGAATCCATGGTTGATCTCACGACGCCATGATGACTCCTAAAGAGATATTTGATTAGTGAGTATGAAGTTATAACTCTCGATAACGCTTCAATTTTTATTTTGGTATAAATAAATAATTCCCGCCCATCCCAGCAGAAACATCATCTTGGATGAATATGATAATAAAGAAGCAGCGATTGGCTGGTCTTCACGAAATTAATTTTATGTATTATACAAAAAGATGTTATGATAGCATTTCACCAGATAAAAATCAATATGAATGTTTCATACAGTATGTAAGACATTTGTTCTATACACAAAATTCATGTTAACGAAACGAGTGAAAGCTCATTTAACGAAAATAAATTTTCAATGTTGAGAATTCAATGAAGTAACTTTTGATAAACAATTGGAAAACTATTCATTTTTATGTACTCAGAACTAGTAGTATAACTGCACAGAAACCTACACAGTTGGTTGAGAGTAGATTCCATTTTCAAAGTACATATAAATTTACTAATTCAATCCATTTCAGTACCGGCAAAGGGCACGTCTTCATGGTCTTTGCCGTGTGTTTACCCCTGCGTCTTCACAATGACGCCAAGAGAATGACATGTGGCGGTAGGGTTATTTTTTGGATCATGGAATCACTGTGGTAAGCGATGCGATCAATAAAAGCACAGTAGGCTGTTTTTGACGTAGGGCTACGTCGCAAAAAGTGGTCAGGTTTTGAGCGTTAATATCTCAGTCTTTTCTCTAAAGATTTTCAAATTTTTTGAACCAATCGATCGGAGACATTACTACGCGGATTTCTTATTTTCGATTGTTTATGTCGGGCCTTGTAGTTTTTATTTTAAATCTAGTTGGGTAAGAGAAGTAAAGTTATAAGGAAGAAGACAGGCTCAGGACTGAGCTCCCGACCTTCTGCTCAGTCAGCAGAATGAATTGGAAAACTATTGATTATAAACAAAAACTTTTTTTTTAATTTACCTTAGGATTTAGCAACAAGTTTGATGCTCATTTTTTTTAAAGAATTGAAAGTCAAATAATCAAAACGACCAAAAACTTTCTAGAAGGTCTGAATGTCCTTCTTAAATAGACCACCGGTGTTCACTAGTAGGGAGTTCATCACAAAAAACTCTGATACTTCATTCCGCAGTCTTATTATATTGGAGAGTTCAATGTTTATTATTTCAACAATTGGTGCTTGTACTTTAATCTGGCACTCTGAATCTTATAACATGAACTCGATTTTTAAAGGAAGGCAAGAGGTAATCATGTAACATTGTCCGCTTGGCGAAAGCCATTCTACACCGGTAAAAGTGAATTTATTAACCCAGAAAGCCAATATTTGCCGTGGCATAATCCTTTCACAAAAGTGAGCTTTTTTTTGTCCCGCAAGCAATAAACAAAACGCCAACAACCCACAACAAAACCAAATCGACCAAATAACAAAAAAAAAAAAAACCTCCAGATTGAAATAAACAGCTTGACAACTCAACTCGGCCAGAACAACGCACAGCTTGCTTCGGCTTTTGACAGTCCCGGAGCAGCGTCGTTCATAACTGTCAAAAATTCCGGATCCGAACAAAAAGGCCGACCCATCCGCCGGTGCTCCGTTTTGCAGGCGGCACCGTCCACAACAAGGCAAGGGAAAGGTAAATTGATTGAAATAATACCCGCTAATTTGGGCGCAATCATTCACACCTTCCTTTCTCTTTTTGGGGACGACGGGATGGTTCGCGCATTGTCGTCGTCGTCGCCGCCATCGCCGATGCTCTGCTGCTGAGATGCAGACAGCAGGTTATTGTTCATAACTTCTGATTACCTACCGCTATAGCAACCGAACGGGGCAAAACTGTGCGTCTTAATTCATGGCCTGCTCTGCTGGCTGTAACGACAAAATGGACCGGCGCGCAGGTTGCTGATTGGTGTCACCCAGTTTTCTTCTGGGGTCTTGTTAGCCTAATAAATTGGATCGTTTAATTCGAAAAAGGCTGTAATTTGCTCAACCTTCTAATTGAATTCTAATTGATTGTTGTTCGAAACGAGGTGAAATCGATTCAATTTATGCTATCCCTCAATACATTGATGTTTTCCCCCTTCTATTTCTGCTCTTACCGTTTCAGTTCAGATGTGGGGCTGTCGTCTGTCAGTGGACAGGAGTAAAAAGCCGCTGACTTAAACGTGACGTTTTTGAGATTTAATATATTACTGTGCGCATTTTTATTATCTGCCGCAGAAAACATTCCTCGCACAAGGTAGAAAAGCATGTCAAAGTGCGGAGTAAAAAATAAATTATACAAAATGTGAAATGAAAAATGCACATGTTTGTCGCTATCAGTGCGCGGACTGCGCACTCTTATGGAAGGACCTACGGTGGGTCGGTAACCAGCCAACGAACAACCTGTGACTGTGATGTTCTTTGTCCCAGCAGTGCGCCGAGTAGTTTGGCTGCTGGGTGTCGCTGTTGACCAAGTGTGCGTCACGCAAGTTCTCCTACCAGCGCTGGGGTGCTTGAGAAGTCACTGCCGAGTAGACTTTGTTTTAAGTGGTGAACCGTTTCGATCACCCCTAGCAACGGAAGCCTGCTTTGATCCATAACCCAAGGTAATGAGGTTCAACAAATCAAATACACCGAGATTATTTGCAATCCTGCTGTGTCGGGAACAGTGTTGTCAGCTTGACAAAATGATGAAGATGGCTTTCAAAATGTACCAGGCAAGTCAATCGACTACACTGCTGTGCACAGTGGTTATGAAACTACCAGGTGGAGTCGAAACCAGGTCCAAGGTGATGGAATGTGTACCGGTTCACATGTTGGGTCCACCACTTCGTGCTGCTGCCACCATGAAATGATGAAATAATTAGGATCTGTCAGATGTTGGAACTCACCCTAGCTGCTAGGTTTCAGCTATCAAAGCCACTGCTTTGGCAAATTATCCTTTCGAGTCGACTTTCACGTTTTGCTCCGAAAATATTTTAACCAACAGTCGCAGCATGTGGCATATTGACCGTGTAAGCATGGGAAGTAGATCACTTCCAAAACGCATCCGAGCAAAGCTCGGGGGCCAACGCCCGCCGTGGATCACAGCAGGCCGTTTTGTTCGCAATTATCGAGCGCGGCATGATATTCACCCCAGTGACCATTGACGGTAGAACGTAAAAAAAAAAACAAAAAAAAACGATTATTTAATCAAATCAATAAGTCGCTCACGCGGCGCCTACGGCCTTTGGAGTGCAACTAGAGCAATTACCATGCTAATTGACAGCAGTGGGCTCACGACGTGCTTCTCTATTGGAGAGGGAGAGAAAGAGAATTCCGAAGATTCCAATCAGCGCCCACTTTGATTGATTGTAAAATGATTGGAGCACCCCCCGGCCAGGTGGAAACGAACATTTGCCTACCCTTTCTGCGCCTGATTGATTCATTGCTCCCGCAGAGTCTGTATATATACTTTTATATATGTGTGTGTGTACCCGCAGGTTCTTAACTTGGAACCATTGAAGACTGACATAGGCTTCATAAATCATACTCTGATTTTCCGGGGTGGTTCGAAGCGCACGCGCATGTCGAGAAATTAGGCAAAACAGATCACAACCGGGAAACTCGATCGACCTCTGGGGTTCGTTTTCACATGATCCTTGATCCGGAGTAGTTAGGATTATTGCTAATTGAATTAACGAAAGAACCGCATAACTATCGGCATTCTGACACTCGCCGAAAACCCGCTCATCCGAAAGAGACCTGTGATTGTTTCAAAAATTAAAATAATGATAGATTGAGCGTTGAAAAAATCGCAGTAATGAAGATAATTGGAGCGCCTTCCTCTTACCGCAGCGCCCACTTGGATGTAGATCGTGATGTGTCTCATCACTGACCGATGCTCGAACTGCGCCGATGTTCTTCCCGCGAACGATTGATCATAGAAGGCATTGGAAAAATTAATTAAGCTCGGAACGGCGGTGGTCAGCTCCTCTCAACTTCATACAACGCTGTATGCTCGCGGATGGATTGCGAGGGAGCAACGGGGAAAACTATGAACGAACGAACAAACGAATCATGGCAGCACAGGTTGATGATCGAGTGAGTGATCGGTCGATCGTCGGATTTGAAGAAAGAGAAGCCCAACTGTTGTGACATTTTGAGGTCACCCTGGACACGTGATTGATTCATCTGACGGCTGTTCAGTGACCGGTTCCGGTCTTTTAATTAGACTAGCCAGAGATTGGGTGTAAGCTAAGTTTGTTTTCCTTCTGCTGAAACTATGCAACGGTCAAAACCGACCTATCGAACTTCGGTTCGTCCGAAAACGATGAAAATGATTAATTGGCTCTCAGCGATTCCTGAACGAAGAACTATGAACTGGGACCCGTTCCGATAGAACACTGAGCCTAGATCATTAGACCGCTGAATGATCTTCGATTCGAGACGGCGCGGCCAGAACTAAGTCGATAATTTCCCGTCCAATCCGGGTCTACGCGATTCGAGTCGCTCATCAATTCGGCATGGATTCCTTCCCAAATTCGGTGAAAAAATAATCAGGGATCAACGATCGCACGCGTTTCTAATGCGTGTTCTGAGCGCGGGATTCGTGCGATAATCCTTTCGGTGATCCTGTGAACCATTCTGCCTGATAAAAGTTGCGGGTGGTGGCGCACTGCACCGAATGGAAACGCGGACCGGGGTCGAGTTTGATGATAATGATGATTGGTTCGCATATTACTCGCGGCAGGGGCCCGGTTACCTCCCGCCGCGTGTCGACCGCGAGAAATTGGATTTTTATTTAAATTATTCGCTTAATGTTATTGGTTTTTAATTTTTACACGTCTCTATTTTTGTTGCGATCTCTTTCGGGTTTACCGTTTACCCTAGATTTTTTCGTTTTTATATTCGTTTGTTTTTCTAAATTGGTGAGCTTTGCTAGCTGCTGCCGTGTGGTAGGTCTAATGATTGTGTTTGTGTGTGCATGTGTGGATTTCTGAAGAGAAAAGAGAACCTGATTTCTAATCAGTTTCCTGTTGTTTTGACTAATTTCTTCCATTTGCCGCCCTCCCTCTCCCTGGAGGGGCTGGGCTATGTTTGCAAACAGAGACCGCAGTTGGTTGATTTTGGCGTGCGGAAAGTGGGCATTCATTTGATCAGTAGGCTGATTGATTCGACTAATAGTACAAAGCATACTGCGATGAGTACGTTGATGGGTTGAAATGTGGAATTGGTTTGGCATCGCTCCATTGCGAAGTGAAACGGCTTTGATTGTGGTTGGATTATTAAGATGAGTTTCCTGCTTTTTTTGTTGAGATATTAAGGATTCCCTGGGAAAAATTAAAATGACAAATCCGTCCCATAGCTAAAATCAGCAAGCTGAAAAAAACACGTTTTGAGTTTGCTTCAAACTATTTGAGTTAATACAGTATCATTGAGCAACGGGTGATAAGTTACCACATTGATGTATGATGATGATGTATGATATGCACTACCACCCATTGTAGCACGGAAACTAAGTCCGACATCATGGGCTCTCCTCTCTGTTAGACTTGATCAATCTTTAATAACCACTGATCATCCTAATCATGCCATTGTATGAGGGCCAACAAAACCGGGTTGGGTAGACCTATAGGCAACATAACTTATACGTATCCACAGGGATATGGAGAATCTCCTTCCAACAACAAGATTTAACAATTGGTCATAAGAGCGAGCTATCTAGCATGAGGATACCCCAATGGGCGGAGAGAAGAGCCCGCCCTCTATTCACAAACTGTTAACAATGGGGAGTTGGCAGTCCCACTCTCCCCATCCAGAGTGCTTCAATCGGGTGCCTTGATGGTCCCTCCCATTGGTGATAAATTATCATATTGAATGAAAAACTCAATTTCACCGAAAAAGGATGTGTCCTGCCCTCTCATTTGTGTTTCTCAGTCGACGCGTTATCATGGTCGGTACTGACTAGAATTTAATAATTTTATCTGGTTGCTTATGAATCAAGCCCAATAGACGTTGTACTCGGAGCGGAACTATTTTTTTTAATTGTTCACCGTCGCAGGATAAATAAATCTGGGCGACAACCTGGCAGGCCTCGTTAACTCCGTCTTCGGTTGGACAACATTCAATACCATGCAGCCTAGTGACGAATGTCGATCTCCAACGTTGCATAGAACCTTTTTGAGCGATTGAGGATTATTCAACATAAATCTCCTCGCAAGAAACATTGTGATAGAAACATTTCTGTGAAACCGTTAGTTGCGACGAAAATCCTGTTCAGCGACTATTGAAGGAAAGACCTTAACGACCCGTTAGCAAGCTAGGATATAATCTTCGGACAGCCTTTAATCGATTCCGTTTGATGGGATGTAGCCTGCCCCTAGTCGGCTAACTAAAACTGGTCTACTAGGGCGTTTCCGTAATATTGTTTTAGCGTATGCGCAACTTCGTTAGAGGACAACTTATCGTTTTGGGATGCAAGCTCAAACCTCAGGGCAATTTTAGTCTAACACAAATGATTGGAACAAACTAGTAGACGCGAAAACTTAAAAATACTCAAAGCTATCATCTCCCAACAAAACAAAACTAACCGCGGATCGACCTTTCCTTAAACAAATGCACTACAGTGACCTATTTTCATCACTGGACAAAATTTCATGAATACTACAACTGAATGCTTCAGAACAAAACTGCAAAGTGGACTGAGATTCCCAAGCAATCCTACTTGGAGTACAATCATACAACAAAATCTACCTAAACGAATAACGTGAACAACCTCTTCAGAACAGAGCACTCATCATACGACAGTCAATACCTAACAATTAAACGAAGATTGTTTAACATTAATCAAAAAACATTTATTTGACGAAATTGAAAAGGACGAAGCTTTATTTACATGTTTATTTCTATTCGGGTATCCTCAACTTCATTCTCTTTTCTTATCTCAATCTCTTTTCTCTACCTAACTATGCGGTTTATTTCTATCTGTCTATTTTTAGAATGGCGCTGTATAATTTCGACGCATTCATGCGGACATTTGTTTGGTTACTCACGGATCGGTTTCTGCTTTACCGACTTGTTTCGTCGCCCCTGCGACGCTGGGTTCACGGGAGACAATGGTAGCTCCGACAATGCCGACAATATTGGATTTCCAATGGGCGGGAAAAATGCTCTGTTGGAGCGCGTTATTGGCGGCGCGGGTTAGCCCTGTCCAAGGTTAGGCCCTTCAACACCGACACGTGGGGTCAGGAGTGGTATTCAAACGAAAAGGCGCGGTGTGCCGGGCGGGAGGTGGCTTCGCTGGTGGGAAAATAAAGGCCTCCGAACGACTGTTCGAATCTAGAAGCGCATCGTTCTGGGATCTTAGGATTTTTCAGATATTTACCTCTATGTTCTCATGCACAGTTTGTATCGCACTAGCCTATCAATTTCCTGACGGTACACCTACTAGAGGATTAAACGCACAATAAGTTACACAGACTTTAGGACATAATTCACGTTTTAGCTTCCTGAACAAACACACCGCGTCACTACATAAGTAACATTACCAAAACCATCCAGCTTTATTAAGTTTTATAAAAGTTTAATGAAGGCCACTGGAAATCAATTCGGTTTTATTATGGTAGCAAGAGGCGCAAAAAGGTTATATATTTTAGTCACGTTTATGAGAACTTACACAGCTTTATTTTGACTAAATGCCGTAGAACTCATTCATATTATCTTATTATGGTCAGTTGAAAAAGCATTTTGAAACCATTTTGCCTCCAGTAAATGCATTAAACGGCTATTGGCATTGAGGGAAGTCGCCAAATGACCAAATAGTTTTATAGTAGCCATTGCGAAGACAAATTAGCTTTTTGAAAAAAAAAAAAAAAACTTTCTTTCAATCTCCATATTGTAATACCAGAAATCATTGAAATCTGGAAAAATAAATACACCAAATATTATAGGTAATAAAAATGAACAGTAGATCGGGGACCAGTTTCGATATTCTTTTAGATAACCTGATTGAAGTCCATCAATTATCAGGCAACTCATGATTAATTTATCGAATATATTTGTTTCAATTTGGTTTTTGTTGTTTTGTTGTTTGATTTTCAGCTTTTATCGTGCCAATATTCACCATAAAATTAAATGCGCATATGATTTGGAGCATGATGCGCTACATAAAACTCATTTTGTTTTGGATATTTTGCAATTAAACAAAATTTCCCGTGACACTAGGACTTCTTTCTTAGATATTATATACTGTTGAGTGAATCAGAAGAGCAGAGAATCGAACAAAGCAGAACAACAAAAACCAACACAGTACAGTTTGACAGTTGTGGCCATTTGGACTTATGCTGGTTTTGATGGCAGCCAGTAGGTTTTATGAAGATTCTCAAGTGGTCATAACATCTTTCAGTAGAACATTTTCGAAATCTGTATGGTCTTATAATGGTTTTATTCATTTGTTTTCACAACCGCCTATAGAGTGGGCCACTGTGTACAGATTTAGGCTGAAAAGATGCATAGAGGATGTGTTGTGGTGGACAAAACAGTTTGGAATTTAGTTTTATGAACAACTTTGCAGAAGAAATGTGTCGATCCGACTTCACCAGAAAAAGTTATGACCGTTGAAAGCAGCATATTTTAGCAAAAAAGAACAGCGGATTCCCTTGATGGTGGTCTCAAATGATGTTTCGGCATTGACCTTTGTTGTTTCATCAGAAAATATCTCGTGATCCTTCGAATATCGTAAGTTACTTCTTTTAGCACAGCCGTTCAGTAGACCAAGGCCTTTAGAATGGTAAACTTAAAAGTCCAGAAATATATCACTACGTGGCGCTAGTGTGCATGTAAACTTACTCTATAACCTGAATTTGGAGATCCTTGACATGTGGCAAGTTGGCGTTTTCGACAAAGATGTATGGTTGAGTGAGGCCTTTCGGATGGTTTTAACATTAGTTCAGAACTCGTCCGCTATGTGGCACTATTGGCTCATATGTGAATCTTGTGTATTACCTGTATTTTAAGATCTAGATCGTGCATAAATTTACTGTTTTCAGGAAAGTTAGTAATAAAATTATAAGCGTCCGGATGCTCCACTCAACAGTTTAGAATTATCTCACTCCGCACAGTGGTCGGAAAAGCCTTTTATCACGGCGAAATTTATAACTCTTAAGGGTTCATCGTGTCATGGTGGGGTCGAGTCAGGGTTCTTGGAGTCATGGTGTCTTGTACAAAGTTGTATCTGAACAAGTTGTCCATCTTGTGGTGATAATTTGGTAATTCCAAACTTTACCACTAGGGCGGTGCTGTTGCTAACTTAGAACACAATAGAAGGGTGATGTCTAAAGCAAGTCTGTAGGGAATATAATTTCAAGCAACTTTGCTCAACCTATCATTTTTCTATCTTTTCATTCGACCATGATAGAGCTATTTTTCTGCTTTATATCAGGGTGTCTCTAAAAAACAAGTTTTTTTATTATAAGTTTTTTTGTTTCTTATTTTAGGATTAAGTAATCTTCAAACAAAATATAGAAAACAATATAGCGCACATTTTTGCTGAACAAAGTTTTTTAATACTGTGCAGAGAGCTTCAGGGAAGTTCTTCAGAGAATTACAGGGAAGTTCTGCAGAGAACTTCGGGGAAATTCTGCAAAGAACATCAGTGAATTTTCACAGAGAACTCCAGGAAAGTTTTGCAGAGAACTTGATGGATGTTCTGCAGAGAACGACAGCGAACTTCAGGTTAGGACATTATTTGATATACATATAAGAGGAACATTTAAACCAGTTTAATGGTAACATTTGTGTATGTCATGTTCAGGGATAAGGTGCTACTCAAATCTCTTTGAGTGCAGCACGCGCTGCTACGAGACAGCACATTAAATTTCAAAGAGACGTGAAAGTGCAGTCTGTACTCACGCTCACCGTCGTTGTGCCGTGCGCTTAAAGCAGCACATCTCATTTGAATTTGCTCTCGTCTCTTTGGGTGCTAACGATTGCACTCTCCCTTGTCGTCTCTGTGCACACAGGTGCAAAAAACGGACACGGCGGCATGGGCCGGACTAGTATGTGAATAAGGATTTTAATAAAAATTCCCTCTATGAACCCATACAATGCCTTTTGTTACTGGCATCAACACTTTTCATTTTGCTACCATTTACTAAAGCATGAGCCAAAGCACAGAGTAAAGCACTGAGTAGAGCTCTGAGTGCATTACTCTTTGTCTCTGAAAGAGTAGTGCATGTGCGGCTATCTGTCTCTCGTGCTGCTACGAAATCTCTCGCACTTTCATTTTGTGCACTCTTCTGAAACAGGAGACGCACACTTGAAATTGGGTGAAGCACTTGCCTATTTTGCACTACTCTGTGCTTTTCGACAATCCCTGGTCATGTTTCACTGCAACAACTATTTACTTTTCATAGACGCGACAAACTAATGTCATTTGCCAAATATTGCTCACCCTTATATCAAATACATGTTGACTTCGTATTTAAATCAACCACGGCATTTATTTGGGGAATGCAATCTTCGGATCAAAAAGAATAACTGAATACGAAACTTTGATTTAACCACTGTATTCAAAAGCCGCGTTTCGCAATAGGACCGGTCCTTTGCACTTCTGCTTGAGTGCTGACTATACGTTAGCAATTCTACTATCACTTCGCAAAAGAGAGTCACTGATAGCGAAATCGGTGAAATCAGACGGCTCACTCAGAAGGCAATCGGCTGGTCCTAGGGTTGTTCAATCTTTCAGTCTAACATACATGCAAAATTAACTTTTCTTACCTTGAAGACCCATGAGAAAAGGGATTATTTTAAAATCCCCATTCACTTAACTAGAAATGAGAAGAGAGAGAGAGAGTAGTTTACATTTAATTCCAACTACCTTTATTGCTTATCTTGACAGATAAGCGTACTTCGTCTACAATGTGCAGACTTTTTCAGTGTCGTGTACTAATAGGCCCCATTTACTTCCTAACAATATTTTGAATAACACAAGTTATCCAGTAACAGTTTAGTACTGTCATAATTTTCCTTTAGCAATTTGGAATGTGTTACTGGAATTAAAGGATGCTCATTTCCATTAAGCAGCATAACAGCTTTTTTGACGAGCTATCGATCAATAGTTGCCACTTTTACGATTCGGTCAAACAAGCTACCGACATCATGACAAAAGCAAAGTCCATTCTATGTTAAAAATGTTAAAAAATGATGAATGCCTCTTGAAATTAGTAGCTCTGCATTAGCTATTGTTATAGTATGTGTGTGTATGTACAATCCAACGCCCACTGTCCGGCAGTGTTTTTATGGAAGAAACATGTTTGCAGTTAAACGAACTTTTGTCGACACGACAAACATTTTTAGCCCGGGAGTTGGAAGGTGATAGCTCTGTTGAGTTCCAGTGATCCATTTCAGAATGCCTGGTTACTCACGTCCATTCCGAGGTCACTTTCACTTACAACCAGCCCCGCATAGACACAATACAAACATCAAATGGAAATTAGTATTGTGCATACACTTCCATCATCAAGTCATATTGTTTTAACAATGGCACGTATGTAGTAGTATCGTTCAAATTTAGTTATAATCGGATAGATCTCACCGGAAATTGTTGCTGATGTTCAGTCTTCATTTGGACGGCCACCCTGTGATGCTAAAGGATGCATTTATGTGTCTAAAAGAAAAGCCCTCCGCTATTCGGCAAATATTTCCACATCATCCTTTTCGCGTGGAACAGCACGAATATATTTAGTACTTCGTGCACAAATGAAATACAATGAAAATCGCTGGTAAAAAACACTTTCGAGTAGAGTCTATATCGACTTGAAAACTGCTAATAATCATGAATACACTCGCGACCAAGCGGAAAAATACTCTAATTTAACCTTTTTTACCCGGGTGGCACAATACTAATAGCACCAACAAACAAAACACAGCTGATTTAACTCTGCCTCCGGGTGCAAAAAAAAATACTATTAAAATGGGGAAATGCTACCGATCATTACATATTTTGGGAGGGAATCGATTATATTCACTACGTCGTACACAAAACACGCGGAGTTTTTATGATTTAACTGTTTGTTTGTTTTGATATTTTGTTTCGCGAAAACGACGCAGCAAAAACAAAACATGTCAGTTTCAAAGCACGGCTTGCTGCGATCGCATTAGCTATTGTTATAGTATGTACCATTTATAATACGCACACACAAAATTCATTCTCAAAATTCTAGGTTTTATCCAATTACCACCAGATTTTCAGGGAGTAAAAAGAACCAAGTAAAATTAGTTTAGGCATCATTAATTTACACTTTGATGGTTGTTTTTTGTATTCTCCCTATGCGCGAAGTAACGATCTATGATGAAATTTGTCAGAAGCAGATAGTTTCCCATCAACATGAGAGGCTCTATGAGTGGACAGTAATGTATTGCTAGAACGAAGAGAAATGAAAAGACAGTATTGCTTGTTCCGTTAGAGTACAGCAGGCTGTGAAATTGAAAGATGCAAGTTTTAAAACGAGAGGAAGGGCACGAACGAACGGTAGTATGCGATCGAGCACGCATTTTTGACCAAGCTACCCCAGCTAAGCCTCTCGTTATCCGATCGTACAGTTCAACGACGCATTGCTGAGACCGCTTTTTGAAAACGGCTGTTCATAAGAGAGGTTAATAAGGAGAAGCGATTTCGGTTTGCAAGAAACCATCTAAATAAACCACAGGAGTGCTGGAAATGGGATGTTTGGTCAGACGAATCAAAGTTTGAGCTGTTCACCAAAAAATGACGGCTTGACGGAGAAACGGTGAAGAATGAACTCTTCAAGCTACCATACCGTACGGCAGTGGAAACATCATGGTCTGTGGCTATTTCTTAAGATTTGGAGAGAGGAATCTGGCACGTATTAATGGTATTGTGACGGAAGATGGATATCTAGATATTCTGAACGAGAATATGGAAGAATCTTTGTTGAAAATGGCTCTGGAAGATAGTTACATTTTCCAGCAAGACAAGGGCCCAAAGCATACGGCAAGCATTCTTTCGTGCCTGTCGGACTAAACCCTTGGGAGGGGCTCCCCAGAGTCCTGAGTTAAACAAAATTGAAATTATCAGCGCAATTCTCGACAGAGAGTCGAAAAAAAAATCCACGTAATCGACAAGTAAACATAGGGTTGATATGCTAGTAATGGACCCCTTAGTAGGAGCTTTGAACATTTTCGATGAATTCTATAAGAATTTTATTAACTATTTGTACAACAATCCCACATTTGATGAAAATAATCAGTCATTTACACAAAATTATAGTAAACTCTATTTTTGAGGCTAGGTTTTCCTGGTAAACATCGATAATTGCGCTGATCATAATGTGCCTTTTTGGACCATTTGCTTATTTTGGACCCGGGTCTATAATGCGCATTATAGACCCGGGTCCAAAATACGCATATCAACTAATTTGATTAAAATGATTGATCTGACGCAGCTAAACCAATTTGTTATCTCGTAGACAAATAGGGTAACGCATATATTTTGGACTTGTATAGGGTTGATATGCTAGTAATGGACGCCTTAGTTGAAGCTTTGAACAATTTCAATGAATTCCATTAAAATTTTATTGACTTCTTGGGCAACACTCCTACATTTGATGAAAATAACTAGTCATTTACACAGAATTACGGTAAACACTATTTTATTAGTCCAAGTTTTCCTGGTAGACATCGATAATTCGCGATGGTCATTATGCGCTTTTTGGACCAATTTTCTTATTTTAGACACGGGTCTATAATGCGCACTATAGACCCGGGTCCATAATACGCATGTCAACTAATTTGATTATAATGATTAACCTGACGCTGCTAAACCAATTTGTTATCTCGTAGAAAAATAGGGTAGCGCATATGTTTTGGACATGTATATATTATGGCCACCTTCCATCACGGAGAGAAATGAGTCTTGTTTGAAATAACCAACACTATGGTTGAAATGTAAAGTCTGGCTCTGCTTGAGATGAAGTTGATGCTTGTTTGCTTCAAACTCGCAATTGTAGTTGAAGCAAACCGCTTTTTCAAGTGATTTCTACTCAGATAAGAACATTGTTTTAAATTTAATGTTAGTTAATTGGAACTGCAAGGCCGCTTATTTTCAACCCTAAAAATGTTTGTTTTAACCAAAAATTTAATTGCTATACACAGTTCTGTTTGGCTGATTCAAACTGTGATCTGAGGTTGAAATAACCTGAATGTTTTGCTGAAAATGGCCATAGTTTATGGTTGGGTAAATACCAACCTTAAATATGATGGAGAACAAACTACATGATTAATTTCCCTCATATGGTGTCAGTAAAATTCCTATCAGTTGTTCGTGCGGGGACAATTCGTGAGTCCGGAGTGAAATCGGTGATTTAGTGTAATTTATGATTCATAGTGATTTAAAGTATACTACAGTTATATGTTATTGTTTATAAAGAAATAAAATGCCGTATAACCCTTAGAGCGTAAAGTGATTTTTTTATCTACTATAGGAGACCTTAAATAAAACTAAACGCATAATGTCCATGCCCTATGGTATGCACTATACCTAATACAGTTTTGCGTTTAACGGTAGTCCAGCGAAACAAATGCTAAATAAATAAGTGGAACGAAAAATACGGTAGGTGCAGTACTAATTTTTATTTGATTTCAACTAGTTGGTTGGTTAATTCAAACGATACCGCTGGTTTCAATTACCGATTCGATATTTATTTCAAACAACAAGTTTGTTTCACTTACGCTAAGTTTTGGTTGGAACAAGCGTTGAGTTTTGTTTGAATTTACCTAGTAATGTGATTGTGCGTTTTTCAAAATTGAAATTTTGTTGATTCAACGTAAAATGGTTGTTTTTACCATACTTTTTTCTCCATGATAGATAAAATTCTAAACGCATCCGATGTGTTACAACACCAGACCTATCTAGGTTCAATCTAGGTACACCTAGAATAAAACTAGTACAATCTTGGATGCATATACAGGGTGTTCGGTTCCTTAGTGCAAATATTTTCAGGGGCGATAGGAGATGATATTTGAGGAAAACAAAAGTTCTACGCGTATGCTCAAATCTAAAATTTTACGGAGTTGTTGAACTTTTATTTTTTTGGTACATGTTAGTCTTAAATTGGCTGTAACTAAAAATTATGTTACATAGCAAGATTTTATTTGGGCTGCCGATTCCAAACAATGGGCATAACCGTAGCAGAGATGACTATCTGCTAACTCTTCTGGAAAAAAACATAGCTGTTTTCGGAAACCGTGTGGTACTGTTTTGAAAACATTTGAGTTGTGCATCCTGCGAACAGACATTACCACGGTTTGGTTGAATTCATGATTTTATTATCTGCTTATTGGAGGCACAACATGCCGCATTCAAAACAAAATTGTAAAAAAAATTAGCAAGATAGAAAGTTTGTGTTAAAGAGAGAGAGAGAGAGAGAGAGAGAGAGAGAGAGAGAGAGAGAGAGAGGAGTTGTAGAACACTTTGAAAACCATGTTTTTGTTTTCGAATTGAGGAAAGAAAATTGTTGGTAAATAAAATAATTGAGTTACAGCCAATTTAATACTTACATTCACTAAAAATTAAAAAGTTCAATAACTCCGAATACTTTGAGCTTTCTCCATAGGCGTAGAACAATTTTTTCCTCAAATATCATCCACTATCGCCCCTGAGCACATTTGTATTAAGGAACCGAACACCCTGTATAATGTATTTTACAGCAAAGTGACCAAAATACATACATGCTCAAAATATATTCATCCCCGTACACTGCTAGAAAAGTAATGAAAATATCTATGCGTCCGATACTTCAGATTCCGTGTAAGTATGCTTACATTTATTAGTTTTTCCTAATCAACAATTTTCACTTTGGACGGTATGCAAACAATAAGTTCAGTTTGTTTAAAAACTGAAATGAAGGGTTGCCAAATAGGCAACATAGCACTTCCAATTAGTCCTATAATGAACCCTCAAAATTTAGACAATTTGTCCAATTTTTCATAGCTTTTATTACTGCATTGTAAAATTTAATATAAGTACTAGGTATTAATGTTTCGAAAATGCATTTTTAAAATTTACAATTGATTTATATGATCAAATGCTTTTTTCTCTCCTGTAACGAAAATACTTACAAATCACTGTACCATGCAGTGATCAGGTAAAAATAATTAATAATGATGTTTTATATGTAACAATTGTGAAGAATCATATTCTAACCTTTGTTTAAGTGTTGATACTATGTGTTTTAACTGAAATTGCTTAGGTGAAATACGATAATAACGAAATAATTACAATAATATGCCAGGGGGTCCATTATACGCACAGGGTCCATTATACGCATACAATCCCTATATTGCGGGACTGGAAAAAGTTGGATCCACAGCAGCTAAAAAAAAAGTCAAAAGCATCCCGAACCGATTGGAATCGCCTATTTCGTCTGCTACGTACAGACTTCTTCAGTGTCGACAAGTCTTCAGACTTGTCGAGCACTCGACACTGAAGAAGTCTGTAAGTAGCTGACGAAATAGGCCTATCTGTCAAAAGATAAGCTCATAGTGGAATTAAAATGTATTTGCTCGCGATTACTAGCGAAAATTTAAAAAAGTGTTTCAAGGTTTAATTTTTTATATTTTTTAAAAAGTGCTCAAATGAAGGATTTTTTTTTCAAATTAAGTGGTTTTTTTTTATGTTATACCTCCTTTTCGAAACTGAATTGATTGTGTTATTTTTTTATGTAAGGAATAAAAGTTATCGTTATTTTGTAACTGCAATAGTTCGTCTAAGTTTGTTTTTTGGAAACATGTATTGGAATACCCTACTCTTTCAAAATTATACGATTTTCTTTAAAAATAATACATTGATCAAAGGTGGATCTTTATTTTTGCCGCTCACTGTACATACATCAAATAAGTGGTAGTACCACACATCATACATCAATTTCAACTAGACATGTTAATCTAGGTTCCAAACAATACTTATCGAATAATAATTGTAAAATAAGAAGAGTCCTCTCGGCTTATCAATTGATAGATACCTACAAATGTTACTTATTAGTTAATGAAAAAAACAAAAATTTCGTACATCCTCTTGACTAATAGACAGTAGGATCAGCACAAAAGTTAATTTTCCCCCAAAAGTAATTCCCGTATAAAGAAAAACAAACTAACAATTTGAATGTGAGTGGGGTGGAGTTAATTCGCTTTTAAGCTACCCTAATGGGTATTAGAAAGTTAATTTCGAAAAGTACAGGATCTACCTCGCAATCTCAAAGGTGTTCCTGGATCTGCCATTGCGTTATGATATTTTAATTCCCGGATTAAGACTACTATCAGTTGTCACTTTAAGCAAGAGTTATAACTCACAACTGCGTCCATTGGGTGTAAGTTCGAGGCCACACCTACGCACACATTGTACGAAAAGTAATACGACATACATATTTCATCCTTACAAATTGAAGGATTGTAACATAAATAAGCATACGGGAATGGCCATATCAAAGCATCACATTAATCCCTGCTTTCAAATTACAAAACTGTTTTTTTTTCACCATCAAGGGGTGATCATAATGTACTGATAAGCGAACTACACTTTTCCCGGTGCAGTTCAGATCTCAACTGATAGCACAGCCAACTAACTATTTGCATTAAAATATTAATCGCTTACACCCGCTGCTGCATCAGCAGCAGCAGGATTAATGAGCGTGCCCAATTTTCTTTCAAAACGGGAATGACCGCCGCCGATCGCAGTAGGCACCGCAGGACATTCAGGCAGGGCGTTTTGTTTCGGCTAATGATTTTATTACCGCAGCAGCGCGAGAAGTTTGATCGCAGTAAGCGGGATTCATCAGCCGATTGCGTGATGTTTTTTTTTTTCTAAACATGGAAGGTTAATAAATTCTCGGAAATAGGGAGCGCGGTTGCTGCGATGTACGTGTTAAAAAGGTAATCCACGATTCCGCACCCGACATCCAGGCATTCGCGCGCGCGGAGGATCTTGTTTTGTTCGGTGCAAGGCTCGGGGTTTGATTGCGTTCCTCCCAAGAAAATGTTGAAATCGTGAATCGTTAATGGGAAAGCCGAAACCATAAATCAAAACCGGCAACAACTGCCACGACGATGCAACCCGGCCTCGATCGACATCAACGGACCGCGCCAAGGTACTAGATTTCGCAATAACAACATCATCAGCCGCACTTTCGGAACAAGCAAAAGGCAGCTCCCGTGATTATGGTTGCTAGTAGTAGTAGTAGTAGGCCAAGAGTAGGGAATAAATCTAAAAAAAAAGACGGTTGATCAATCGGAGTACCTAGCCTACTATGATGATTCGGTAAGTGCGGGCTCTTTCTTCGATCTTGGATCGATTGCCGAGGAAAGATCACGAGAACGAGAAGAGCTGCCCCGCAAAGTATGATTATTATATTTTAATCGGATTATTGAAAGATTTTGCGTTGTTTTTTAACCGAGACCGAACTAGCGGCAATGTAGAATGTAGTAGTAAAGGTAGTAGTAGTAGAGGTTGTTGACTGTCGAAGAGTTCCTCGACGATCGATCAGCCGGTTCACAAACCGTCCATCGAAACACGTTGCTGTTCGCCTTTTTATTATTTTCATGAGTTTTATCCACTGCCAACGTATAATTTTAATAATGATTCAACAACAAAGCTTAAAAGAAATTGCACGAATTCAAAGGCAACGACGAAGAAACACGGCTTTTAAAAACAAAACTACACAGCTTCAACCGTAAAAAGGTGAACCTGTTGGGCTGAGACGAACTCACAGAAGAACACTTTGAACAGCAGCAACTTGGAAAAGGGAAACAGCACAAAAAAATGGGGGGAAATATAACAAGCAATTACACTCCAAGAGCAGGAGATAAAGGAACGAAGAAGGATGCAATCGGGAAACGAAGGAAAGGGAGACTTGTTGCACATTTTTGCCCGGGCCTGGAAGATTAGGATCGACAAATTTTTCAGCTTTCTTTATGGCCTGGTAGTTTATCGGCGGAAATTAAAAATTTTTGGCAGGCCCGTATGAGAAATTAATGGCTGTAAAATGTAAAATTTGCACATGCCATCTTCGTGAAGTGAAAATGTGCAACGGACTCGACCTTTTCGCTGCTGGGACGATGCGATGATCGTGATCGCATCAAACATGAGAAGCGCCCCGGAAAAGATCGCAGCGCAGAACAACCAATTGGCTCATGTTGCAAATAACTGACCCAAGCACGAGGAACACGAAGATCTTTCGACGGCGATAGTTTCGTGGTGGTTCATTCTTTTTTTTTCGTTAAAATTTGTTCACTGGTCCCAAAAACGGAAGTTGTAATTCTTCGGAATGCTGGAAAATTTCGACGACGGCAGTTACACACCACGCACAACAAAGTAGGCTCAGTGGAATATCTTTCGCTTGCTTTTTTTTGGTAACTCTCACAGTAGGCGTTACACGAGCAGTCATGATATTGCGCCTGGCCCGTCAAATTACGAAATTACTTTTGAAATGCGGGTTGCCGTGATTCGACCTGCGCTCATGATACTGGTAGACAGGTGCCTACTAGACACGCGATCGGCTAACCATGCAGCAAATGTAACAACATGTCTGCCAATGGCCCGCCTAATCAATACATCGGCCTACATTTCTCCCTCTATATTTAACCTGATCCCAAGTCGGCTGCCGGCGGCTGGAAAAAGAGAACCACTTTTGAGTGAAACGTCCCAGCTCATTATTCGCAACATGCTCGCGCACCCCAATCGGGAGGCTACCCGTCAAATCAATCAATCAATTTTGGCTTCGGAGACTGTGCGGAATAATAACAAAACAAATGCGCGCACCACGAAATGCAAATTAATCAATTTAGTACTATAGAAGCATTTGGACACCCAACACTGACTGATAGACGAACACAACAGCTCTCAGTTGACTGTCCGCTGATCCACCTGCGACTAGTGAAATGCCGCACGCGCAAAAAAAAAGCAACTAGAGAAGCACAAAATCAGCGTGAGAGAAAAAAAAACCCATGCACCGATCAAAGAAAGCTAGGTTATCAATTCATCAACAGCAGCAGCATAACCAGCACCTTGGCAACCGAAGACTGCACGCAGCGAACCTGCGAAGGCGGCGGCGTCAGCTTTGGCACGTCAAGCTATTGGACAGTTAAAACAATCGCGTTCCAAGTTGACACCTCGCCGGTCCCGATAAATGGACAACCGAGAGCCGGCAGAGAAGCGTGGGATGAAACAACCGAGCAATCAGATCCTTCCTTGTTCTAGCCTGCTTAGATTATAATTCTACAGCCGCAATTAATGAATCATTCATGCCGAACCCACGCAGTAATTGTTCCAGCAGCCGACTGTCCGGTCCCGGCCACGGGTTGCTATTTATGGGAGAAAAGCTAATTATTTCCCCCGAAAACAAGTGAAGAAAAAATAATTTAAATAATTGACAGGTTAGCCAAAAAAAAAACAAAAAGTGGTGGGTTCCAGCGAGCGGGAAAAAAATGAACTTGTCATTGGGCGTAATTCGGATGGATTCCCAGCGAGCGTGGCCGGGGCTGCGATCTATCATCATATTTTTGTGCTGCTGCGGGAAAAAGGTTAATTAAAATCTATCGAAATAGCAGAGCTTGTTATCTCGACACCTTCGCCGTGTCCGTGGAGATGTTCGATCATCGAAGATAATTGTCGAATCGAGCGATTGGACAAGTGCATGGCGAAGCGGTTTTTTTTTTGTTTAATGAACTATAATTGAGCAGAGGTCGGGTTGTGCTTTTCTAGCATTCGACATTTAAGGTTGATTTTCTATTCGAATGTTGAGCTGGGTTTGTCCGATCTTTACGGGGAATTGACGGTTAGTCAGAAGATTATCAAATTGCATGTCATTACATTTCACATGCCAAATCGCTAAGACTTGGACGCTGGAGGGCGGCAAGAATCATAGTAAAGTTTGGCATGTGAAACCCTTGTAGTTTCTTAGATTTGTGTCTTTTCGACTGTGTGCGATGCAAATCAGCCACGGTGGCGGCCATTTTTGTGTTCCAGCGACGAAGGTGAAGAAGAATAAAGCCGTGAGGAAAAAATGGAGTAAGTTTAATCAACCTAGTCCCAAACCAAGCACACACCAATTAATAAATGGTGGAACGGTCAAAAATTGGCACTGATTAGTTTATTATATAAATGATCGATCTTTATTTCTTTTTGAAGTTGATAGTCTACAAAACACAGAAAAATTTACTATAAATTAGAAGAAAAATTAGTAATCTCCATTTAATTCCAACTACCTTTGCTTATTTTCGACAGATACGCGTATTTCGTCTACAATTTGCAGACTTCTTCAGTGTCTCGTACTAATAGTCGAGTTATTAGTACGAAACACTGAAGCAGTCTGCACATTGTAGACGAAATTCGCGTATCTGTCGAAGATAAGCAAAGGTAGTTGGAATTAAATGGAGATTACTAATTTTTCTTCTAATTTATAGTTACAAGTATTCCACTAAACAGCTCAGACCCTCTAGGATTCACAGAAAAATTATTTGATTAGGCTTCCGATTTTCTAATTATTAACTATTCCGTTTTACACCATCCATCAAGTTTTGTACCGCTGTTACATCCACCTTATTTAGTGCTGAACGTCAAGTTGCCGTGCACTGTTTTCCACTTTCAACTGTTCTTTGGGTTTTTTTGAGGTTCCTCGTTACGATTGCCCAATATGTTTTATTAGGCGCAGTTCCGGCGAGTTTGGAGGGTTTTCTCCTTGGGTACAATTCGCACACTATTGGCGGCATATCATTCCCGAGCTATTTTCTTCAAGAAAGGCAATAAGCATTGTTGCAAGCATTCCTTTATATAAATAGCTTGGTTGACAGGGCCATTTGTCACGAATTTTTCGCTTTTTAGCCCACAGGTTTAAATCGCTTGCAAGCCAAGTATTTTTTCGGGAACTTTGACATTTTTTTTCTGCTTAAACTTATCTTAAACCTTTCCTTTTCCGGTAGCCGTATAAAACTCCTGACTTGGGAGCTGCTTGAAATCGGCTTGACGTATGTTTCATCGTCTCTTACGACGCAATCAAACTTGGTCAACAAACTCGTGTACAACTTACGTAACCCTATATGTTGACAGCTCGGTTCGTTTCTTTGCTCTTTGCACTGTTGTGTGAGACCACTATTGTTCCCAAAACATTAAAGGTTAGAACTGTCCTTCGTAAGGTCGGTTCTCTTTAGAAAATTACAACAACGTGTATGAGTTGGTCGTAACGTAGCTTAAACTGCATAAAATTTCATTTTAATTTCATTTTCATTTTCATTTTCATTTTGCAGCAATTGGTGGGGCAATAAGAGCGCAAGTCAGTCCAAAGCCGATGGTGAAGGAGGGGTAATGGCGAACTAGTCTATTCAGACCACATGAACTCCATGGGAAGGAACAAGGATAGGTTAGGGTAGCTGGTTAAGGTAGGTCGTTTTGGACCGGTTATAAATACTACAAAAAGAAAATCATAAGTCGAGCACTTGACACTGAAGAAGTCTGTAAGTCGCAGACGAAATAGGCCTATCTGTCAGAAGACAAATCGTCTCCAGTGGAATTTAAAGCAATTTACTCGCGTGTACCAGTGATTATTTGAAAAAAGTGTTTCAATGTTTCATTTTTTATTTGAAAAAGTGATCGAATGAAGTGTTAATTTGAAATTATTCCTGTATCCCAATCACAATCGTTCTACTAACACGTTCATTTTTTTTATTGTGTTTTCAAAAAAAAAGGTGGAAGCGATCATAAAACCGTTAATTTACGTTTATTTATATTAATTATAATTTCAAAGTAATAAATTAGTGTGCTGTATCTACTCACATAAATCGGTTTGCAGGTAGGGATTTTTCTTATGTTCGTATGTTTCTGCATGAGTGTTTTAAGGTTAGTTTATATTATAATAATAGAACTAGGAAACTTACAAGTTGCAGTTTATAATAATAGAAATGACGAATATCACGCCAACTCGTCTTCGCGGTGAACAGACTTACAAAAAAGTGATGTATTGGTGACTTTTAGAAAATCGTCCATTCTTTCATAAAAAAAATTGTAAAATCGATTCTTATACGTTAAAAAAATATTTTTAAATTTAAAGTCAATTAGAATTGGACGATTTTTTTTAATAAACGCAATATAACTGTGTAAAAGTTCGCCATACGTTGGAAGATGGAAACTTTCAAGGGAAAAAAGTTTTTCTGACAACAAATTTTGCATGTCCAATTTTTACCGTGTACCGCGCCAACTCGTCTCTTAATTTGGTCCTAAAACCTCACAAAGCCAATTAAATTTAGTTATTATGACAATTTGTATTTTTTAGGGGTCTTTGAATGTTTGAAAAATCAAGGCTGCTATTTGGAAAGGGCTCATTTTTAAATTATTAATTTTTTAAACTTCAGTGATAATACTATTAAATCAGGTGGTTGATCCTGTTTATTACCAAACCTTTGAAGTATATTACAAGAAGGACAATACATTGGAAAACAAAAGCTTTATCATAAAATCTGAAGTATTGAGCCATGATTCAATAGCAGTTCAGTTGTTTATGTATAAATTGCTAGATTTCATTAAACAAAATAGAATGCTCAAAAATTATTTTCCTGTCAGCTGGAGCAGCGGCCCATTACAAGAACAAAAAGAACTTTGCCAGCTTGTGCAATTTCAAGTCCAAGTATGGATTGGAACGTCTCATGGGAAAGGTTTATGTAATGCTATTGGTGGTAATCTCAAGCGAATGGCAAAGAGAGCAAGCCTTGCTCAAGATTATGGAAACACAATCAAAACTTTTCGAGAACTATATGACTGGGCAGTTGAACAGTCAAATATAAGTATTACCTATCAAAAACCTATGAGTTTTCATTGACGTAAAAAGTATTTCGAAAATTCATATAACGTCACATTTGAATCGTGTTTAAATGGATATGCATCAAGTCGTATCAAATTAGAATTTACTTATTTGATAAAACTCGATGCATATCCATTTAAAGACGATTCAAATATGACGGACTTTATTTTTTTAGATTTATCAGCCAATTTTTCCCATACCTTTTACACGTACTGTAACAAATCTTGACCTCCGCGTTTAAGAATCGATTTTAAAAAATTTACTATTTATTTTTCATAAAATTTAAAACGATTTCTTTTTGTGTTATGTTGATTTAAAAAAAATCGATCAAAAAACTTAAGCCTTTTCTAAGTGGCAGTCTAGATAAATATTTAAAAAACAAAGTATGCAAAGTTGCTTAAAAAGACATAGTTTACGCACCCACAAAGTGGATTCTAAGAGGATGCTGCCAATCACGAAGACGAATTGGCGTGAAATACGTCAGAAAAAAAAAAGGTAAATATAACCATAATATTTACACTGTTACACAAAGTAAACACAGCCTCAAAGACGAATGAAGCGATTTAAACCAACAGCAAAAAAGCTGAACCGTATGAGTAAAAAACATGAAAACATTTGATCTTATTCATAATGTATTGTTTACATCTGAGTTCATAATTATTCATACAGTAGTTCCAGTAAAATCGTTGAAACCAGAAATAAACCATGAAAAAAAGATTGTGCACTTACAATCAAAATCCAGAGGAATCCCACTGAGGGATTGCTAAGAAGTTTGGAATTGCAAATACAATCGTGTCTCGTAAGATAAGAACCTTCAAAAAGCATCTGACTGCTCAAAGGAAGGAAGGGAGTGGTCGTAAAAGTGCACGAATGGACAATAAAATGGCCAGGAAAGTGATGCAACATCCACTACAACTATTCTAGTTCCAAAAATATTAAAAAGTACTTAGCTGAACTCCATACAGTCCCGTATCCGTTCCATAAAGCCCTATTAGGCAACCAGGATCGAGCAATACCCATCGCCAACTGCACGGCTAACGTTTACACGAAATCACCATTAATTTAATCTATCTTATTTATTTTAACATACTAAAAACAACCGTGAAAATGACAGCGAGAAAAAAAAACACGTCCAGTCAAAACCAGAGCCTACTCTTCTCCCATAGAAATCTGAACATAATTTTGGAAACAAACTTGAAGGAACTTGTTTGGGTCATCGTTTAATTTCAATTCTATGTATGAATTCAATAAAAATAAAAATAACATGATTTAATTTTTTTACGATTTCCAGGACATAATGCACACGAATGTTCCTGTTTTCGTTGAAAACAAATAACAGGATACAAATAGCCTTTCAGATTTCGTCAGAAAACTCCGGGATTGTTCCAACTGGCTTCAACAGAAGTCTCTATGTGGCGTTCTTTACTCCGAAAAAGCATTCTACGCATTTTATAGCCGTTGAAAATCTTGCGTTGACGTATTCACATTTTGCTCACAAATTTGATCTGGGGTATGGGCGAAGAAGGGTTATTAACAAACGATACGCTCCGTTGGGAATTTTCTTGAGAAGTGCTGGATTAGGTAATGAAACATCAATGTTTAGCTTTCTATCATTCATCAATTGGAGCATGTTGAATGCACTGAGTGTGCCTCCATCACTCTTCTTACAATTTCTTCCGATTTTTACCATCAAAAGTCTGCAGTTCACATTTGCCACAATTGAATTGAATAAAACATTTAACCAGTCCAGCTGGGAATATTACTCGAAAACGCTTTTCACCGATTGCACCGATGCAGTAAGGGAAGTTCCATCTTGTCCACAATTTCTCAGCTACTGTCCGAAATACCTGTTCTACGGGGCGTGGCCAAGGGTTAGTCGCTTAGAACAGTGTGCTAGGATCTTCGATTTTCAATCTATACCACATGTGTGGCACACTGAGCCACACTTTTGACAGTTGAGCTTTTAGAAATAAGAAACTAACAACCTCGCCCACCTGCGTTTTGCCAGATACACTTGTAGTCACACCAAATTAAAGTAGCACAGGATCAAAGTGTGCTGAGAAAACTTGAGTAAATTTGTTGGCACCCGTCCCAAAATACCTGGCATGTTTCACAAACGATTGCAGCAACTATTCAACGACCCATGCGGGAAGAAATTCCTAGTGTAGTGAATGATGATCCATTAGCAAGATATCTAGGAATATTCGGATTATAAATACTTGAGTTATATTTAATTATTTTGAATACTGTTTACCTCAAGATTACGAGCAACCGTTCTCACGGAAAAGTTGGTTCCTTGTTGCAGTTCATCCAATTTTTCATCCATTTATTTTTTTTCCAAATGTTGCCAAACTCATTCGAGTGTAGGAGCTGGAATTTATGAAGACCTGAAACAAGTCGGTAATATTCACCATCTTCTCTCCACTTTTGATTAAGTGGATGATTCGAAAAATCCGTGTTCACTGTATAGACCACAACACAAAAATTTATGATTATTTTTGACAGTATCGAGCCAGGCGACTATGGTTTTCCAACTTTCAAAAACGCGTCACAATGCCATGCAAAGCTTCACTCAACGCTCTCACGAAATTGAGCTTGCGCGAATGCCACGCAACGCACGACGCCTCGCGTTACTATGCCATCGCCCTTGCCAATCTTAGCAACGTCCTATTTATCAGATCTCAGGGTATTGTGGGGCCAATAGTAAACACGACTTCTGGCAATAATGCGTAATCGAATTTCTCTGATGCAGCTGTTATCCGATGTACACAAATTTATCCACCACTTCCAACTAATCTCCGTCAGTTGTTACAGTCTAATATATGCGAGCCAGTGGTGATAATTGTCCTTTTTTTTTAAATAAAAGCATCGCCTGCTGCGAAATGTTAAATATTGCACACTGAGAATCATGTACTAGTACAGTTCGGGCGAAAGCGAATGATAGAAAACGAACTATTTTCGCAATCGGATATTTGATGAGCCAACTTGTTTCCGGAAATCGAACCTAGCCACATCCAGCATGGTCGCGCAATTACTGATTTGGATTAGGGTGGACCCAGGACACACATTCCCCTTCGAATTCGCAACACACGTGAACAGCTGCTGCGTAACATATGCTCTGTTTCAAAATCCAACACACGGATCTTCTTACAACGAGAAACCAAAAAAGAAAACGAACGAAATCACGCACTTCCTTTCGCGGTCAAGCGTGGTGATACGTTTGTACATATCAGCCTATTACAGTGCAACTTTGCCCCGCACTTTTGACTTCTCGCTCGGTTAGTCGCTCTCACTGCAGAGTGCATGTTTTTGATATAATGATAAACTTTTATCTCCACATCCACCCGGTTCGTGTCTTGCGGATACTTTCACGCCCTCGTCGCCTTCATCATCCTGCATTTGGCGATTTTATGATTTATGGTCTTCGGTGACGATGATGAAGCTGACAGCAAAGACAACGAGGGATGATGACGATGCACACTTACTGACTGCACTTGGCTGCGCTTGAAGTCGAGCAGTGGTTCCATATAAGGACTCGGTTCTTCCTCTTCTTCGCTGGAAGCGAAACAGTTGGTGATACTGACACGAATATGGAGTTGAAATCTCCGCCAAAAACAATGAACCGAACCCGTTGCACGTCCCGTTTGCGCGAGTCCTTCCACCGGCAAATTCCAGTGCGACTTAAAAGGAACACAGCAGATTTCTCCCCTGGGGATCGACCTGTACCCCGGTGTGGCTGTGGGAAAATAGGTCACCTTGCTGCTGGTTGAGATCCATTCGGATCAGATCGTGACAGGATCGCCCGGCCCAGGAACCGACAACCACCGACCGGGACAGTCGTAAATTACGTGTACAGCAGACGAGTGACTGGATCGATTTTTTTTCTGCGATCGAAGTAATCCGCGTGCGATTGCAAACGAGGACGACAAAGTTGCAACATCGAATCGTAGTATGCGATGTGAAGCGAGGCGATATTTTATAAAGAGGGTGGGACGTTTGGCATATGGATGTTTGTCAGAATGGACGTTTGGCCGAATGGATGTTAGGCCGAATGGAAATTTGGCCGAAAATTGTCTATATTTATTTCTAAGAAAAGGAAATAAAAATCCTAAAAAATATTCTCAAATGCAATGCAGAAATAAAAAAAAAGAAATAGGAAACAAAAAAAAAGTATTTTGGAACGCATTAGGTAGCGCAATAATAAGCATTCTGATTAAGTTTCAATTGTAACGAATCACTATATTTTTGTGTTCAAAAGGGCAAAAAATAGTATTACGCCATTTGGCCATGTACATGAGAAGTATGAATATGTTTTGAAAAAACCTTAGACTCCTGATTTTAGGTGGAAAAATGTACTATGTTAAAAAGCTAGGCAGAATGGGTCATTATTTTTAATAATCTTGAAGAAATATGCAGTTCTTTCGAAAGATACCTTTATATGATTCTTGGCACTTGAGCTTTTTATGCATTTGAATTGGAGAAATTTTGAACAGACTTGTAAATTTCATGAGAAAAAAATAATATTTTAAATTTCCATTGTGAAACATATAAGAAACCTAAATTATTAAACATGTTTGATTATAAATTGTCGAATAAATAATATAATGTTTTAATCACTTAAGGTCCAGGAAGAATGGGTTGGGTTAAAACAAAAAATCAGGACTCCAGCAAGAAAACTGCATTGTAAAGTATCTTCTCCCTAAATTTGTATTCAGCCAAACGCCGATTCAGCCAAACGTCCATTTGGCCAAACGACTTTATTCAAAACGTCCATTCGGCCAAACGGGGTACCTGATTTTCTAAACAAAGAGGGGAAGTAAGATTCAAACGTAAAATTATTAAACCCCTCAGCACTTTCATGCAAACTGGGACCACCAACACAAGGAATAGCATTTCCCTAACATGATGGTTGAGAAGTTTAAGTTTGAATCTTACACACTTAGAAAATTTTACAGTATTCGGTAAAATTTAACATGTTTCCGGTAATTTTTTGACAGATAACTGTAAAATCTGGTAAATCGGATTACCGAACGTTCAGCTGTTGAAAGTTCGGTAAAAAAAATACCGAATATACTAAAATTTTCTAAATGTGTACTTCCCCTCTTTGTTAACGAAATCAGATATGCGTGTTTGAAAAAGTACTCGAGAGTTTCCTTTCAATCGGACCAATCGATGGCACTGGAAACGGAACCTAACCAATGAGTGCAGATGAAAACTTGAACATCGTGAGTTCTATCATACAACTCAGCATACTCATGTAGAGCCCTGTCTACTTAGTTTCAGTACGCCATCAATCGGGGAATATACAATCCTCCTTCAGCTCAGTCTGTAAAGCATTAAGCAACACCATGATGGAGTTGGTTGGGTTCGATTCCCGGTCTGGTCTAGACATGAGATGATTGTCACTCAATCATACCAATGCAAAAGTGGAATTGGCACCGAAAGATCCAAATTATTATCTGTGGGAATGCATTCAGAACACTACACAGAAAAAGGCGTAAACAACGAAATTGTTTGCAATCTTTCATGCGCCATACAACATTTTTTGCAATGTTTCATACAACAGGCTAGATTCAGGTGTTATCTGGCTTAGCTTTACATGAAATATCCCATTATTTTCTGCCAAATCCAGCATTCCCTTTATGTGCATTAGATGAAGCAGAAAATTCAAAGTTTGTTTTTATCTGTGTACGATAAGAGCAAGCGATAAGCTAACAGCAAACAAAAAGCTTGAAATGCTAAGAATAAAACAAGAGTCTTTCGAATATATCTCAGGAAGAAGGTTAGAAGATATAAGATGTTGTTAGATGATATTAGCACGAAATTTAAGTCCGATGGCAGTGGACTCTTCTTCCTGTTACATTTGATCAAGTTTAACAGCCTCTGATTGCCCTCAAATGTCACTGTATGAAGGGCAAAAAATCGACCGAACTTTAAGAAAAATGGAGGACGAGGGGAACCTTCGAGCCAAAGAAAAAACCAGGTCGTCCTCGCAGTGTATGTACCAAACGGCTTGTAAAGGCGGTGCGTGAGCGAATTCGCCGAAATCCTTGTCGTTCTTCATATAAACTGGCTCAGTATATGGACGTTTCCAGGAAAACTATCAGATCAGTTCTTAAAGAGGATTTGATATTGGTGCCGTACAAGAAAAGAAAACTTCATGGACTTTCGAAATCCAACAATAAGAAACGAGTCATTGGTTGTCGTGAATTGCATCGTCGGCACGGAGATTCCATGATTGGGTTTTCGGATGAGAAAAAAATTGTATTGTAGCAAAGTTTCAACGCTCAAAATGACAGGCTCAATGCAGCGAGTATTCAGGATACCCCTTCTTCAATTTGCGCAGTTCAACGCTTCCAAAATCATACTTCGGCCATGGTTTGGGGAACGATTTTTCGGAAGATCGTCTACCACTGCTTTTCATTGATAAGAGGTCCTGGAAAAGATCGGTAACCGAAAATGGGTGTTTCAACAGGATTCTGCGCCGTCCCATGGAGCAAAGACTACCCAAGCATTGTGCAGCAAGAATTTGCCCGACTTCATTCCTAAGAAATTATGGTCAGCTGCAAATCCTCTGGATTTCTCTATTTGTGGAATCATGGAAACTCACTTTCGAGATCTCAAACCAATGGGTGTTGAAACATTCAAAGCTAGCATACAGAAGATATGGTATGAAATCCCCAAAAACCAGGCGCGTGCTGCTTGTGATGCCTTTCCGAAGGGCAACAATTAAAGCTCAAGGTGATAAAATCGAAATGTAAATATGTACACTTAAACAATAAAATATAAGAAACAGAATAACATAGAAACATTTGAATTATTTCTCTTTTCATGGGAGATACAGTCTTTGTTTCATGCGTCACTTATTTGGGCCTACCTTGTACAGGAAATGCTGCAAACTAAACAAAAATTGCAGCATAACTAATAGAAAAGTATATCCAGCCCAATTAAGTAACACGCTTATATAACTTCATTATTATACATAACGTATAACAGCATCTAAGTCGACTCAAACGCCACCTTCCCTAACCAATATGTTGGTTTAAATGGGTTAAGATCAATTATAAGACGTAATTAAAAAACTATTTGTCATCCCAATTAAGTAAACCACCAGCACACTTTGTGAGTAAGCCCAGCAGCATTCTTAATGTTGGTATAAATCTGCTTTCAAGCGTTATTAAGACCTTGTCTTCACAATGAAAAACCACCATCACACTTTCTGAATGGCGCCAATAGCATCCAATGCGGGTTTTAAGCGTAGTAAAAAAAACTCTCAATTAAGTAAACAATTAAGTAACATTGTGACAATGACATCGGAAATCGGGTAAAATGGACAATTTCCTGAGGTCAACTCTAAACGAAAACATCACCATTCGTTTTTCTTGGATATTTTTACATAAGAACACACTCAGACTATTTTACTGAAATCTGTAAAGTTTTACCGAATTTTCAACAGCTGAACGTTCGGAAATCCGATTTTACGGACTTCTGTAAAATTTTACCGAAATCCGGAAAATTTTTTACAGATATCTGTAAAATATCACCAAAATCCGTATTACCGGATTACCAAACGTTCAGCTGTTGAGAATTCGGTAAAACTTTACAGATTTCTGTAAAAAAAACTAAGTGTATAGAGTGCAAGTGAGAGTAACATTACTGACGCCAATCTTCGGAACCGTATGGTAGTTTGTGCAAGGTTGAGGGTAAATCGAGTAAAACGGACCACTTCCTGGCATCCGATGAGAGTAAAATTTGTTCCATTCAGTTCTTCAGCGTTTCCTGCAAATTCACAGTGTATTTGGGTTCAATACAGTAGCACCAAGTTTAGTTTTTGGCAGTAATAATTCTAATTTACATCCAAAATGAGGGGAGAAATGGGCAAAATGGGACACTTACTGTGGTCAAACCTAAATGAGATCAACGCCATTTGATTCACCGCATTTTTTACAATTAGGTGAACTTTTTTCAGGGCTCCTACCCTGTGCCATCCCATCAATGGTATTCTGGATCCATTTTTGCCCACTGTGTGATGGTTTAAATCAGTACTAATATAGATCTGTGCATCTACTAAATGAAGAATGAACTGATAAAAATATATTCTGCGAACCATTCTAACGGTACATTTGTAACAAATCGGTTGAAGTAACTTCAATGTGACTCAATTAAGTCACAATCAAGTTTTTGCAACCAAGTATGGTGGTTTGGTGTTGGTTGGGCGTTTACCAAAACAAGCTTTGCTGCCCAACCGTTCCATCCAATATCCGAGTGATTTTCCGTGGAAGTACAGAGAATTGCCGTTCAAAAAAGCGAGTATCACAACTAGTTTTTTTCACATTGAGGATGTATGTTAGTCCCCGAAGCAATACAGCTCCATCGTAAGTCAGAGAGAGAGAAATAGAATACGAGAGATCCAAACCGATTCGAACTTGACATGTTTTGCAATACGTTTATAATACATTTATAAAACATAAAGGGCGAACACGAAATTATTGCGACACCGAAAATGTCATGCCAATTTTCTTATAATGTTTAGAATCAAACCAAAATTTTAGGGTAGTTTTATACATATTTACTTCAAAAATCAAAAGAAAAGTTAATCGATGGAGCCTTGAGTGTAAAATTGAACGCATTTTCGCTTGATGCCCTCCATCAAAGTCTTTACAGTGTCATCCGATACCAGTATCTCAGTTTTTTTCCATTTTCTTAACATGTCCTTCTCGTCTTTGACTGTCTTCTTGCTCTTCCGAAGTTCCCGCTTCATCATTGCCCAGTACTGCTCCACCGGGCGCAGTTCCGGACAGTTTAGCGGATTCATGTCCTTTGGAACAAAATGGACAGAATTGGCCTCATACCACTCCAGGACACTTTTAGAATAGTGGCATGATGCCAAATCTGGCCAAAATAGCGGAGTTTCGTCGTGCTGCTGCAAGAACGGCTAAAGGCGCTTCTCGAGGCACTCAGATTTGTAGATCTCGCCATTTACTGTGCCCTTTGTCACGAAAGGCTCACTCCTCAGTCCGCAAGAGCAGATGGCCTGCCAAATGAGATATTTGGAGGCGAACTTCGACATTTTCTTCTTCGCAAATTTGTCGTCCACATAGAACTTGCTCTTGCCGGTGAAAAACTCCAACCCCGGAATTTGCTTAAAATCGGCTTTTATATACGATTCGTCGTCCATCCACAGCAACATCTTCTCGTAGAGCTTCCGTGCCCGAGTTTTTGCCGTCGATTGTTGCCGCTCATCGCGGTTTGGGAAGTTCTGTACCTTGTATGTATGTAGTCCAGCTCTCTTCTTTGCATTCTGGACGTAGCTCTGCGACATGCCGATCTTTTTGGCCAAATCATTGGCTTGATTTGCTTTAATCATCCGCTTCACCTTTCCCTCCGTCTTTTTGTTCTCCGGTCCCGGTTTTCTTCCAGCTCCTTTGCCGTGGTCCAACGTCAACCGCTCCTGGAACCGCTTCAACACTCTGGAGACGGTTGAATGGTGAATGTTCAACATTTTTCCCAACTACCGGTGCGACAGGTCAGGAAATTCCAGGTGTCCAACACCACTTCGAGTTTGACAGCATGTAAACAATACACATCAATGAGAAAGTGTGCAAAATTTGGTTGGTTTTTACCCAATGGTAAAAAAGTTATGCCCTGTTGAATCTGTCGCAATAATTTCGTGTTCGCCCTTTACAATTATAAATCATCCCAAGTAGCACCAAAAACATAAATAGAAAAGTTATATTTTCCATGTGTCATGCTGTAGCTCTATAAAAGTGCATTTTGACTAGTTTAGTAATGTAGATGTACTTTTTAAGCTATTCGAATCTAGATTCCTTATTATGTCATATATTTGTTTGATGTTTTGAATTAGAACATGTTTGTTTATATCTGACGTCTTGCGTGTTTGCATATTATGTTGTACATATGTAGCAACACAAGTATTCCGTATTTTGTGAACCGAACATATTCGTAAAATGTCAAATGCCAACACAACTAGTCAGGTATGTTTTGTTCGTGTGGTATTGGACGTCCGATGACCGTTTTTGTACTTTTGAATAAGACTCAAAACTATCAAAAATCTATTTATATCACATTCATGTTTACCGCTGAAACATTTACGAACCTAATTCAGTGTGCCATTATGATGAAACAAATAATATTGCTGTATCCTTGTACGATCGCACATTATTTGCACGGGTACAATTGCTAGTAAGATGATGTATTAGCAAAAACTGAAGTGTAATCGAGCAATCATCAAGGTATAGCAAATCCATTTAATTTACTTTAATTTATTTACTTTCCTACTCATCAATTCGCTTATGCTAAAAAGAGAAAGTAAGTCCCCTATCACATTGGCGCTGGTTCATATAATGATGATATGGTTTAAGGGGATTCTTTATGTTCCATTTATCACATGTTGAAATGGTCGAGTGGTAAGAAGATCAATCTAGTAGGGTTAGAGTTTACGGTTCAAACCTAGTCCATGAATACCTTTTTGAAAACCGACAATGATTTGTTTTACTGAAGCCCAAGATTTTTTTTGTGTATGACCATTGTCGAACTTAAATTATGTTTCATAGGCTCCACCTTCTGCGCTATTCCAATTCGATAGTAGTATCCTAAATAGTTCATCGAAACCGCAACATTGTTATTTGTCATAATCAAGCAAAAACGCACACAGTTAAACATTTCGTGTTACTTGGGATTCTAAAAAGATGTTTTGTGTGTTAATTGGAACGCATCATCTGTTGGTTATCTGTGTTTACAACTGATCTGGCAATAACGGAGCAGCAACCTCAGGTGGTCAATCATGCTCATGCTCAAATTCTAACTGGTGGCCACCGAATAGCGGGAATGGATCTGTTTTATTTAAAGGGTATAGGATAGAGGGTTGACCTTACTTCTTAAACTGAGCTTAATGAATATTAGCATCTGGACCTTGGTCCACGTGGGCCACACAGCTAAGTCCTGATGGTAGCACATGACCGCTGGACAGCTGCCACATCAATTTTCCGGATGCTGCTTATGATCCTGCTGATGAGTTGCTTCGTGTCCTTGGCCTTCTAATTACCCTTGTCTCAAAAAAAAAAAATCCTCGATTGGAAGCCACGTCGGCAGATTAGTCAGATTCGGGTTTGCTACAAATGGTATATTTTGGATCTCCAGGAACGTTAGCGTCTTCTTCGCGTAGCGCGATGATGCCTGATGATCCCACGTAGTCTCCATCCGAGTGATGTTTCTCAAGTAACGGGATGGGAATTTCTTCAAACACTTCCTTAGTAGCACACTTCCCAAGGAACATTGTTGGTTTTATCATGGTTTTATAGCATTCTTGAAGTCTAATTCATGCTCTTCAGAACCCTTATAAAACCAAAATTGTTACTTGGGATGTTGCATTCGGTTGAGATAACATAAATATGACTTTCTAAGTCATAATCAAGCTACTGCAACTAATTA
The DNA here is from genome assembly GCA_034211315.2 of Aedes japonicus. Classification (NCBI taxonomy): domain Eukaryota; kingdom Metazoa; phylum Arthropoda; class Insecta; order Diptera; family Culicidae; genus Aedes; species Aedes japonicus. Next base: position 534,248 of record JASCZW010000126.1, read on the forward strand.
TGACCGTAGTGTGCTACTTGGATCTGTTTGGTGGACTTGCTGGTTGCCAAGCCACTTGGTTTGAACCACGGCTCCGAAATCCCCTCATCGGAAATTGCGATGTATAGCATCACTATTTGTTCGAACTTGTGCTTGAATTTGCACTGAACCATCGGAGGAGTTGTAGATTTGTCCTTGGTGTAGAAATAGTCGTTTCCGGGTATCTTTCGTCGTCCAGAACAAAAGACTTTCCACCGGATCTTCGGATCATCCAGGTGCACTGGGATTACACAGTTTTGATTATTTCGTTCGTGTACTCTAGGGATCTGGTTTTCTTTCGACATACTATTCCCTCATTTTTCAGAGTCTTGCCGATAAACGACTTCGAACAATTGAAGTTGCTGGCTGCATCCCGCTGGCTTACCGAATCCGTGTTGTTAAACATAGTGAGCAGCGATCGGAGCGTCTTCCTATCCGTATCCGCCCTTCGTTGGAGGGCCATTATCTTTCTTCCGGATTGCTGCTATGGTTGTCAGAGTACGGTATACCCAAGTAGCACACATGTTGCAAATCAGTTAGAAAACCTTCTATATCACTCAATTGAGTCACAATCAAGTTGTTGCAACTAATTATGACAGATTTGTGTTGCGATATGACGGTTTTCGAATCGCTTAAAACGGTCCACCTTGTACTTTTTTTTCCAGGATCTTTGTTCGCTTGAAAGAATTGACCAATGCGCGCCCAGCAGAACAACTGAGCATGTTGGAGTGAAAATGGATTTGCGATATTTACTAGTAATCATGCATGACTGTTTAAAGCGGCTTCTTCTTCTTCCTCGATCAAAAGCCGTTTCATGCTCAAGTTTTTTGAATGGCAATAAGTGTGATATGTAGGAAGTCTAATTCGATGCCAACATTTTACAACCAATATTGCAAAAAAAAAAGCAATAACCACTGACGAGCCAATCAGTTGTGGCAGAAAAGTTTAAAAATGAATTACAGCAAATCCCAAAACCATACCGTTAACGGGTGCCATACGGAAAATAGAAGGTGAGTGGTCACAGGATGATTGTACCTTCGGCAATCTCGTTTACAAATCACAGCAAGCTAAATTATTATTTATAGAGTATGAAGTTTCCCGTGGATCGTCTTAGCATGCCATGATACCGAAGAGCAATCGCCACCCTTGCTCGAAGCAATGCAGCCGACTCCGGGGAAAACCTTGTTTGACTCCTCCGTTTGCGCAAGAGAAGAGAAAAAAAAACCGAACGATTTCCAATAATATTTTCATCGCGATCTGAATCACGCCATCGATCACTGACGAGTTGCGACCAGCAAGCGACGGTTGGTTGCTTACCTATTTTATGCTTCGTTTATATTAGTTCTCTTTGTTGGCACACTGCCTCTGGTACTAACCAATGTAATGACCTCGCCTTTAGCATCGCTCACAGGTCTCACTGTCTCTTTCTGCCTTGCGGCACGAGTTCGAGCCTTTGGGCTAGGATTTTCCCAGCATCTCACGATGTTGCCTAATCTACTATTACTACTATTCGGTTTGTACTACTATCGGCGCTGTTGTGAAAAAGGCGATGGGTGTATTTGTTGTAATCCGATCTACCAATATCTACTTTAGTTTAGTTTCGCTGCTGCCCTAGCAACCGAAACGCCCCGCGATCGAAGCTAGCTGCGATGCTAATGTTTACCTAGTAACGCGACGAAGATGGTGGCAAATCGTGAGTGGGGGAGTTCAAATGCGGTCTTCGCTGCGGCGATCGGGAAATGTGGCTATCCTATTGGCTGGCAGCAAATCTGGGGCAAGTTTTAAATGTGTTCGTAGACGGGTTGAACGATTCTAAAGTGTGGTCCACAGCTCATCCCCTTCTTCTTTTTCCTCTGCTACACCATTATTGGCAGGACCCGTCGAAGCGATGATTTCATGTTTTCTCCCGACTAAATTGCCCGTTTTAAAGACCGTTCCGATTGTTCCTTCGACTCGACCGGCTGGATGGCGCTCCCGCTTTGCAAACTTAAGAAAAACAGAACGAACGGGTTCTGCTGGAAATGAGAAGGAAAACGCATGCATTTATTAAAATATTCATTTATTCACTTCACGAAATGATGCACGTCTCTGTTCTGCGTTCGAATGTAGTTATTTTGCCTGGATGCGCTGACATGCCAGGACGCTGGTTCCTTCCAACAACCAACAGGTCATCATCAGCAGCATCCATCGTCAGTCGGTCCAAGCAAGCAGTGAGGAGCGATAAAACGGGATGACAGAACGAACTGCTGTCCGTCACTCACTTGTTATTGTTACCGGTTGCGTGTTTCCGTTTGCCTCAGTGCCGTGATTTGCATTTCAAATGTTGCACTTTTCCAGCATCTTCCCGAGTGGCCCTAATTGATTTTTTATAGTCTATTATTGGTTGACGTCATGCACCGGATTCTCGTACTAATAAAACCGCCCGGCGCAACTGGACACATAATTATATGCGACAGAATCTCGGGCCTCGGGGGACCGAAAATTGATTATTAAGTGATTCACACCTGGACGCAAAAAGAAGAGGAGTGTGAATCCTAAAAGTGCCCTTCGCTCTGGGTCCTTGCACGGTAGTAGGCTGCGGTAACCGTGGTAACAACGCACCTTTATGACACTCATAAAAGATGCTCGCTAATTATAGTTCCGCTGCTTGCTGCGATCATACACCGATCCAGGGGAGGCAAAAGGCATCGGGCCCAGAATCTTCTTTTACCGTTTTTACCCTTGATGTTGTTGTTGTTGGTTAACCACTGAAAATTGATACCGCCCAGTTGTTAAATTGATAATTTATGGGTGGCAATGTTTTATTTATTTTGTATTTATTTTTAATTGAAGTCCTTTTTCTTGCACTATAAGTCGGCTCCAGCGGTTGGCCATAGCATGCAAGTGTCCCCTGGGTATCAGGTGGTCGCCACGCGGTGCTCGCTCACTCGCTCTCCTTTGCATGGTCATTGATTTTGATTTACGTAGCTTTTCCCTGCGCGAGCATACTCAACCTTAGCGATAACTGGTACATTGCGCGAGGATCGCCTGCACACACAGTCAGAGCAATGTCGATAATCAGCTGCATCTACCCGTGTATAATTTTCGAGATTTTCACTGGCTATCAGTTCTTGGAATCTGACGGAACTTGCTCCCGCTGCAGTCACACCGGACTGGTCTCCGGTCCGGTTTGTCAGCGATGTTGTCCCATTTGTGCCAGCTACTTGGGTTCCTCCAGGTTTTGTGTGTGTTTTTTTATTGCTTGCCCTTACCGATTTCGTTATGCAATGGTGCAAGTTGTGCCGTTTAAACGTGTTTACTGCGATGAGGGCTTTTTCGGGACTCGAAACGAACGATAAGAATCGCGAATCAAGTTAGCCGGGAAAGTTTGCATGATTAAACGCTTGCTGCGATGCTCTCTGTCTCTCTTGCTCTTTTTCTCTGAGAAGGAAGATTTTTTGCCCCTGGCTGCTATTCAGGTGACGAAATGAAATTCAATTAATTGGGTTAATGATAGTGGGTGCAGAAGATGCTCTGAATCCACCTGAGCTTTCTGCATCCTCGGTGAATTCAGAACCCCTAATTTAACCAATTTGTGATTTTTGTTTTTAAGAAACTCATTTATTTGTAAGGGTTCCTTAAAATAAAGTTAAAAGTGGAAGAATCGATTACTCGCGGCCGTCTCGAGGTTAGAGGAAATAGAAATTTTAATGGATGGAAAAAGGGAGGGGCATATAAAGTGCACTAAGGTCTTTTTTACACGGTTTGTTTTCGGCGATAACTCCAGAACGGAACCACTTATCGACCTAATTTGTATCACATTTTACGTTTTGGGCAAAGAGTAAGTCGAAACAATTTAAAATGTTTATGCATGTGAATTTTTCAACTCAATTTAGTCTTTTTTTACACGGTTTCATAGTAAAAGTGGAACGTATCCTTCGTGTAAAAAAAAAATCTTTTGTGTATAATCTTTAAAGCGCATGTATTTTAAATTCGAATTTTGTACTTCTAACTGCACATTATTTTGTTTGAAATTTTTCAAAGAAGAAGAAGACGCAGACATAAATAAAACACTAAGATTGCACAATGGGCCAGAATAAAAAAAATAGCAGGAATAAATTATTTTCACTATGAAGATGAAACTTTAGAACAAAACTGTCTTGGGCAAAGTTGCAGCTCATAATTAGGGCTTTAATTTGACATCAGTGTCAGTTAGGGTGGTCCTTTAATATATTAAATATTCTATATTTTACATTTCTTGACACAGTGCGATACAATTCACTACAAAGTTGTTTACTATTAAATTTTAAACAACTTTTCGTAGGTACCATAATCGTAGGTCTTTTGTGTCATTAGATGTGATCATTTTTACGTTTAAAGGTAGGGTTGTTCTGATAAAATAGTAGTTTTCGCCTAACATTTTCATTTTTAGAACTTGAGCAAATTTTTAGAACTTGCTTAAATGTATACTTTGATGAAGCACGCATGGTTCATGATGAAGGACGGAATTTCATGGTTCCGTTCAACTAATATCGCAAATTTTGTTAAAAAATTTCGATTTTTTCAGTTTACATGATTTCTTAAAGGGGGAATAACGCACGATACAAATATGATTACATATGAATGATTTGTATATACATATCTTTTGTGTAGAACTTTGGGTTAAATATTACTATAAATGTTTTTATTCTTTTAAAAATAAAATTCTTGATTTTTTCTCAACTGTTGACGGCAACGACAAATGCATTGTAATCAAAAAACTAAAACTAAACATGTTAGTCAAAAAACATAGATAAGTTTCATAAATTCCAGATCACGTTGTGCCAAAATATCTCGAATTGGTTGTCTACCTCAAGCGCAAGGAGAATCATAAAACTGATGTATCATAGATCTTACTCCACGATGCTCAGCACATGACCAAATTAAGTGATCTGCGTTCTGGTAACCCTGTTTCCATTTTTCACAGAAATTACTGTCGCTCAGCCGAACTCGGTATAAATGAGCGTTTAAAGAATAAAATTGGAACAATAATTGTTCGGATACACCTTTTCATGCGCGTGTGAAATACTTACTATGCGTATATTTTGTATGTGTGTTTGTTATAATTTTACTTCCATGTATATACTGAAACATGCGCGTGATATTCATTTTCAGTCAGTTGTTGTTTGCATGTTATGCGCGATGAAGCAATTCGGGGAACTTGTAGTGAAACGATTTTTAGATGGCGAACGCCTTGGGGCAACTTTCAAAATCACTGGAATCACTTATGGCGTTAAGCAGTAACTTGTGATATATCCTAAGGAACTACCGTTGATTTTGATTGATAAAGGGGGGACATTAACACTGTGTATTATAACGGAAACGGAAGTTTTGGAGAAAATTGTTGCTCTCAACCTACGACAGCTCTAGTGAGATGATCATTATGTATTTAAGCAAGTTGGCGCGCCAGGTAACATGGCGAATATTGTTCAAGACTAGCGTAGGGATAATTTGACGGATTTCCTGGCGAAGAATGTATGGCCTCCCAGCTCTTCGGATCTGAATCCAAAGAATGTTTTTCTTTTGGTCCTACATGCTATCCAAACTGAAGGATTACAAAATCTCAAATTTGGACCAGTTCAACGTAGTTATCCAGAAAATTTGGGAGAATATGCCCATGGTAACAGTTTCGAAAACGTTTGAGGTTGGTAAACAAAAATTGAAGTAGGATTCATTCCGAAACATTTGCTATAGTTAATCTACATAAAGAGTACTTTCCATAAAATATATTAAAAAACCTCAAAGTATAACATCTGCGTTACTTAAATGCATCGTGAAAGTGTGTCCGAATTTATTGAACACGGTGTTAATTGAAAAATCTTCAAACCCGTTACAACATGATTGAACAATTGGTCAAAAGTGCAAGCCGTCGAACAAGACCATGCCTCAATGAGTAAAGAGAAGAGTCCACGCTCCATCCAGAAACTGTCAGCAACGGAATGTTAGCATTCCCACTCTCCCCTTCCAAACCGCTTCAATCGGGTGCCCTGATGGTCCCTCCCATATCCCCACACGTAAGTGAACATAATATAGGTATGTACAAAACAGGGACCTAAGATAGCTCAGTCGGTAAGAGCATGGTAGCGATTTGCCAAATTCGAGGCCGATCAAGGGAATCTTTCGGTTTGGAAATGTTCTCGAATTCACTGGGTATAGAGTATCATTGTGGTTGCCATACAATACACACATGCATGCATTGGTGTTTGGCATAGAAAAGCTGAAATTTGTCAGAAGCAGACACTTCCCCATCTACATTGAGAGGCTCTAGGAGTGAGCAGTAATTTATTACTAGAACGAATAGAAATGAAGAGAAAGGTATTGATAGCATTCCGATAGCATAATTGGCAGGTTTTGAAATTGAAAGGTACAAGTTGCAAACGAGCGGAGGGCTTTTAAACGGTAGTATGGCGAAGATAGAAAAGCGCTCAGTCAATAACTGTGGAAGTGCTTTTAGAATACTTCGAAGCAGGCGAAAGCTCTTTGAAAATAGCTTCAAAGCCAACTGGAAGAAGAATGTACAAAACATATCTATCATCCACTGATTTATAACTGATAAGAAAAATCAGGTGAGTATCAATATCTCAATAGTTCCGGAAAATTTAAAAAAATACAGAGTATATCGTTTCAAATATCACAGATCAAAACTTCAGTAAAAAGATATATGTTAGTTTCTTTCTGTAATCAAAATCCTATTGATTTCGAAACCCAGCCAGAAATGGTCACCGCAGAGTTTTGATCATTGGCAGAGTGTGAAATAAATAAAAAATGTTTATAATAAAAAGAGAACCAGTGTAATATAAATAACGGCTGGTCAAAACCAAAAAACGAAGCCAAGACGCATGCACGCGTTCGATGTTGCCACATAATTTCAAATGTACTCACCAGCAACAGCTGCAATGTTAATATTTGCACTTATTTTGTCGTGAGTTTTTACAAATTTATAAAAACGAATGAAAAATCAAGTGTTATTTTAGAGGTGGCCTTTGGAGAGATGGATCTGATTATAAATGTATTATAAAAATAATATCTTTAAATAATACTAAATACTTTGAAATTTGTCAGAAGCAGATACTTTCCCACCAACATGAGAGGCTCTAGGAGTGGACAGTTAATTTATTGCTAGAACAAATAGAAATGAAGAGAAAGTATTGATAGTTCCATATAGCGTAACGGCAGGCTTTGAAATTGAAAGATATAAGTTGAAAACGAGTGATGGGCATTTGAACGGTAGTATGCGATCGGGCACATAATCTTTTACCAAGCTACCCCAGATGCAGGGTAGGCAAGGGGGAGGATACCCCCTTGACTGGTAAAAGAGTATGCGACCGATCGTGCTCTTATACTACCTATTGCTTTAATATGGTTCTAGCGATTTGACTACTAATTTTATGTGAATGCAACCTTGGAATGAGTGTAACTCTTCAGACATTCTGAAACGGGTTGCTGAATCTGTAGTAGAGCAATCACTTTCTAGCTCTCGGATTAAAGCAGCTTTTAATTGTCACTTAAAGGATTGTTGCAAACACATTTCTTCCATAATATAATTGCCGGCCAATGGGTGTTAGATTGAACTCAGACTCCCGAGACACAATACACACATAATACCACCAGAAAGGTGCCGGAGAAGATCAAGGCCAGCATCGACCAACGACCTGACCACATTCACCGTAAAGGGAGGAGGTTGACTGCGAAGAAGAAGTAGCCAACAAGAAGCTGATCGAGATGACGAAAGCCATGTAAGAGAAGAAGGACCAGATGGAATCCCAAATTTTCTCTGAAAACAGCGATACAGGAGAACCCAGCTATGTTCAGGACCACATTGCAGAAATGCATCGACGAAGAGCTAGAAGTGACAAAAGCTGGTGCTGGTGCTGCTGCCAGGAAAACCTCCCGCAGAACCTTCGGCGTATAAAGGGTGTCCACAGTTAAATTGCATCAATTTCAATAAGCTGTAACATTTCGCCCTTTGGGTTGATTTCAACGAAATTTTAGGTGAAGACCTCAGAGTGTATTGTTTACACTGTGAGTTTCATTGTGAAATGTGTCGTAGTTTCGAAAATGGAGTCGAAGGAACAACAGCAAATGCGCGAGAACATTTTACACCTCAAGCCATTGGAAAGATGTTGATAATTCACCAGTCTACAGTGTCTCGTGTCATAAAACGTTTCGGGGAACGTTTATCTGTCGATTGGAAGAGTGGTAGAAAAAGTGTTCCGTACTGTGTGAGCAAGTGGTTGCTGCCTTAAAACGCCAGCCCAACCACTAGGGATGTCGCGAAAAAGCTGCACTTGACCAAAAGTTTCGTGCAGAAAGCCAAGAAACGAGCCGGCCTCCGTTCATTCAAAGCTCAGAAAGCTCCAAATCATCATGAAAAACAGAATAGTACTGCTGAAACACGTGCGCGTAAGCTGTACACACAAATGTTGACGAAACCACACTGTTGCAACAGGGACGATGAAACACACGTAAAAGCGGACTTCAAACAAATTCCCGGCAACCAAAACGAGACTGCGAAAGACAAGTTCGATGTTCCAGAGTTTCTCAGGAAACAGCAAGTGTCAAAGTTCCCCAAGAAATTCATGATTTGGCAGGGGATTTGATCGTGTGGTAAACGGAGCAAGTCTTTGGTGACAACTTCAACTGTAAATGGTCAAGTATATATGAACGAATGCCTGCAAAAACGGCTGCTTCCGTTTATCAAAACACACAACGTTTCTACAATTTTTTGGCCGGACCTAGCTTCTTGTCACTACTCCAAGGATGTTCTGGAGTGGTACAAGACGAATGGTGTCAATTTCGTGCCGAAGGATCTTAATCCTCCAAACTCTCCAGAGTTGCGTCCAATTGAAAAATATCGGGCAATAATGAAGCAGGAACTTTGTAAGCATCCTAAAGTTAACTAGAAATTAGAAGAAGAATTAGTATCTTCCATTTAATTCCAACTACCTTTGCTTATCTTCGACAGATGCACGTATTTGTCTAGCAATGTGTGCTTCAGTGTCTCGTACTAATAACTCGACTTGAGTCGAGTTATTAGTACGAGACACTGAAGAAGTCTGCACATTGTAGACGAAATACTGCGTATCTGTCGAAGATAAGCAAAGGTAGTTGGAATTAAATGGAAGATACTAATTCTTCTTCTAATTTCTAGTTACAGGTATTCCACTAAACAGCTCAAACCCTCTAGGATTCATCCTAAAGTTGTCACTACACAACAGGAAATGTTGAAGTTATGGTTAAAAGCATAAAAAAATGTCGGTTCAAGAGTTGTACAAAATCTGATGCGTGGCATTAAGAAGAAAGTTCGGGCTTTTGGATTTGGTAAACAAGTACAGTGAAAGACTTATTTTTGAGGACGAGTTTAAAGTGATGCAATTTAACTGTGTACACCCTTTATGTCTATATACATGTTGGAGAAGGTCGGAAAATTTTTGGGAGTGTAATCCTGAATAGCTCGCTAAGTACACGGAGAGCGAGAACGACCTATCGAACATGTCGTTGGGAGCATCTAGTCTGAGTAGGTTAACTGATGCTCCATTTCTCTTCAAACGGTCGGGACTTAAACTTAAACTTTAGTCGTAGCGGCTTATGGTTATAGCGCCATTAATCGCTTTTTGAAAAGAGAAGAATGTCTCAGAATGCCCATCGTCATCTAGCGGTTGTGACTTAAGCATTGATTAAATAACTTCAGATGCACACACGAGCAACGGTTGCAATGTAAGTTTTTGCATTTTTTTTTTGTCGCGAGTTTTCACAAATTCAAACAAGAATGAAAAATCAAGTGTTATTTTCGAAGTGGCCTTTGGTGAAATCAGTCTGATTATAGATGTATTATAAAAATATTTTTTAAAAATAATACTAAATACGTTGAAATTTGTCAGGAGCAGATAATTTCCTATCAACATGAGAGGCTCTAGGAGTGGAAAGTAATGTATTGCTAGAATGAAGAGAAATGAAGAAAAAGTATTGATAATTCCGTTTACCGTAAAGAAATGAAATTTGAAAGATGCAAGTAGCATGCGATCGGACACATAATCTTTTACCAAGCTACCCCAGATGCAGGGTAGGCAAGGGGGAGGATACCTCCTTGACTGTTAAAAGAGTATGCGACCGATCGTGCTCTTAAAGACTGTATTCGATGAAATTTGGACACACAAAATAGGTCACCAAAAATTTTCCTTGAGCCCAATTCTTTTCAAGCTATCTGGAAATAAAGTACTACTAAATGGTTAAGTTTTGACATCATTGGTTTATTGAACCTCTTCTCCTAACCCAAATGCCCGCACCTTTGCCTTGACTCCTTTCATCAAATTTTGGGCAATGATAGGACCGACTTGCTTACTTACTTTTAACCACACTTTCTTTAGTTCAAGATCATTTTCTATCAGTTTTGGAGTTTTAACGAGCTTTGCCTTCATGATTGCCCAAAATTTTTCAATTGGGCGAAGTTCCGGAGTGTTTGGAGGGTTGCCGTCTTTTGGTACAAAAACTACATTATTATCTTTGTACCAGTCTAAGACGGGCCGGGCATAGTGGCAACATGCCAAATCCGGCCAAAACAGTGTCGGGCCATCGTGAGATCTCAAGAAGGGCAGAAGTCGTTTTTGTAGGCATTCGTCCTTGTAGATTTGTCCGTTGACGGTCCCAGAGGTGATGAAGGGCTGACTCATTTTGCCACATCCACAGATCGCTTGCCAGACAAGGAATTTTTTGGCGAATTTCGACAGTTTCTTCTTCCGTACACTCTCCGGACTATGAATCATGACAGCCTGGACCGGCAAACTTACTCTAATTTTCTGCAATTCTGCAGCTAATTCTAATTTTCTGCAATGCAAATAGCTATAATATGCAAAAAAAGATTATCCACCCCCAGTTGAAAATAAGCTTTCTTCCAAGAAACCCACCAGAAAATTAAAACACGGTTAATTGTTGTTCAGTATATTATTATTTATGTAAGAACAAAGCCATTTCATGCGAGTTGAAAATAAAAAAAACAAATTATCTTGCGTTTGAGACATAATGTTAAAAAAAAGTTAAAAAATAACGCAAAAAAAAGTATATTCACCCCTCTGACTCACATACTTTTAATACTTCGTGTGACTACCTTTGGTTTCAATAACTGCTCGTCGTAGCATCGACGAGCTTAGCAGTTGTTTCCGGGGTAATTTTGTTCCATGCAGTTGAAATTACCTGCCACAATTGCTTGTTGGTTTTTGCTCCTGGAGCTTAATTTTCAAAATTGATCAGAGATGCTCGATTGGATTAAGGTCGGGATACTGTGCTGGCCACTCCAAAACCTTGATACGCTTTTCCTTGAACCACTGCTTCATTGAGGTGTGCTTCGGATCTTCGTCTTGTTGGAACGTATATCTGCGACTCTACTTTAGCTTTTGCGCAGACGCTGATAGTTTTCACTTCAAAATGTCCAAACGAACCTCCTTCATCATGATTCCAACAATGAACTCAAGTTCTCCAATGCCGGATGTAGACATAGATCCCCAAACCATGACTCTACCTGCAGTAAAAAATCAAAGTCATGCTCAGATTGTTGAAAAATCAATGTTGGTAAAGTAACTCACCACCTTCATGCTTGATTGTAGGCCGCAAATACTCTCTCTTTCAAACTTGCACCGGGTCGCCGCCATTTTCTTGTGATACCATCAGATCCAAATAGCATTACTTCCGTCTCGTCTGACCAAATCAACTTATTCCAGTCACCAGTGGTCCATGAAATATTGTCCTGGGCCCACTTCAACCTTTTTTGGATATTTTTTGCGGACAACTCTGCCCTTAAGACCTTTCTTATGAAAACGATTTCGTACGGATTATGATGTAAATTCTCAGAGCTACACTCAAGAAATTATCCATACGATTTTCATACGATCGAAAGTATGAACTACAAAGCAAGGGTCTAAGACTCATTCCATACGAAATTGAATGAAATGATTACTGTTGCATTAGTCGAGAAAAACATGCCTCATATACACTTTCAATCTACATCACTTATCAAGCTTTTGTAGTCCCGTGCGATTGTGATTCGCCTCTGGATCCCAAGGTTCATGGATCAAATCCCGATCGTAACTTTTTTTTCTGTGAGAAATTTTTTCATACGATTGTCCTATAAACTTCTTTTGATTAGAGAATCGTATGAAATTTACAATAATATCTTGTGGCAAGTTTCCATACGATATTCGAATGAATTCCTCTCGATTTGCTCTCTCAGTGTAGCGATCTTATCTTTGAGAAGCTGGACAATATCGGCAATATCACTTTGCCAGGTTTGTGATGTTCAATAATCAAATTTCCGATGCTCGAAATTTGTGCTGTTTTTAGCATTCCACATCAATTAACTTCCAATTTTGAACGTGAAAACTTCAAGAGCACAAAATGACAGCTAGAAACAATGTTTACATTCGAGAAAGTTACAGAATACAAAACTCTGTGAAATACACTTTAATCGTAGTATCCGTTTGCAGGTAGATAAACTTTTTTTGCGTAATTTTTTACACTTTTTCATAATTCATCACATGAAATTTAAAGAAAAGATAAAAACGCCGTATTTTCAATGGCAATGTGATAAATAAACTGAAATTATCATATCATGGAGGAATACTCATCAAATGAAACTAATTTTCACCAGAAAAACCAAAAATTTGTGAATTGGTAGGGGGAAGTGCATAAATTTATTTTTATTGCATACTGTATATCTTCGGAATAATTAAATACTTTCAGTAAATCTCAACGGCACTCTAGCTTTAAGACACATCGAAAATCTTCATCAACTTGCTTTACTACGATGATAGTATTTTAGTATTGGTTCACGATTTCGTATGCCATCTCGTTTTCCTGTGATCAGCTCAAATATCACGAAATTATAGCCTTTTTTCAATCTTTGTGTTAAAAAAAACACAGAGACAAAGCTCAGGCGCATCACTAATCAACGCTGCATTCTTTATGCGAATTCCTCCCGGAAGGCATACTCACATACACACTTTTTCTCCACCGGTGAAAAATCTTCTGCTTAGCATCCTGCTGTGCGCATCGATCGCCAACTTCAGCTCGCCTGGCATCTGCGTACGGTCCGGATAATTTTTTTGCACTTTTCATTTCCCCGAGGGTGGAACAATTTGACAATTCAACACAACAATAACTCGGCCTCCGAAGTATTTTCACAAAACGTCAATCAAAACAACCAAAAACACGAAAAAACGGAAGTCAATTGCAAATTTTCACGGGAGAAAAAATATTTGCTGTCATCATCGAACAAGGCACACTTCGATCTCCTCCACTTTCCCAGTATTTGTACTAGTACAATTATTCAAAAAATTGTTCTATCTGAAATAAGCGATACAAACCTTACTTTGTTATACTCAGCTCTTTGTCACTGTCATCGATTTAGAACAAACTAGAATTAAAAATTCATTTAGTCACATAAGCCAACCCCGCGCAATCATTTAATGGTTATCAATACTAATGCCAATTAAAATAATACTATTTCGTTCGAAAGATACCCTCAACGACTAAAATCGCAAATCACGTATCTTTAGCAGCGTATCTCTCAACTGGATAGCAGTGACTTCCAACTAGGTAATTAAAGCCATAAATCTTACCCCGGCTAGTGACAAACACTTCCCCATTATCATTCCGGAGGAAGAGGCCATTCAATCTTGTCTTATCCGTACAAAAGTTTTCGCAAATCTGCATCCCAGCCATAAACCATCACCCCGGCACAATCCGCCAAAAACCGATAACCGGAACATCGCAGAGCGATAAAAAAAATCCCCACACAAGAGGAAACCCTTTCCCAGCCAAACGAACGAACGGAACCCAATCCACCGAACAGTGATGAGTGAGTACATTCCTCATCGCTCCTTTCTCTTATTTTCTCATTCTGCACCGCTCTTCGCCTTCTTCCTTCTCCTTGCGTTGCTGCTGTTCTGTTTCGGCTATAGTGGTGCACCGACTTTATCGCCCGTAGTTCTCTCCCTCGTCGACTGGCCTGAGCCTGAAGATTTCGATTAGAATCGCAGCACAGCAATCTGCGCTACCCTTGCCAACCAACCAACCAACCAGTGTTATCCGGTACGACATTGTGCGGATCCATTTTTCTTCGCGGAGCGAGCGATCCTTGACTCTTCATAATCTTTTATCCCAGAGCTCTGCTTCCCAACCGCATCCACCAAACCCATTCATCCATCCGTCCATCCATCCACGGCCGGGTTCAGAATCCAGTTTTGCAAGATTTCTCATTCTCTGCTTCGCTGTCTTCTGTCTTCCTCATCGCCGCACAATCTCAGTCGGCTGGTTCTCGGTTGACGGAAGAATTGACCCCTCGGCAAACTGTGGAATACCAAACAACAACGGCAGCGCAAATAATAATAATAGTTTTAAAATGTGTGCATGTTTTGCTGCGCCCGAAGAGAGCAAAATCGCGTCATCACATAAAGCATAAAACGGCATGGCCGTTTGAGTGGGAAGAACTCACTCTCTTTGAGTGAGCAGATGCGGTGAGTTCGCGAGAATGAGAGAATGGTGGATTCTCTCACGAGTTACCGGTCCGACTCCGCCCACCGGGAGTCACTCAAACAGCACATGGAGTTTATGCGCCTGGGTATGGATCGTGAAATAGTTGACATTCTTAGCCTGCTGCGTGAAGAGTTGAGTGACCACCATTACATTGCGCGCGTTTTTTTTTATGCAGAAGGACCATAATCGTAACTCGATCGCGTAGGTCAATTAAAGATGCAACGTGCGTGGCGTCACTATCACTACTGGGCTGGTAGTTGCGATGTGACTTGAATCGGTAATCGACGTCTTCGTAAGAGTTCCCGGTAAGTTCAATGCCAATTTTACAGCAGAACTTTACCGATTTTATTCATCCCTCCTCCACCCTGTCCGTCTTCTCATAGAAGCATCAAAATACAAGACGAACCTACGAAAACAACAAAAGAATGAAGAGAACAAAAAAGCTGAAATCGATTCCAACTGCGGCCCCAAAGCCACCTCTTTATCCAGCAAACGATCGCTACGATGCTATTAATCAATCCCGCTACTAAATGTCAACGCTGTGCACGGCCAACTAGGGATGGGACTTTTTGTGGTGGTCATCTGAATTTGAATCCGACTACGGCGAACGGGAAAAGCGAAGACTACTTCGATGATCGCGCCGCCGATGGCTCCCACATATCTTCGAAATCTCTTCTTCTCGAAGTATTTGTTGACAATGGCAACAACGACAACGACAACCGAAAAACCAAACCCGAAGACGATCAACGGATAATTAATTGAGCTATTTTATTGTTTGTTATGTTACGACCTCGCGGGTCGCTCTCGGAATCCATGGTTAAACAGTTTGCATCGCCGACTATGACATTTCTGCCGGGCTGATGTCATTCTAGGAATGCTCCCGACCGTACCCATCGATGAGGAGGTCTTTAATTAGGAGATTTTCGAACTGGATCGTAAACATCGATCACCTCGTCGTTAAAGTTCACCTCGATGGAAATCGTCTGGCAAGGCAATCGCGGATCCCCCCAAAACGGAGAAACACAATGCACTAATTAGTAGGATTTTAACTGTGCTTTCCATGTTCTGCTTCCCCGGGCTCTTCTTCCTCTCCAGACCGATCACCGATCACCGAAAAAGAAGTCGTTAATTGGATTAAGCTGGAAGTGATTTCAGACAGGATCGGGTGAATAATTTATGGTTCAGGTGATCAATTTTCGACGAATTATCACCATACCGGGCCGAAGCCGAAATAATAGTTCACCAGGGTCAGCTCAGTCGGTCTATTGTGAGTCAACGGACGGAGAACTGTCACAGCAGAGCAAAAAAAAATCAAAAGTTGAAATAAACCGCTCGCATCGACTGTGCAAATCGAACACCGCCAACAGACAGCAAGATATATTGCGATAGCATCAATATGCAAACTAGATGGATGTGCGCTAATTTAGAACATCATCCTCGTCGATCGACGACGACGACGACGACCGGCAACTCGTTAGTTGACTTGTGTGAGTGTGTCTGCTTAAAATTCTAAACTTTTATCTTCCTCCCAAGTCCCGAGCAGAAAGTTGGCGCTCAATCGCTGCTAGACAGCAGCCCAGCAATAGCAGCGATCAATCTGGTCCGATAAAATCCATTAACCTTTCCGTAACGACAGCCGTGCGAATTATGCACTTCTAGCGTCGGTTGGTTGTTGTGGGAACCCACATGTGCATCCTATCGTAGGCCATCTATGATCCCTGTGATACGGATTTTTTTTTTCGTTTTTCGACTTTGTCATCATCTGGGTATTTCCTCCTAGCAAGCGCTGGCTACGATTGTTCGACGGTTGGCGCCTTGGCAGAACTTTATGGCGGATTCGCTGGCCACAATTAAAATGCACGTTTCGAGCTGTATGGCGCTTGAATTCCACCTTAAACAGGAGCAACCGGACGGGAATACTAATGGCCCAACCGTGGAGCGGGCGGTTCCTTTCTTCGTAATTCCGTTTAAATCGTTGTAGTTATTGTTGTCTGGTGCTTCAAATCTAGTTGTTGCCTTTCTGAGCTATTAAATTTGGAGTAAAACAAGCAGACGGTCGTCAACGACACGGTGTCGTCGGTAGCAGCGGCGGCGTCTGAAGGTGAGAAGGAGGAGTTAAATTTGCATCTTTTTACGACCGTAACGTGTACTACAGGCACATTCCAACGATCAACGGTAAATACAGTATAGGTACCCAGGCATTGCCAAATGGTATCAGGAGATATGATGTGCATCGTTCGAATAAGGTGACATTTGATCTGCTTTGGAACGGCGATCGAACATTATCGTATACTCTTGGAAGTGAATAATTCCTATATTTCAACTTTATCGAATTAATCAATTCTGTCAGTTGTTTACGTGGATCTTCCTCCAGTACTAATTTTAATGTAATCAAACATTTAATCAATAATTAACGTTTGCATTTAAAAAATGGACTTTTTCCGGATGGTGATAAAAAAAAGCTAAGACAGATAATTGGTTTTGATAAATTTCTTGCAGCTTTCCGGCAGTTAACCTGAACATTAGGCTGATGCAAAATTCGAAATATTTGCTCACCTAAGCTTAATCGACGCCAATTTGGGTCCTGATAGTCCCCAAAAAATTTTAACACATTTGTTTTTAATTTGGCTTTGCACACGCTATTCAAAGTTTGTATGGGAATTAGTATGAAGAATCTCAAACTTACATTTCCAGATCCCTAACATCTTGATATTATGTCCTTAAACCAAATCTTATATACATTCATATAGTGTAAGTTGTCAACTATCAAAATGCCGAAGATACCTGACATGTAAATTTTATACAAAAATAGTTATTCAACAAATATAATAATAAGAAGTAAAAATATGTAATGTATATAAAATATAAAAATATAAAATATATAAAATATATATAATAATATAAATAAAATAAAAATACATAAAATATATGAATATAAAATATAAAAAACATATAAATAATAAGAAAACAAAATAAGAATAAAACATCATACCTAAAGTGTGTATTTTATGTTTTATTGAATAACTATTTTTGTATAAAATTTACATGTCAGGTATCTTCGGCATTTTGATAGTTGACAACTTACACTATATGAATGTATATAAGATTTGGTTTAAGGACATAATATCAAGATGTTAGGGATCTGGAAATGTAAGTTTGAGATTCTTCATACTAATTCCCATACAAACTTTGAATAGCGTGTGCAAAGCCAAATTAAAACCAAATGTGTTAAAAAATTTTTGGGGACTATCAGGACCCAAATTGGCGTCGATTAAGCTTAGGGAGCAAATATTTCAAATTTTGCATCAGCCTACCTGAACATATTCACCATGACGGACGGCATATTTTTTGAGTTCGGTCTTCGTTTTATTTATCTATTCCTCCTCAGTTTTCGCGACAAAATTGTTGGAGTAGATCTTACGCTTCATAGGGTGGTCCAAAAAATTCTCGATGGGACGCAGCTGGGGACGTTAAGGGCGGGCTCACCTGACCTGGGTACCACATCAATATTCAGCCGCTCCATCTCCTCCAACGATCGTCTTGAGTAGTGGGCCAGATCTGCCAGATCCGGCCAGAATACCGCGGCCTCGCCCTTGCATATGGCATTTCTCTGGAGCGGACGACGCAACTTCCGGCAGGCATTTCACTACGGGGCCGATCGTCCCCTTCTCCCGCTGCGTGTCAGCCACAGCAGCACCTTCTTGGGTTACTTGGCGTGTGAAATGAACTACACCTCGGAGCTCACTTCCTTCGTGAGGGAAGTAAAATACGAAGTGCCCTGCCAGCGTCGTTGCCATCCAGGGTGAGAAAGGTTCGCCGTCCATCACCACCGCCACGTCGCGATTCGCCGGGAAAATCGAGTGATGACCATCTTATTCAGCCGCTGCCGCTGCGTCATTGCCTGCAGCTCCGATAACCAGTGGACGCAACTTCCGCTTCCTGACATGTATGTTCATGTTTGCCAGGTACGTTTTTCACCGTTTGGCCGGTTGAACCTCCCCGGGCCGCGCGAGCGGCACTTTTCCTCGGCTTCTCTCTTCAGCATCCTTTGGAGCTGCTTGTCGCCAGGGTCGTCGGCCGTCCGGAACCGGACCTTTTTTCATGCTCTGTTTATTGTCTGATAGTGCCAAGATGTTGTAGATGCGTATCACAAAGCGCCGCACGATGTCCGTTTTCGACGCGGTGGGCTTCCGTTCTTTAAACGCGCACACTTCTAAACGGAGTTGCTTCACTGTTTTTGCCGTCACGGTTAGAGTTCGACTGATAGAGCTGTCAAATTTTATCTGCTGACTCATGGGTTAAAATGAAAAGTTCTCTTCTGAGCTTCAGGGAACTTTTCCACTGAACTTTGGTGAAGTCGGTTCCTGAATTTCTGAGAAATTCTTCTTTGAGCTACTTGGAAGTACCCCTTATCCTTCTGGAGTATTTCTTCCTGTTCTTCTGAGAAGTATTTACCTGAACTGGGAATTCTTGAACTTCAAGAAAGACTCTTTCTGAAATTCCGGAATGTTCGATTCTGAACTTCAGGAAAGCTCTCTAGCACTTCTGGGTAGTGTCTACTAACTTTTGAGAAGTTTCCTTCGAACAAAACTTCTGGGAAGTCCTCTCCAGAACTTCAGAGAAGTTTTTTCCTAAATTTTTTAAGGAAACTCCTTGAGCTTAAAGAAAGTGCCCTCTCTGGTAAGTCTCTTCCTGAAATTCGGGGAAGTTTTTTCCTCAGTTTATTCTTTCTAAACTTCTGATTAATCCCATCCTGCACTCCGGAAAAAATTGAGAAAAACCTTTCCGGAATTTCTAGGATAATTCCCTTAAATTTGTTGGAAGTTTTCTCCAGAACTTCTGAGAAGTCCTCTTCTGAGCTTTTGGAAAGTTTTCTCCACAATTTCGGGGAAGTTGGTTTCCGAATTTCTGAGCCTATTAAGAATTACCCCCTATGCTTCCGGAAAGTTTCTTTCTGTTCTTCGGAGAGGAACTTCGAGAAAGCCTCTGTGTACAATTCTGAAATGTTCTCTTCGGAACTTCTGGAAAGCTCTCTAGCACTCTCTAGGAAGTTCCAATCCAACTTTTTGGAAGATTCTTCTTGAGCTTCTGGAAAGTTTTTTATTGAACATCTAGGACGTATCGTCCTGAGCTTTGTGGTAATTTATTCCTGAATTTTTGAGCAATTAAAGCTAGTGTTCTCCCTGGTTAGTTTCTGCCTGAGCTTCGAGGAAGTTTTTCCTGAAATTCGGTAAAATTTTATTATGAATTTCTGAAAAGAGCTCCAGAACCTCTGGAAAGTTTCAAAGAAGTCGTATTCCTGAAACTTCTTCCTGAGCTTTGAGAAGCACTCTCCAGATTTTTAGGAAAGTTCTCTCCAGAACTTTTAAGAATCTTTAAATTCGGTGATGTTTGATCCTGATTATTTTGGGATATTCTTGCTTGAACTTTTAAAAAGTGATCCCTATATTTCTGAGAAGTTTCTGCCTGACCGTCGGAGATTTTTTTTCAAAGAAGTCTACTTGAATTTCTAAGAAGTATCTTCCTCAAGCTCTGGGAAGTCTCTTAGGATGTTTAGTAAATTCTGGGTAGTTTTTTCAACACTTTCTTGGATCTAGGACTAATTCCTAAATCCCAAGTGCAAATGTACTGATATGATGCGTTTAATAGTACTCAGAAAAATCATAGTTCTAAGAATAATTTCAAAAGCTCATAACTTTTACCGTTGTTCTAAGTCTCCGTGCAGCCACCGATCGGGCTTAAGCGCCAATGTTAGGATCACAAAAGTAATAGTATTCAAACGACAAAATAAAATTAACTTTTTGCCATTTCGACCCAAATCGCAGCATTGGTGGTCCTAATGAAAAGAGCTCTTGGTCAATTTTCTCCCACTTCTGCTAAACATTAGTTTTGGCTGCTCCACGCCACAAAACCCTCCGGCAATGTTCACAATAAATTGCGCTGAGCCATTCGAACTGACGGTCATTTGTTTTGTAATGATAGTATTAGACTTGTTTTGGTAGAAGTGAACGGTTGGTGTAAGGCCCTTCGGTTCAGAAAGGGTTTAAGGGTAATTTGTTTCGACCAAATGGACAGAACGCGCCCATACCCTTTTTTGAAACGCAAGGGCAGGGGAGACATTACCTTGATAGTCTTTAACTGAATCTAATGCGTATTCTAATCCAACTGTACTTTGGAAACGACGCCGACAAAGTCTCAAAGTTAACTTTTTGTTTAATTTTAAAGTTAAGCTTTAAATCATACAACAGTCTTATATTCTCATGAAGAATGAAAAATCGTCCAGATCGATTCAAAATTAATACATTTCGCACTTTTACTATGACATTTCATAATGCTCAAAAATGATAATAAACTTTATAACACGTAGTTAGAAATTAATATTAATTATTATTCTGATTGTTAAGAAAACTCCTCTGTTTTTATAATGGCAGGTACACTGATAGGCAAAATAAAGTGCCCACCTCTTCGTTTTTTCAATTTCTCTCATTTACTTGGTTCAAATTAAAGTAAACACAGTGTAGTTTTTTTCTTATTTTATTTTTTATATTCTTTTAAGTTTCACTTATGGAATACTGAAAAAAGGAGTTTTACTTAAAGAAAAAAAAATCAATTTGTGTTGAAAAAAACAGTGACAAAATAAAGTGCCCACTTCAAAAATCGATATGTTTTCGATAAGTTTCCATTGGAAGACCCCTCGATTGTTTATGTTTTGATATTTTGACATGTTTTGAAGCAAACGGCTCAACCTGGTGCATTTGTATACGTGATCGCATTTGATTCAATTGAAGAAATGGAGAACGCAGTGCTTTCGAAAGCAATTCCCTTGTGTATCCGAAAATTGGTCGTTCGTGATGTGCAAAACGGTGAATCGCACCGGGCTGTCGCTAAGAAGTACAGTATCAGTAAGGCAGCGGTTGGCAAAATTCTTCTGAAGCTTAAAACGTTTGGATCAGTGGTGGATCGCCCTGGCAGAGGCAGGAAGCGGAAAACGGATGCGAGAACGGACACCAAGATCATGCGCGAAGTCAAGAAGAACCCGAAGGTAACTGTCCGCGAGATCCAGGAAACCCTTCAGTTATCAGTTTCCGGTCGAACTGTTCGTCGCCGTCTCGTAGCACAGGGGTTGAATAGCAAACTTGCCCGGAAGCGCCCATTTATCAGCAAGGCAAACAAAGCCAAACGGCTTAAGTTTGCTAAGGAGCATGCTGATAAGCCCCTAGAGTTCTGGAAAACGGTTCTCTGGACGGACGAATCAAAATTCGAGCTGTTTAACCGAAAGCGGCGGGTTCGTGTTTGGTGCAGATCGGGAGAGGAGCTTCAGGAGCGCCACATCCAAGGCACGATGAAGCATGGAGGAGGAA
The DNA here is from genome assembly GCA_034211315.2 of Aedes japonicus. NCBI lineage: Eukaryota > Metazoa > Arthropoda > Insecta > Diptera > Culicidae > Aedes > Aedes japonicus. The sequence goes on from JASCZW010000126.1 coordinate 556,171, forward strand.
ATGTGATGGTCTGGGGTGTTTTTCGTGGGGTGGAGTGGGAAGCATTGTGAAAATCGACGGGATAATGACGGCAGATTCTTACATCAACATCCTGCGAGAAAATCTGGAGGTTTCGCTGATCCAGACGGGCCTTGAAGAGAAGTTCGTATTCCAGCAGGACAACGACCCGAAGCATACTGCCAAGAAGACCAAGTCTTTCTTCCGGTCTTGTCGGATCAAACCGCTGGAATGGCTTCCACAAAGCCCGGACCTCAATCCCATCGAGAATTTGTGGGCGATTCTCGATGCCAGGGTTGACAAAACTGGTGTTACCAATAAAAATAACTATTTTGAAGCCCTGGAGCGCGCCTGGGAAGAGCTAGATCCACAGCACCTAAAGAACCTGGTCGAGAGCATGTCGAAGCGCCTGCAGGAGGTCCTGAAGGCCAAAGGAGGACACATCAATTATTGAAATGCTTTTATTTTACTTTAATTTATGTTTTCTGTAGCCTAAATGAAGTGGGCACTTTATTTTGTCACTGTTTTTTTTTTTTTTTCAACACAAATTGATTTTTTTTCTTTAAGTAAAACTCCTTTTTTTGCAGTATTCCATAAGTGAAACTTAAAAAGAATATAAAAAATAAGATAATAAAAAAAATACAGTGTGTTTACTTTCATTTGAACCAAGTAAATGAGAGAAATTGAAAAAAAGTGTACTTAGTAGTATGAATATATTAATTATTTACAATTGCTTATATCTCACCACTAATGTATGATGTTTCCTTGCTCCGTTTGTTCCATTTCCCAAATCCAAAAGACCACCCTCTAAAATCAGCCTTGCGCTTCTTCTCGCTCTTTTTCTCAAACAAACATGATTTCTTTTCACTTGCTTTCTTCACTTTCTAACATTTGCAATCAGGTCACAGATCGTTTAGGCATTAAAACAATTAAATAATTAGGTGAAATCAAATTTCATATTGTGTGGAAAGGAGTGACAGAAAAAAAACACGTCTGCTTGTGGCCAAGGCACACTACGACTGTTCCCTGATTTTCCTCATTAGCACTGGAACGAAAAATGCTCCTTCTTTCGAAAGGATCCTCCATCGGTTCATATCGAAACATCGAATACGCATTTTCGAATGACAGATGTAAACCAAAACCGGACGATTTCCCTTCGAATGTTGAACGACTAATACTACGTGACGCGAAGCAAATGGAACAAATGAAATTCCAATACATGCTGATCGTCATTCAAAAATTAAATGCGCATTGCATTGGATCAGCCGTAGAACGCAAATTATTCGAAATGAAAAAACCTTTTATTGCACATTATTCGCTGATGGCGACGCGAAAACCTTCCAATCGCTATCACAACCTGGTGTGAACATAAACAAAGAGTGAAGAACCTTCCGATACAAATGAAGTGATTGAGGAAATTCCTCCCGTCGGATCCGCTTTTCGTGCTCACACAGGTATTTACTGTAAGGTTTTAAGTGTGAAATAGTTTTAGTGAAATAGGTTCCGATTAGAGATAATTGGTTTTGACGACGTGCAGTCCTGATGCACTCTAGTCTAAAATGGTATGTTTACTGGAGCTGCTGATAATAAGTGAAATCATTCCATAATCCGTTTAGAAATCACTATTGACCAAACGTTTTCCTTAAAAGAAAAAAAACTAGATCATGCTTCAAACTTTTCGCTAGAAGAGCTCATTCATTAAAATGTTATCGTCACAAATTTCGAGACCACCACGAGTAATGGATTCTAGTTTCTAATTCTAGTTTAAAGATATCCGATGTATATTGAAAATAAAAACTTAAGTTTGAAAAGCCGTATAAGCGTGTTCAAATAAACATATTTAGAAAAAAAAATCATAATTTCCTTCTTGAGAGGTAATTGAAACTTTTTTAACCTTAAGGAACGTAAACAAAGATTTCATATAAAATTGAGTGTCCCGAAACAGACGCAACTCAACATAAGATATGTTTGATTGAATTTATTTTGTTGCCTGTTTTGACTGATTCTAATGTCCGCTCTTATGTGTCGGTCTCAGAGTACCGACATTTGCACGACATTTTGGTAACGACAGTTTTAAAATCCTTATCCTGATAGTAAGGATTAACAGATCTATTTATTTCACCCAGTTTTTTTTAATTTGAGAATGACCTTCGACTTTATGTCCTGAAACCGTTAATACTTATCATGTCTTAATTAACAGCCACGATTAAAAAACAAACTTGCTAAGCATCGACTAATCGCAACGATAGGAGGCATTAGAAATTCAAATGAAATTCCAATGATCGATCTCAGATTTTTCCCATATAACTTTGTGTCGCAGAGCCCGTTCCGATTATCTCTCTCGAATCAGGTCAAATCTGCACCCTGATCGTAGTCGGCTGCTATGCCATTTAAGGTTGGAATCAATATTTACCATACAAAAACAATTATGTAAGCAATCTCGGGGCCTGCTTAGATAATCTAGATCTGCTCTTTTTTTTTCTCCCCCGTCTTCATCGGAAAACAGCCACTCTCGCTATACAAGCTGCTAACATCTCAATTTCGTTGTGTCCCCTACCGGGAACCGACCATCCAGCGCAATGACAGCGACGCCGCGCCGCGATCCGCGGGGTCTCCTGAAAATAATAGGCTAATTAAGTCCCATTATTCCAATAAACTTTTCTATTCGCTCGGCAGAGGAGAAAAAACCAAACCTAGAGCTACACTTCTTTGCCATACTTTGGCGGTTCGTTCACAGATCGACTTCCGATAAGGCGAAAGAGCTGTATTGCGCTACTGCGCTTGTTGTCGGACGATATCACAATTAAAACATAAAATTGTGTATTTTTCCTGTTTACTACAACAGTGTTTCCACATCTGGCTCCTTTCTCTCACTCTAAACCCATTTCAGTGGGCTCTTCTACATAGGCTGCTATACTTATGCTACACATTCCGCGCGAGTCGCGATCGCACGCCGCCGCCGCCACGGTGTGCAATATAAAAAGTGTCACGAACTTGCGCTGCAACCAAGCAGGCGATGCTCTGTTTTTAGTTTTTTTAGTAGACTATCAGCACCCGCCTGCTGTGAGGAACAGTTTGTCCGACGAACTAGACTGACTGTTCTTCTCCTCCTCGTCCTCATCAGTTATGACCAATCTTAATTAACTCATTATATGGGTCCCCGGGCTGATGTGTGCGCGATTGCCAAATCAGGATGGAACGGCGGGACGATTTTTCCCGAACCTTTCACGGGTCGCGGCCATTTTTGGGACAATTATCACCTGAACGCAATCGAAGCGACGACGACGACGACGAGCACTGGCGAAAGCGTGAAAGACATATCAATTAACAACTGCTCGGAGTGGTGATGATAGCGTGACGCGTCCGCCAGAGGAAACTTGATCCCACCATAACTGGGTGCGGGTTTGCCGTTTTGCCAACCTCGTCGAGGAATGCGAAATTTGGATCGATTGGACACTGAATAAATGTCAAATCGACCTATACGGAGCTTTCCGGTTTGCCGGTTTACTATTGCTCCCGCGAGAACCAGCGAGCGTGTTATAAGTCGTATTAATTCTACAGATTAAGATTAATAAAATGACAAACCGTTCAAGACTTCATTGCATTATCGTGCTAGGGTCTCAGAAACGTCTGACTCATGCACCAAAAAGCGTGATCTCCGGGTCCAATCGAGTGAATGGCTCGAAGTTCTCCAGCACACCCAGCGAGCGATCGGGCCTTCCCTGGTCAGTGGGCTGAAAGAGGTGTGCATTTACATGAGAACCGATAAGACCTCGCGCCCCATCGTTTGCAAATTGTTCAAGCTATAAGTATACTCAACTGGATACGTTCAAGATGCTATGTATGCCATCATCGTCCATGGTAGGTTGAGAGTAGCGCTCATTAATGATGAAAGGATCCTTAGTCTTCCGTACGAGACACAGAGCCCCCATTATCTATGACAAACTGTTATCTTCAATTTGCAGCCTCACGCAATTGAATTCAGCGAGCGTGAGAGTCTCGATCGTGTGTTTTCTCCAGACTGCCACAATATCAAAACACTCGACTGATCATCGCTGCAGGTGGAGTTCAAGCATAGCAGGCGTGTTCGCCATTTGTTTTCTCCGACCGCAGCACTGGCTTGCTTGGACGGGTCAACATGCTATAAATACTCTCACTCAGGAACTGCAACATTTTGATTACAGCCGTCTCAAAGTCTCAGAGTCGGCATTGGACGATGGTGGCGTCGGTCGCTGATAAGCGGCCATGTGGGATGGAAGCACGCGGTCACACTTTTTGCGGTTTTCGGCGAGATGCTATAACTAGCTCGGAAATATCTTTATCAGCACGTGCCGGCCGGCACCCACTCGTCTTTCCACCGCCAGTCCGGCATCAGAAGCAATCCACGCATGCGCTTGTCAACACAATATAAATATTTGAGCAAATTGCTTTATGCCCCGCGGCAGCCAACCCAGTGTTACGTACCGGTCGAGTCAGGTGGACACTGGCGTTGGGTCCCACCTTACGTTGCGGTCCCTTTTAGTGCGAGGCATTGTTGTTCACATCACCGACAGCCGGAAGCAAGTGCTTGAGAGAAGACACAAAATTACTCGATCTGGATCGTGTCAGAGTGGCCAAGTAGCACAATAATGGTTTGTCCCGCAGCAGATGATTAAATTATGTACGCATCAGCAGATCACACCAGTTTCCTCTCGCAGCGTCCAGCACAGGGCAGGGGCGTTGTTGGGGAAGTGAGGAGTGTGAGTTTGATTCGATAAATTGGAACCGTTCGACTAATGATTTCAGTAGATTTGTTCCTTTTTTGAAAATACGGTCTCATTTGGCAGAGCTAAGATGGTTCCAAGGCATAAGTTTTCGTGGAGAATGTACATTCCTGGCGATGCAATTAATGGCCTTTTAACAAGTTGGTCTCCTTTTGTCGGTCCCAGTTTGATCCTGTTTCGGCGGATGTTTACGCGAATCGCAACGAGAAAACTGGTTGATTGCCGAAATACTATTTTGGCACAGTTAAGAGGGGAGTTGGCAGCAGCTGAGACACTTCGACAGTGAGCAAATGGGAAGGCTTGTACTGCTCAGAGACAAATTAGCAAGGAATGTCATCAGAATGGAATATGTTGTACAGCCTTCTTCTATTTCAACGTAGAAATATGCCTCCTTAAGCTGCCTATGTTATCTCTGCTCTGAATCAGAGTGGAAGACACCCAAATAAAGCTTTGTGAATGAGTGAATGGTCCCGGACTGCCCCAATGTATGAAGTGTCGTACAATTCCATAACAATTGACGCTCTTTTGTTGGATTTTCAAGCGCAATTATTATTGCTACATCCATTACTTTTTCGACTTTGCTTTTCCTTTCTTTTTCTTCTTCCCCTTTGGCTTTTTAATCTTCACTTGTGGTGGTTCCGTAGGATACTTGTTCAAATATTTCACTGCCATGGCCGCACTGTTAACGAACTTCTGCTCCATGAATGCATCCATCAACGATTCCTTCAAATTCTTATCCAACTTGATGCGGAACTTCTTGACCATCGCTAGGAAATCATCCCGTGTCAATAGAGGGTTCTCTAGCTTCTGTAACTCCAGCATGAAGTGGCCCAGATCACGCTTAAGCTTCTTTTCTTCGGCTTGAAGCCCAAAAATCGACAACGGTCCAGCAACATCTCCGGAACATCAACCGGGCGCGGAGGATTTGCCAGCAGAACTCCCTGGTAGCTGATTTTCTTTGAGGGATCGCGATTCATAAAACGCTTTGATAACTGGAATTACAGACAATAATCAAAAATAAAATTACTGAAGAATAACTTAAACTCACCCTCGCAGTTACTTTCGACACGAACTGGTACTGGCCCAAGGACAGAACGTTCATATTTGGATTACGCCCGAATGCCTTAACCAGTTCCTTAAGATCGTCCTCACTGAAAAAGTTCCCACCTAGCGAAATGTCCCTCAGATGTTCACATTTTCGAAATGCCTTCAGCAACGAGACGCCTTCCTCCGATCTCATGCAATTCATGTCCAAGTTCAACGATTCCACTCCACTGGCCACAATCGCTTTGAACAACGCCGAACTAAACAGCAAACCCCGAAGAGCATTCCACGACAAGTTCAGCTTCTTCAGCGACTCATTCTTGGCCAGCTGTTTCAAAAACGAAACAATACACTCCTTCTCCCGATACAGGTAGTTTCCTTCCAGGTTCAATTCTCGAATCATCGTGTTCTCCTCCAGAAACAAGCCCGCCGCAACTCCACTTGTGTGCTGCAACCGATTCCAGCTGACATCCACCTCTTCGATGCAGTCCGATATCGACAATGCCTTGAACAGCTCCATTCCCCCGGTATCGCTCAACTGACAGTGCGACACGTTCAAGCTCCGCACCGTCGAAGTTGACAATCCATCCGCCAAAATCATCACCACTTCATCGTCACGCAGTGCGCAGTGTGAAAGATTCAACCTTCCGATCCGTCGAGACAACTGCAGAAGATTCCCGAGGCAATTTGCCAGAACAACGTCCATCAACAGATTGTGACTCAAGTCAAGCGAGTTCAGCCGATCCGGACAAGCCAACGACAGGCAATCCAGAATTATTTGCACCTGCAGGTTACTCAAACCAACGCGCTGCGAAGTGAGAAAAAGTGATCAACTAAACCCAACCAATACCCAGCGGAGGATCTTACGCTCAAATCCACGTCCACATCGGATTCCGCATTTCGTTCGATCTCCTCCAAAATACCGCAAACGAATTGCAGCGCAGTCACCCCGTACTTGTGGCATTCCATTGCATAGTATTGAGCAATGCTACGTTTGGGTGCGACGGACGCTTCCTCAGCCTCGGCCAGCCGCTTCAGCGGGTCAATCGGTTTCGGAAAGCACAGCGATTCGTCTTCGATCGTCGAATTGGAACTGTGACCTCGAAACGGACATATCGCAATGCGATATACCTCTTCCGGTGGGGTTTGGTCCGGTAATTCCTCCGAAAATTGAGTAACCTCTAAATCGTCAGGCTCCGCTGCGCTGGGTTCATCGGTTCCGGCATCAAGCTCCATTTTTCGAATTTAGGAACACTTTTTTTCTTCAATTTTGTTTAGAATAAGTACGAAAATTTAGGGCGGCTTCAAAGTCCAAAACATCACAACTGACACTTGATTGGCAAGGCCTGCTGATCAACTAAAACTTGTTGCTAACAATGGACCACTGGGGTTTCATTATTTTGACTATGAGCGGTTTTAGAAAACTGGTCGAACAAATTGTTATATATTCGAATTTTTTTAACCGGAAGTGTTCTTCGTACCAAAATCTTACAAATAGAAAGAAAACATAGCGAACATTCTCGGCCTGCGCACGCACTGATTCCCATCGATCCCCCATTGCGTCGTTAGAAGTTTTCCCTGTCCAGCAAGATTATCTGATAAGCTAGATAAGATATCTTCGACATCGGACGAGTCCGATATCCGCAAAACCGGGCGGTCAGTGCAAATTCCCTATTCCCAAGCGAAAGTCGCGGTGGTTTGTCCCGTGGAAGTGTCGCGGAGGTATATTGACAGTAGCTTCCAGGAAGGCTGGAGAAGAAAACATGCTAGACTACTCCCTGAATCGGCCGAAACCACCGGAAACGTTGAAGCAGATGCTGTATCGAAAGTGGGACGAATTCTACCTGCAGTGGGAGATTTACACCATGACCTATGTGTTCGAGCCGTGGGAAAAGTGCATCATCAGTATCCTTTGAGAAAAGACCGAATCACGTGATGATAGGTGCTTGTTAAAATTTAGTTGTTCAAAACATAAATCGCTTGCTGATTTCTTTTCAGCATCACGCTTCACAAATGTTAACTCTGCTTCGTTACTGCTCAGCGTCACACAAGTCAGTTTCTTGGAACTCTTGCATATCGTACCTAATTAGATCATGATCCGGAAGTAGATTTCTGATATTTCGCATCTCGTAACCATTCTACGCACGCGGTTACGCTAGAACCAGAGCATGGTCCTCTCTGTGCTTTCATCAGCACTTCCACCCAATTTGCTTTTGATGGATAGTACAATTTTCGTCCTAGAATCGACATGTTAATGCCGGAATATTCGGAGGAGTATTAACGGAAACGTACAGCAAGGCAACACACTGCATGGTGTCCAGTAGTTCACCACTCTCTTCCTTCAAACTGGTGTTGGTTTGGAAATGTTCTGGGTCGAATAGAACTGGGTCATCCAAACGTTTCTGACCGCCTCTGGCTTGATTCAAAGAAAAATAAGCATTGGTTCGACAGATACAACTCCAGAAAAAATAGTGATTGTCTAGGACAATGCTCCGGGAATCCTTCTCAGTATGCAAGACCACAACAATACCATCATTCTTTGACTGAGTGATATTCATCTACTTCAGCGCGGCGTCGAAGAAAGGAAGATCACATTAGACCAGGGTTTCTGCGAATGTGGCAGACTACCTTGGTCAGAATGTATTCCGGGTTGTTGTTTCATGTAAACGGGTTCATGCCGTTCCCCGTGTAAGTAAGCGGTCTTTACGTAAGCGTGATTAAGTAGCAGCTTTTGCAGAACAGCGACTATAGCAAGAGTCGATTCTTGCTTTAAACTACAGCTTGTAACCTTTGATCACCCACGTACTTTATAAGAATTGCATTTGCACCACCAGGCTGGAAGTTCTACCTAACCCAAGGTTCAGTGCTACTTCAGAGCGTTGAGCTCATTTTTAACAGTTGCAAATCACATTTCACGCTCGGGACCAGTTACTGTAAATCAGACTCGAAAACTCAGTGGTATTCCTCTCGTAATTCTTTGCGATCAATCTCCTATTCCTCCTTAACGAATGTAGAATGAACCTCTGACATGTCTTCTTCGATGTAATTCTCAACTACCATCTCATCAAATTGCGAGAACTGCTTAATTCAGTCTTCCACTTTGAAACATCGAACGTCTGTGATTCGTGCTCCACTTTTTCGATATCTGGATCTATTTACTTACAAGCCTTGTGATTACTCGAGTAGTCGACAGAAATCCTCCTTTGGTCTCCAAGGAAGTACTTTCATTCAAACAACTTTCCATACCTGCCATTCTCAATTGGCATTTTCTGCACTGATCTTGACGATTCTGTACATAGACTGCTGTTAACTGCTTTCGCAACAATTCGAAAACATCTTGCTATTTTCATAAGGCTTACATTTTTTTGCTTCTGTAAGGTATATGCAACGGTATACTGTGGTGTAGCTCCTTCCTTCCTTGGTAGAATCTTTGAACTGGTCCGATCGTATGGGTAAAAATCAATAAGAAATTGGATCCCTGTTGTAGAGCCCCTTGGTCCTAAGTGCACCTTGCTATACATTATTGCGGTTTTAAGTACAAGAATCATATTTTTTGCTTTGATTCGCTGTTTCTTTTCGGACAGAATATTTGACGGGTTCTTTGAGGTGTGTTATGTGTTAGGGGCGATTCATGAAGCTTCGGACCGATACTTCTCTGAGCCGAAAACTATATTTATTTTCTTCGTGACTAACCAGCCGCTGATATACACGGTGTTCAATAAGTTCGGATACACTTTCAAAATTTGTTAAAAAAATGAAAACATGTTTTTTTTATTTTTTGGATTTATGTTATTGAAAGCTATGTTTACAAGGAACGTTTACAACATTTCTCTTGGAATGACCCCCCCTTTGTACTCCTTAACGAGCTTCAAACGTTTCTCGAACGCGTCGCAGGCGGCACGCACAGACTGCATGGGCATTTCGTCCCAGATTTTGAGAATTACCGTCTTGAAATGATCCAAAGTGCTGACCTTGTATTCGTTCAGCTTCGCCATCATATAGGACCAAACAAAAAAGTCGAGAGGATTCAAGTCCGGGGAGCTGGGAGGCCACAAAGTTTTGTCCAGAAAGTCGGTTAAATGTGTCCCGACACCAGGCTTGAACCACATTTGCCGTATGGGCTGGTGCACCGTCCTGCTGGAACACGTAGTGCTCATCGCCGTAGAAGCTTCGGAGACTAGGGGCAACAACCTTTTCCAAAACCTCAGTTTTGTAGTACGCCGCGTTGATTTTGACGTTTTTTCAATAAACACCAAGGGTAGCTTACCACGTTTGCATACTGCCCCCAAACCATCACCGACGCGGCGCCTGGAACCGAGGGATGTTTATATTGGATTCAGGAATGCTGTCCCTCGATGGCGCCCACACCCGGTCATTTTGCACATTGTGCGGCTGCTGCAGCACGAACAGTTTCTCGTCCGAAAAAACAAACTCCTGACCAGCGTGCCGAGAGAGGATCCTCTTAGCTCGATCCAACCGCTTTTTGCTGGTAGCCTCCGAAACGCCATGGACCTTACGTTTTTGTAAGGCCTGAAACCAAGGTCCTTGGTGAGTATCGTGTGAGCGGTTCCAATGGAAACGTTGAGATCTGCAGCCGTTTTCCGGATTGAGCGGTTCTTTTTGCGCCGAATTCGCTCCCTCACGATCTTGATGACCCGTGGCGTCCTCGCTGAACGCGGCCGACCGGATCTCGCACGGTCATTGGTCGAGGACGTCTCCCGGTATCGCCTGATGGTCGTGTAGACAAAGTTCCGCTTGACCCCATGCGATTTCAGCAGCCGGAATATATCGCGGGGTCGCTCACCGTTCAAAAAACGCTTAATTACGAAGTCCCGATACTCTTTCATCGCGCGTAACAAACGAACAACAACTAACAGAATGTCAACACCGCGCACATTCGGTAGCGTATGAATGAAGCTAAAGCTGACACCAATACCAATGCAGAATATGTACATGGCGCATACCTACGCAATGATGAAAACTTGTATTCGAACTTATTGAACACCGTGTAAGTAAGGGCTGTTTCTTAAACCTGGTGGCAACTATTCGATCATAGAGCATTTCCAGCCAGAATAGCAACACGGTTGGACCCTACTCTCTCCGATCTGAATGAAATGTTGTCCATATGTTCGTTTCTACCCAACATTACGTTTTCCATTTAAAAACCAAAATTATCCTAGACTAATTTTCTATAAGGGCGTATTTAAAATGTGAATTTTATTTTTTCAATTTTTTTTTTCGCAAACGATCATTTGATCAAAATGTCGTCTTAGAAATAGTTGTAGGTAAAGGTCTTTAAGAAAGAAAAAAAACACTGAAACTAAAAAAATCGTAAATTCATGCTTAAAAAACAATGATTTTCTCAAAAGATCCCCCCTTCGACCCTTCTTATTTTTTTAAAAAGGCTGAAGTTATGTCCTACATAGCTGGTGAAATGTTTAGGATGGCCACTTTGAATTTTTTTTATTTATATTTGTTTTTAAATATATAATTTTTTTTTATGTTGAAAGTGATAATTTTTTTATTAAAATATACCGAGAATAGATTGAATGCATCATTTTTAATTAAAAAGTCAATAGAAACTTTTTCGTAAGCCTTGCCGTTCCCAAGTTATTGCGAATTTTAATAACAGAAATTTATGTTTTTCCAATTTGTTTTGCCTTTTGGTCTTGATGTCCACAGCAAAATGTATTTTTCATAATATATAATTGAAAAAAAGGTATATTTTTTCTCAGACTCACCAGTTTCTGTTCGGACGTGATGGAAAGGAATCAAGTTGATATTTTGGATATGTAACTACGAACATAGTTTTGGATAGTTTTGTTAAGGGAGAAAAGAAGCAGTATTTCATACAATGTTTTTTTTTTTTTTCTTTATTAAAGAGACTTTTAGCCTCCTGGGCTAGTTTGTCTCTTTTCATACAATGTTGTTTTTTTAATTTTTATTAAATTTATTACGTTTCTGCAATTTAGTTATTTGAAACTGGAATGTAAGAATGATATTCTTGAGTTCCAGGAATTGGTTTTGCTTTGTTAAAAATTGGATCGAATTTCTTTTCGGCCTCTTTGTATTCATCCGTGGAAACAGCAAATTTTCATTTTTGTTTTATGATCCTCTTTGCGATTATTTGCGCAGTCATAAAGTTCTTTAGCATTCGTTATCTCTTAAGAGTACCTCCGATCGCATCGTGGACTCTTGCAGTGTGAAGTTGCAAAAAAAATGCCATTCAATTTCAATTTATTAATATAATTCAATATTATCATTAAATCCACAGAGGCTAGCAAATTTTTTATTGCCTCTGTGCGACGCTGCTCCGTCTGACATAAAAATAATCTTTATATTTGTAATTTGTGATTTTAAATGTTCCAATAATTTTGAGATGAACAACTGGACTGCTACTGTGCCATGCTTTAAAGCATCAGAAATGATCATAAACCTTACCTGTGTTGCAGTGTATCTGCTGACTTTAAATTTATCCACGATTCTTTGCGCAGTACAAGACTTTGGGCATATGGACAAAATTTGAAATTGTTGATCGCGAGTATATTCAAGGTTGGCAATTTTTTCCTTTAACTGGTTCATTATTAGCTCGTAGACCTTAGCCTTGACGTTGAGATTTGTTTAAAAAATAAACACCGTTGCCAAATCGTTGAATCGAATTTCCGCTTATCTCTTGCTATGAGGATCACTAGTTAATAGTAGTTTGCTCTCCCAGGTATTAGGGTTCAAAACTGTATTGCTACACTCAGGAAATTATCCGTACGATTTTCATACGTTCGGAACAATTAACCACAAAGCAAGGGTCAGGACTCATTCCATACTATGTCGTATGTAATGATTATTGATGTATTAGCCGAGAAATAAAATGCCCCATATACATTTTCAATCAACAACACTTATCAAGCGTGTGTGGCTTGCATCTGGATCCCGAAGTACATGGTTCGAAATGTTCAAACGACCGTCCTATGAGCTTCTTTCCATTAGAGAATCGTATGAAATTTTCAATAATATTTTGTGGCAAATTTCCATACACTCAGGCAAAAAATGCTTATGATTTTCATAAGATCTACCTTATGAAGCGATTTTGTATTGTTTTTTCATGTTTTCATCATGATTATTTTGGATTTCACACGTTCTGAATGAAATTCATGCGACCTTATATTCTATTTCATAAGCGATCTTATGAAATCCGTGTGTCACATCAATGTGAAAAAAAACTCAAGTGCCGTGAAAAAGAAAAATGGCTACCGAAAGTGATTTGCTGTCAGACCTACCGATTTCTGTTTCTGTTTTGAGGAAATATTGTTTAAAAATGAACATCATCTTGCCACAGAAGCTGTAGAGCGTTTAAATGTACTAAGTTTTGTGCGTATTGATACAATAGATGGTCCCCTCTTCAAAGTACACGAAAAAGGCATTTATTTTTTATATAGAAATAAATTTATTTTCGATTAATAGAATATTCTAATCTCTTTTAATTGCACGGTAATAGTAAAATGTCTAACATGCATAATACCGATCCGGCAAATGCTGTAAACAAACTAGCACTTTGGGAAAATGGGTTTCAGCATCAATACGTTTTCTAAAGATCGATGTTATGAATTCTCAACATGGGCCAAAAAAGAAACAGAATTTCATTAGAATGGCTTATGAAATTCCTAACATAGAACAGAGGCTCCTTCATAAGATTATCTTATGAAAAATCAAAGACCATATTATGAAAAAAATCAACAACGGCACTGACGTCAATTCATAAGTACATCTTATGATTTCCAAAGTTTTTCCTTATGTCGAAATTTCATAAGTGTATCTTATGGCGGTCATACGATAAATTTTCTCAGTGTACGATGTTTGAATAAATTCCTCTCGATTTGTTCGCTCATTGTCCTCGGTGACCTTAAGAATGTCCGGGTGCGGTGTTTCGAATACACCCTTTCTCACCAACAATCAAACCGGCTTCGCCTTAACTGAAATGGAACAAGGTGAAACGCAACGCCGAATCAAAACAAAGGAAGATAACGATAAAGGCAGAAACACGAGAAACACATATGCATATCTAATGGTGTTACAGGGTTACTCGAAGTTTAAAATGAAAATGAACCCAGTGAAAACGCTGATTTATTTTGTGTTTTTTTTTTAAAGATTCTTACTTTTTAAGTCACAAAAAAAAATATTGACGTATTTACCTTATCTTGATTGCTCCGTATAACTATAAATCAGATAGATTTCCGAATCATTGCTGGCAAATGACGTACGATTATTACCGAAATACATCTGAAAATCTCATAGCGCGTGAAACCGAGATGAGCTACTTCTCAATCTCTTCGATTTTTTCATCATGATTAGCACGATTTTTTCATCATAATTTATCTTGATATCAGCAACTATACATCTAGTTTTCACTGGAAATAATGTACATGTCATTTGATATCAAGATACTCTATATCACGCAATATAAGCTGTAGTGTGAACGTACTATTATGCTAGTTTAACTACATTTAAAACTTTGAATAAAGCTTCCACTTCATCGATTACGTATTACTGTTTGGCTAATGTCAAGTACACTTGTCAGAAATTTGGGAAATAAAATCGAATGATTTTATGATGAATTGAGAATGACAAGAAAGCTCACGATATTCCGTTTCTTCTCGTGATAGTGAGATGACCTGTT